>JALGBA010004248.1:600000-952153 GCA_023970755.1 Azemiops feae
TCCCGGTGGAGGCTCGGGCTCTCTGGCAGAGATCTGGGCTTCTGGAGGGGCGATGGCGATCCGGGCTGCCATGTCTGGAGCGGCGACTGGGGCTGTCCCTCTCTGTGAGGCTGGAGGCTAATGTAGGTGTCTTTGTGGATGGGGAAGCTGCTTGCCCTGCGCAGGTGGGACTGGGG
Source organism: Azemiops feae (assembly GCA_023970755.1). Lineage (NCBI taxonomy): Eukaryota > Metazoa > Chordata > Lepidosauria > Squamata > Viperidae > Azemiops > Azemiops feae. The sequence continues at coordinate 600,177 of JALGBA010004248.1, forward strand.
CTTCCCCTTGGCATGAGTTGGTGACTGCGCCACCGATCATCATGATAGATTGCGTATGGAGAACGGGAGGGTTGTTCCCCACTTCTTATCTCTAGCTCCTCAAATCTCTCCACCAACTTCTCCACTGATTGACTATGGACTGCAGACAGGTACTTCCACTCACCAGAGTCCTCAGCGGTAGTTGATTTCATGGCTCTCCATTGGTCCGGGGAATGTGACTTGCGAGAAGCCCTTCTTTGCAGCTCGACCTTGTCTGCCTTTGAAGCACTTGATTGTGGCAAGGCCATCTCGAGGCCATCTGGAGTCTCCACTGGGTAGGGTCCAGTCCGATGACCAGATCAGTTGTCCTCGCGGCTTGGGTCTTGCCCCCAACTGGGAGACCTGAAAAGTTTCCTTCTCCGCCAGTGCGCTGGCCTGCGCTCCCTCTTCTGAGGTGGCAGCCACGGCCAGGATGCTGGTCTCAGGCGCCCCTTCCTTTTCCATGTTGAGATCTTCCCCGAATCTTTGTTGGTCTATCCCTCGACTTTAGGGACAGCAACTGGAGCTTGGGACCCCAGGATGGATAGGTAAAAATTGTAGTTTTTGGGTTAATGTCACGGTTCCGACAGATGAAACCCTTCAAAAGAACTTCGAGGCATTGTTTTCCTTAAAGAATCTTTTATTCAGGAAGCAAAGTATCGGAACTACATAGTTGAACCCAAAAACTAAATTCTCCTCCCCTGGATACAAAGTAACAAAGTACAATTCCCACTCCTATAAACAGTCATAAATCACATTCCCCAATTAGCTTGAAGCACAAGCTTTCTCCCCAGCTCTCCAGTCCACCAAATGTTATCAGCTCTGGACCCAGTTTGTCTTTGGATTCCCACGGTAGAGTTATTCTTATTATTACTATGGCTAACTGAACTTTCATCCCAATCCCCCCTCCCAGCACCAATTGATTCTAAAAGCATAGAGAAAATGGCTGCATTTTCATCTGTTGTCAAAGCAAGAACATCCGATGTTAGCAGTGTTGACACTTATATTGTAAACTTTTCAAGTCTCTTTTCTAAAAAAAATCTCAAAAGCACTTTTAGTCCCCAAATTTCAAAGCTATATATCTGTATTGATTCCAAATTAATCTTGTAATTTTCTCTGTTTTCCCCCAAGCAATTAGTTCGCTGCTTTTCTTTTCCTGAGGGAATGGAGCGGGAATTCCCCTTCTCTTATCGGGGGGGGGGGATTCTTTGCTTTGGGTGTTTTTTTCCAGGAAAAAGTCTTAAAGTCATAAAGAGAGGATAAAGTCTCACCCAGTTCCATCCACGTTGCTCAAAAGTTGCTTGTTAGTGCCTATTTTCTTCGGTTGTCAGCAGCTTCTGACTGGCCACATTTGTGTGGCCAGTCTTTCCCCCACAGGTTTGAAGAGCTTCCTCAGATCAAACAGAAGGGCCACTACCCCTCTGCAATCAAGGAGGGTCCCTTCCTTCTTTGTCGCCTCTTCGGGGCGACTTTCGACTCTTTTTAGGGTCCCCAGTGGGGCAAAATCGAACATGGAAGACGGAGGCCCATCTTCCTGCATCCATTACACCATGACATCTAACTGGAAGCCCATTGTCCAATTCTTGAAAAGTTTATATTGATTGTCTGATGGCTATGGCATTAGTATTTTGAAATATCTGGCAAGCCAAAGCCTCCATTTCCCTTGGCTTCTTGTAACATTTTCAATTTAATTCTAGCTTTCTTTCCTTGCCAGATAAATTTTTGAATTAGAGAGTTTAAATCTTCAAAGAATTTTTCCTCCAGTTTTATAGGTATTGTTTGAAATAAAAATAATATTTTTGGTAATGTATTCATTTTCACCGTAGCAATTCTTCCTAACATCGACAGTTGAAGATTCTTCCATTTTTCCAAATCAAGCTTTATTTGGTTTAACAATTTAATGTAATTATCTTCTTTTATTGTTGAAAATCTTGCTGTCAAATATATTCCCAAATATTTGACCTTTTTGACTATTTGCAATTCTATTTTTTCTGATAATTGCTTTTTTGTTTATCTGTAAAAATTTTAACTATCACTTTAGTTTTTTTCTCTATTTATCTTTAATCCTGCTATCTCTCCAAATTGTTCTATCTTTTCCAACAGTTTAGGAATCGTCTCTAAGGGTTCCTCTAGAATGAATACCAAATCATCTGCAAATGCTTGCAGTTTGTAGGTTTCATCTTTTATTTTCAATCCTTTAATTTCTGGATCTTGCCTAATGTTTCTATTTAAAACTTCCAAAGTTAAGATAAATAGCAATGGGGATAATGGACATCCTTGTCTTGTGCCTTTTTGTATATCAAAATTCTCTGTGTAATCCCCATTTACAATTACTTTTGCTGATTGTTTCTGATATATTGTCTGAATCGTATTTATAAAGTTTTGACCCAAGTCCATTGTTTTTAGTTGCTGAATCATAAATTGCCAAGAAACATTATCAAATTCCTTTTGGGCGTCTAAAAATACTAGTGCCAGTTATTTCCCTGGATGAAGTTCATAATATTCCAATATATCTAGTATTACCCTCAAATTATTTTTTATTTGTCTCTTTGGCAAAAATCCATTTTGATCTGGGTGTATAAATTCAGTCAAAAATCTTTTCAGCCTCTCAGCTATTACTGAAGTGAAGATTTTATAGTCCACATTCAGTAGTGATATCGGTCTATAGTTTTTGATCTGGGTCAGATCTGAGTCCTCTTTTAGTAAAGTAACATTGGCCTCTGTCCATGTATTTGGGAGTTTTGCCTCCAATAAAAGTTCATTACATACATTTTTCAATGGTGAACTTAATATATCTTGTAAACATTTATAAAACTCTGCCGGGAGTCCATCTGGTCCCGGTGTTTTTTCATTTTTTTGTCTTTTTATTGCCTCTGTTAATTCCATCATTGTTATTTTTTCATTTAACATAGTCTTAAAGTTTTCTGGAATTTTTGGTAAATTATTTTCTTCCATATATTGAGTCATTTTCTCCCATGGAGTTTCTTCCTTGTTTCTCATAGTATTCTTATTATCTTTTTTATTGCTTCATTTTTTAATTGTAAACAGCCTTTTTCATCTACTAAATTGTTTATCAATTTTTTCTCCTTCTGTTTTTTAAGTTTATAAGGCGCTAACCATCTTCCTGATTTGTTTGCATTTTGAAAAAAGTTTTGCTTTGCCCTTTTAATTTGTTGTGCCAATTTTTCTGATTCTATTAAATTTAATTTATGTTTTATTATTTCCATTTGTCTTTTCAATATTTTCTTTTGTGGGTTTATTTGTAATTCAAGTTCTAATTTTTTTAATTCTTCTCTTAACAACTGACATTGTTGTCTCTTTTCTTTATTTTTTTCCGCCATGTATGTTATCGCTACGCCTCAAAAATATGCATTAGCTATATCCCATACATTTTTTAATGTTGTATCTTTTTTATTTTCTTTGAAGAAAAATTCCATTTCTTTTGTTGCTAAGTCTATAAATTCTTTCTTTTTTAATATAGATTGATTCAAAGTCCATCTTAATTTTTTCTGCATTCCTTTCCACACCATTTTTAAAGGATTATGATCTGCCCAAGTACCTAATTCTATTTCAGTTTCCTGCATATTAACCCTTAATTCAGGCATCATCCAAATCATATCAATTCTGGACCAAGATTTATGACTATTAGAATAAAATGTATATTGTGATTTTCCTGGGTTCGTTTCTCTCCAAATATCTTGTACATCAATTTCCTCTATCATGTTGAAAAAAGTCTTAGGTAATCTTTTTCTTCCTTGTTTCCTTGATTTACTGCTTTTATAGTCTAATGTCCCGTCTACTATTGCATTGAAATCCCCAATTAAGCATATATTTTGATATTCCATTTCTACTATTTTTCTGTGAAGGTTTTGATAAAATTCTTCTTGTTTACTATTTGGTGCATATATTGCTATCAAAAGTATCTGCTTTTGATTTAAAAATATTTCTACCATTAATATTCTTCCTTCTTCATCTGCATAAATCATTTTGGAATCTATTATCTCTATATAACTACTCCTCTTTTTTTGTTGTTGAGCTGATGTATAATAAAGTTTTCCAGGTTTTGGATTTTCCAAAAATTTATGATGTTGTTTTTTTATGTGTGTCTCTTGCAAACAAATTATATCAATGTTTAATTTCTGTAGTTGTTTGAAAATTCTTTTCCTTTTTGATGGGGAATTCAATCCATTTATATTCACTGAAAAAAATCCATTTTCCTTCTCCATTTTGGTTTACTTATATTTAGGTCTTGTTGATCTCGTAATCCTCTGCTCTCTTACTATTCCTTCATCTTCTTGATTCATCTTCTCTTTTTTCTCTTCCACCTGTGTAATTGTTTCCTCTATGGTTTGTTCTGTCTGTTTCTGGCTTTTTCCATCCTTTTGTTGATATTGTGTTCTTTCTCCCAGAAATGCTCTATATCTTTCATCAAAAATCTCTGCCTTCCACACTGAGTCCAAATGATATCTTGTATTATTCCAATTGATTAAAATCCCTTCTGGCATCAGCCATCTAAAATTTACTCCTTTTGCAATCAGCTTTGTAGTCAAGAAATGATATTGTCTTCGAGTATCCCTTATTCTCTTGGGAATCTGTTTCAGCACTACTATTTCTTTATCTTTATATTGTAATGGATCATCTCTAACTCTTCTTAATATCTCATCCCTCATTGTTTTCTTCATAAATCTTACATGGACTTCTCTGGGCAATTTGTGTTTCCTTGCGTAACTTGAATTCATTCTAAATATTTCATCCACTTCTTGCTGCATCTCCAGTCTTTCCATTTCTAGAGCCTCTGCTAATAGATTAATAATCACTTCTGCTATATTTTCCTCTTTATCTTTGGGTATGTTCTCGAATCTCAAATAGTGTACCGCCTTCTCCATTTCCAAAGCAGCAACTGCTCCTTCTAGGTTTTGATTTGCTTGTTCTAATCTTTCATTCTCTGTCATTAGTGCTTCAATTTCCCCCCCAGTATATTATCAAGCATCAGTGTTAAAAATAAAAGTTTGTGGTATCTGGAGGGACATGACCTGCACACTTGGTTGGCATGCTTTTCTATGGTATGGAAAAAATAAAATACATAAATACTTCCAAAACCACTACATCAGAAATGCATTATTATTAACTTGGAAAAAAATAAAATGTAAAATTTATTTGAAAATTCCAGGATGGCTTTCAACAATGGAAGCATTCATACATCCAAATCTAATCAGTCTCAATAAAATATGGACATACAAAGATATTCTAAATTCTGAAGGGAACTTAAAATCCAGGCAAGAGATGGAAAATCAGGGCATCGATTTATAATAATAATAATAACAACAACAACAACAACAACAACAACAACAACAACAACAACAATAATAATAATAATAATAATAATAATAATAATAATAATAATAATAATAATAATAATAATAATAATATAATAATAATAATAATAATAATAATAGGGAAGGGACCTTGGAGGTCATCAAGTCCAACCCCCTGCTCAGGCAGGTAACCCTATACCATTTTGGACAAATGGCTGTCCAGTTTCTTCTTAAAAACTTCCAGTGTTGGAGCATTCACCGCTTCTGGAGGCAGGTTGTTCCACTGGTTAATTGTTCTAAACTGTCAGGAAGTTTCTCCTTAGTTCTAGGTTGCTTCTCTCCTTGATTAGTTTCCATCCGTTGCTTCTTGTCCTGCCTTCAGGCGCTTTGGAAAATAGCTTGACTCCCTCTTCTCTGTGGCAGCCCCTGAGATATTGGAACACTGCTATCATGTCCCCCCTCGTCCTTCTCTTCATTAAACTAGACATACACAATTCCATCAACCTTTCCTTATATGCTTTAACCTCCAGTCCCCTAATCATCTTTGTTGCTCTTCTCTGTACTCTTTCTAGAGTCTCAACATCTTTTTTACATCGTGGTGACCAAAACTGGATGCAGTATTCCAAGTGTGGCCTTACCAAGGCATTGTAAAGTGGTATTAATACTTCGCGTGATCTTGATTCTATCCCTCTGTTAATGCAGCCTAGCACTGTGTTGGCTTTTTTGGCAGCTACAGCACACTGCTGGCTCATATTTAAATGATTGTCCACTAGGACTCCGAGATCCCTCTCACAGTTACTATTATTGAGCAAGGTACCCCCTATACTATACCTATACATTTGGTTTTTCTTGCCTAAATGTAGAACCTTACTTTTTTCACCATTGAATTTCATTTTGTTAGATAGCGCCTAGGGTTCAAGTCTGTCCAGATCCTCCTGTATCCTAAGCCTATCTTCTAGAGTGTTGGCTATTCCTGCCAGCTTGGTGTCGTCTGCAAATTTGATGAGTTCCCCATCTATCCCCTCGTCCAAATCATTGATGAAGATGTTGAAGAGCACTGGGCCCAGAACAGAGCCCTGAGGCACCCCACTACACACTTCCCTCCATGTAGATGTGGTTCCATTGAGGACCACACGCTGAGTACGGCCGGTCAGCCAGCTATGGATCCATCTGGTGGTGATGCTGTCTAACCCGCATTTTTCTATCTTATCAAGTAGTAGGTTGTGATCTACTTTGTCAAATGCCTTACTGAAGTCCAAGTAAATTATATCCACAGCATTCATCTGGTCCACTAATTTTGTCACTTGGTCAAAGAATGCAATAAGGTTTGTCTGACATGATCTGTTTTTGACAAACCTGTGTTGGCTTTTAGTAATGACTTGGTTTGCCTGTAGGTGTTCGCTGATTCGTTGTTTGATTATCTTTTCCAGAATCTTCCCAGGTATTGAGGTCAGGCTGATAGGTCTGTAATTTCCTGGATCCATTTTTCCCCCTTTTTTGAAGATGGGAACTACATCAGCTCTTTTCCAGTCCTCTGGTAGTTCCCCAGTGCTCCAGGATCTTTTTAAAAATATAGTTCAGTGGTTCTGAGATCACATCTGCCAGTTCCTTGAGAACCTTGGGATGTAATCCATCTGGTCCTGGTGATTTGAACTCATCTAGGCTGGACAGGTGCTCACTTACCATTTTCTTGCCTATCTTAACTTGTGTTTCTATTCTGTTTTTTATGGCACTATTTTTGATAGGCTGGTCTGTTTTTTCCCTTTGTGTAAAGACAGATGCAAAAAACGAGTTAAATAGTTCTGCTTTCTCCCTGTTGCTTGTCACCTTCTTGCCACTTTCACCCACTAATGGACCAATCGTTTCCTTCACTTTTTTCTTGTTTTTTACATGTTGAAAGAAGCTTTTTTTGTTATTTTTGACTTTAGTCGCAAGCCTTAGTTCATTTTGAGCCTTAGCTTTCGTCACTTCATCTTTGCAGGCTTGGGCTATTTGCTGATATTCTAACTTAGTTATGTGTCCCTCTTTCCACTTTCTATACTTGTCCTTTTTATCTTTCAATTTATCAGAGAGATCTTTGTGCAGCCATGCTGGTTTCTTTTGAGAGCTGTTATTTTTCCTCTTTGTTGGTATTGTGCTAGACTGGGCTTTTATTATCTCGCTTTTCAAAATTTCCCAAGCATCTTGTGTTGTTTTCCCCTGGAGGATTCTCATCCATGGAATCCTTCCCAAACCCTCTCTAAGTTTATTGAAATTAGCTCTCTTGAAGTCCAAGACTCTAGTTTGACTGTGTTCTGGTGCTTGTGCTTCCATAATGTTGAATTCCAATATTGCATGATCACTTCCTCCCAAGGTTCCTATGGCTTCAACACCTTCTATCATTTCATCTCTGTTAGTGAGAATTAGATCCAAAATGGCTAATCCCCTAGTTCCCTTCTCTACTTTTTGGGAGGCAAAGTTGTCTGCTAGGTTTGTCAGGAATCTGTTTGATCTTCCACTTGGTGCAGAGTTTGTCTCCCAGTTGATGTCAGGGTAGTTAAAGTCCCCCATTACTATTGTGATGTGCTTCCTACATACCTTAGTTAGCCGACTAGCAAAAAGTTAATCTATTTCCTCTGTTTGGTTGGGTGGCCTATAGTATACACCTATGGCAATGTCATTTCCCCCCCTTTTATATTGACCCAAATGCATTCAAAACAGTTTTCATCATTGTTGTGCTCTATTTCTGTAGAGATGTAGTTATTCCTTATATAGAGAGCAACTCCACCTCCTCTTTTATTTGGTCTGTTTCTTTTAAATAATTTAAATCCCTCTAGCTGTGTGTTCCATTTGTTGGTTTCATCCCACCATGTTTCTGTAATGGCGGTCACATTTAACATGGTGGTCACATTTACAAATGCAAGTCAGATATGATAAAGATATTAAACAGTATGGATTTTACAAAGAACAGACTATGTTTAATCAGACATTATTAACTTCTGATGAAAAGTTAATTAAAAAAATGTACAATTTCTTATTAAATTTCAAAATAGTGTTTTGAAATAAAAATAGACTCTAGATAAGAACTGAAATTAAGTTGCTATCTGCTCAGAGTTGCCTTGAACATGAGACTGGCAGCTAATAAATTTGATGAATAAATGAAAAAATAGCTTCAGTTTCTTTTTTCTTTTTGGTACCTTCAAGTCGGCATTGACTTCTAGAGATTAATCCCCACAGTTTTCTTGGCAAGGATTTTTGATTTTCCACTGCCTTCTTCAAAAATAAAAACACTTCCTAAGGTTGGAACTTTTATCTGTTATCATATTCAGCAGCCCTATGTTTCTGTCTTTCAGTTATAGATGTGTGAAGTACTTAGTCTTTCACAGTCTCTTGAGCAGGAATTAACACAGCAGCACTTAAAAGTAATGGCAAGACCTCTAAGCATATTTCCAGTGCTCAAGAATAATATGATAGGAAAGGAAGAGGAAACTTTTGATCTATTTGATCTATTGTCAGCATTGCAAAGAAGATAATATTTTTAATGTTCATTTAAAAAACAGAAATTTCTTGGAGAGCATTCCTTGGCCGGGGGTGGGTAGAGTCCTCGTGGACTCTAACCAATTTAATAACACCGGAGGAGTGTCTTGAAATAATTAATCATTCCATATGTAAAAGACAAACAGCAACAAGTATTTTTAGATTACTGAGAAAATGAGTTATTGATTTAACTATACTGAACTTCTACCAAAAAGACTGTATATATTATTAACTTGAAAAGACTTTATATCTATTTCTTCTGCACTCTGCATACAATTCTCAGCTTTCTATGTTAAAAGCTTAGAAACCTCTTTTTTTCCCCTCTACTCTGTGAATTTGAATATCAACACTATTTCCCCTGCCAACTGCTTAGTTTTGCTTTTGGAGTAGTCCTCAATGGTACTACATCCACATGGAGAGAAGTAAGCAGTGGGGTACCACAAGGCTCCGTCTTAGGCCCAGTAATCTTCAATATCTTCATAAATGACTTAGATGAGGGAATAGATGGAGAAATCATCAAATTTGCAGATGACACTAAACTGGCAGGAACAGCCAACACCCCAGAAGACAAGCTCAGGATCCAAAAAGATCTTGACAAGCTTGAACAATGGACCCTATCCAACAAAATGAATTTTAATGTGGAGAAAAGCAAAGCTTTACATTTGTCTGAACACTTACTCTCCTATTCTTTTCAGTATTGGTGTGTAATTGGAGACTACAATGAGTTAGTAACCCCACAAGTGAATAGAGCAGCTGATAAAGGAATTAAAGAAACACAAGAGAAACTGCCCCAAACTTTTTTTGAACTTCATCGATCTGTGGAGGTATAAAAATGGACTAAAAAAAGACTTTACTTTCTTTTCAGAGAGACACAAATCCTTTTCTACAATTGATATGATTACAAAAAATCTGCTTCACAAAACAACTAAAGTTATTATTCTTCCCCCAAAAAATTTCTGACCATAATCCAGTGTCTTTACATCTTAAATTTGATCCTCATTCTTTTAAATGGAGATTAAATGAGTCTGTTTTGCAGAGACTGTTATGTCCTGGGACTGCTGAATGACTCAGCAGACTCAGGAGGCTGCAGAAGGCCCGGGCAATCCACGTGGTTGCCCGTGACCAGACAGGCTGTCTCCAGCCTTGGGCGCATGCGCAAGGCGGGAGACTAGCCTTGCATTGATTGGTTGATGCTGTCCCTTGCAAGGGGCTATAAAAGGCCATGGCGCCATTTTGACTTCTGTTCTGTTCGTGATCTCAATAAAGACTTGTGTTTGTTACTCCTGCCTCGCCTCGATGTCTCTTCGGCTGAAACAGAACATTGGTGACGAAGGTGGGATTCGCTGCAAGAAGAAACAGGAGAAGCTAGGCTGACTTACCAAAGGAGGCCTGAAGCGCTGAGAAGTTTGGCATCCGGTGGAAGCGATTGCCTGCCAGTACGAAGACGATGGAGGTGAGCTCGGCTTCAAGGGACCCCTTCTCATTCCTTGCAGCAAGAGGCATCAAAGAGGTTACAGGCTGTAAAGATGTCAAAGCTGGGCCGTTTGTCAGATTTTGACACATCTCACCCTGAGTGCTGGAGTTCTTACGTGGCTCGGATGGAGAATTACTTTAGAGTTAATAAGATCCAGGAAGACGGCCTCAAAGCTGCTACATTGCTGTGTGTCTGTGGGCAAGAGACTTTTGACATTGCAGAAAATCTTGTAGCCCCAGCACCATTGGAATCAATTGCATACACCGATTTGAAGAGGATGCTGCGTGGGCATTTCGAACCCAAGCTATCAGTAATTGCTTGGAGGCATGCATTTGAGCAGAGAGATCAAAGGCCTGGTGAGTCTGCCGCGGACTTTGTTGCTGCCTTAAGACAAGCAGCTAGGCAGTGTGCTTTCACGGATCTGGAAGAGAGACTCCAGGATCATTTGGTTTGCGGACTGCGAAGTTGTGAGCTACAACAGAAACTTTTTGCAAAGGAAGATGTATTGTTCCAAGATGCTCTGAGAGAGATTGCAGCTGAAGAAGCAGCAGGCGGCACTGTGAAGGCCCTGCGGCTCGCCCAGAACCGCCCAGTGGCGGTCTCAATCCATCAAGATGTTGCTCGAGAGGCATCCGAATCGGATCTGGAGGAAGAGGTGGACAGGCTTCAACAGGCCGAAGTGAAGAAGCCTCAAGGGCACAGAGAAAGAGCGGCAGCATCCCTTCGGTGTTTCGGCTGTGGAGGTCGCCACAAGCGAGCTGATTGCCGGTTTCGCTCCGCTACCTGCTGGGCATGTGGCAGACAAGGCCACATTGCATCCGTCTGTTGGGGTCGCCAGAAGGAACGGTCTAGGCTTCTGGTTTTGGATCCCAGCAGACGCAGTCGCAAGGAGAGCCTCATCTCTCCACCGGCTGTTTTCCTTCCGCCGGTAGACCCTTAATCGGGTCGAAAGTCGCCCTGGAGGGGCGACCACCGTTGAGGAGGCCCTCGTCGATGGGGGAAGGGCGGCAGCTCCTTCCTCGGTCCGAGCCAGCTCCTTAGGGCCGTCGGAGAAAAGATCGCCCAGTAAAATGGACGATCACTTCGCTGCGCCAGCCGAAAGCCAGAAGAACAGCTAAGCACAAAGAACCCCCGTGGAGAATCTGGGTGAGACCTTTCCTTCCCCCTCTCTCCCTAATTACTCTCCTGTAAAAAACTTTTGAATTTGAATTACTTCCCTGTTGTGAGAGAGCAGCGTTTTGGCACTGTGGGAAAAACAGCTTTGGGAACTGAAAAAAATAAAACAGCTAATTTTTTATTGACTATTCAGCTCTTGGAATACTGAGGGATCCTGAAAATATTTCTACTTTTGATCATTACTATTATAACTATGCTATTTACTATCCTGGAGAGGCTTTTCTTTTTTTCTTTTTTTATTTTTTTAATGTGAAAAACAAAAAAATTATTAACTTGGAAAGAAAGACCTTATAGCCTACTGAGGACATCTTGTGACGAAAAGTGTTACTGCAACTGTATATTTTTTTGCTGGAGGATGGCTTTGACCTTCAAAAGATGATAAGGGTAAAGATACCTTGAAACAGCTGGGTGGTGATTTTGTCTACTAGGAATTGGAGGTGAATATTTGTTGACTTTTACTAAATATAGCCTTCACTAAAAGATTAAAAGATCTGTTCACCACTGAGATGGAGCAAATTTGCCCACAGCTTGATTATGAACTTATACTGGAAAAAATCTTGGAAGCTATGGAGTACGCGAAATCTTACTCTCAAATTTTGACGGATCAAGTTATAAGCCGAAGAACAGTGGAGATGGAGCAGAGTGGCTCCAAAGAGGCCTGTGAGCAATATATACAACCTAAAGAGAAACCATACTTACAACTCAACTATGAACTTATACCGGGAGAAATTGTGGAAATTGTTGAACAAATCAACTTTACACAACCCCATATACAATGTATGGAGAAGCTTGATGATCAAAGAATAACCTTAACTGAGATGCCTGAGTTGTCAAAACCAATAGAGACTGACACCCAGATACAAGTTATTGAAAATTGTGATAACGTGGATAATCAATTAGTAATTTCAACATGGAATAAAACTGCCTACACCATTCAAAGGCCACTAGAAGAAAGGGAAGAGAACTTTGACCAATCTGAAGTGCTGAGAAATACCTTTTTGCAAATATTGTGGTTTGATGACGCAGGAATTTTATTATGGAAACCGGTGTGGCACAGAAAGAAATCTAGAGTTAGATTTAAAAATGTGTTTTAAAATTTCATTCAATGGGTTAAAAAGGCTTTAGAGATTCTGACTGATTCAATAACTAACGGAGTACGTGAATTCTGTAAGCGGATATCCTTTGTAATAATATTTTGTTTCAGATATGATAATTATTTGGAGGGGTAAATTTTAGCTACTGGGTTAAAAAGACTTTTTATAGATATAGATTGATTGATAGAATATATATTTAAAATAGATAGAAATGTATCTTTTGGACTGATATTTTTATTTCAAATAAGATAATTACTTTGTAACAGAAGGAGAATAAGAGGGATTGGTGACAAGAGAAGAAATGGTATTAATGAATAAAACATAAGAATGTTATTGTGGGAATAATATATTCATTTCAGACATAATTATTATGTTAGGGAAAAGGGAAATGAGGGATACCCGAAGTGTTAATAATATGTTTAGTTAAGGTTAATTGGAATATGGTAACTGTAAATTAATAAAGCCTAAATACAGGATTTGGATCTTTATAACTGAAACGTGATTGATGTTTGATAGGATTGCTTGAATTCTATTTAGAAATGTATCAATTTGAATATGTAATATTATATGAGGGAAATAGAGAGGGAACTTATAGTGAATTAATTTGAACTATATATTTATGATTTTTCTTTTGGATGTTTGATGTACCCATCTCCACGTTGTTTCTTAAGCACCTTGATGTAACCTTCCCACCCCTATAAAAATCCAATAATATATATATATATATATATATATAAAAAAAGAAGGAACGGTCTACAGTAGAATTGCCTCTGAAAGGTACCAAGGTCCCCAGCCAAAATAGGGTGGGCTTCTGCGCATCCTGTAGGGGCATTTTCAAAACTGGGGTTCACAGGCCCCTAAAAAAGAAACTTCACCTTGACATGAAGTTGCAAGGGGTTTCCTTGTCGATGGAGCTGGACACCGGGTCCGCTCTATCAATCATCTCCTTAGATACCTTTAATAAGGTTTGCCACAGAAGTGGCCTTCGAGTCAAACTCAGGCCTTCAAATTTAATCCTCACTGACTTTCAAAATTCGAGGGTCAGCGTGAAGGGGGAGGCCACAGTCAGAGTGCAGCGTAAGAGTTTCCAAGGACTGCTAGACGTGGTGGTAGTTGGGGGTGATTGCACGAGTCTTATAGTTGATTGGTTCGAGGCCCTTGGGATCCAAGTGACTGGGCTGCACAATCTGCAAATGTCAGGCCTTGCAGATGTGTGCAAGGAGTTTGCAGATGTGTTCAGTGCAGAGCTTGGTTCATACAAGGGGCCTCCCATTGCCTTACGTTTGGACCCAGCCATCACACCCATTAGAATCAAGCCCAGAAGGGTACCTTTTGCCTTGAAAAGCAAAATAGATACAGAGCTGGACAAGCTGATCCAGCAAGGCATTTTAGAGCCTGTGGACTCTAGTCCATGGGAAACCCCTATAGTCACGCCACTGAAAGCCAATGGAGAGGTCTGGATTTGTGCGGACTATAAATGTACACTTAATAGAGCATTGCAGCAGCATGCCTATCCGGTGCCAGTGGTGAGCCACATTTTGGCCTCCCTCAAGGGGGGGCAGATCTTTGCAAAGCTGGATTTGGCTCAGGCCTATCAACAGTTACCTGTTGATGAGGCAACGGCTGAGGCCCAAACAATTGTGACGCACCGGGGAGCCTTTAAGGTAAAAAGGCTGCAGTTTGGGGTTAATGTAGCCCCTGGCATTTTCCAAAGTGTGATGGAGCGAACGCTCAGTGGTATTCCGGGTGTCTGTCCCTATTTTGATGACGTCCTCATCGCTGGGGAGTCATCTGTGAACTTAGCTGAAAGGCTGAGAGCTGTTTTGCTGCGTTTCCGCCAAGCAGGGCTAAAGCTGAAGCAAAACAAGTGCAAAATTGGAGTCACCTCCACTGAGTTCTTGGGATTCCGTATCGATGCTGAAGGCATCCATCCTTCGGAATCCAAACTTCAAGCGATTCAGCAGGCCCCAAGCCCCCAGTCGAAGAGTGAGCTTCAAGCCTTCCTGGGGCTGTTAAATTTTTACCATTCATTCCTTCCCCACAAGGCTGCAGTGGCTGAGCCATTACACCGGCTCTTGGACAAACAGGCTCCATGGAAATGGACAGAGGTCCATGAAAGGAGTTTCACAGAGGTCAAGGCCTTGCTCTCTTCAAATGCAGTATTAGCCCTTTTTTTTATATATATATAACAAGTTTTATTGAATTTTTTTGTTTTACAACCAAGTGCTTAGGACTCATCGTGGAGATAGGGCACTCCATAGAACAAAGTAAAAGATATAATCATACATGAACAATTTATATTACTTCTTTAAAGTTTCCCTCTCTATTTTATCAATCAAAAAAGAACAAAAAAAAAAGAACAAAAACTATCAATAATATTTCCACCCGTTTTCAGGCTTAACTAACTTCAATTAACATATTCCAATTTGGCCTTACATAAACATATAGTATACAATTCGGGTATCCATATAATATAAATTGTTTCTAACATATACATATTACTCTAATTATTCACTTTATACTTCTCAATTAAATTCTATCTCTTATTCTATTCTATTTCACATACATATTTTATAAATGAACATGACTTTAAGTATTTTAAAACCATTTTACATTTTAGCCTAAATTATTTCTAAAATAGACATATAGTATAACTATTATATATATATATATATATATTAATATTTCTCAACTATATTCTATTTCCTGTACTCTATCAAATATTTTTATAAATCAATCCAACATTCAATCATTGTAAATAAAAATATCAGTAATATTTCACCAATCTCAATCCAACTCCTTTAATTTTAACTTTTCCAATTTTCCGTAATTGCTATTCCAGACCATAATCAAATCCATAATTTACATCAATATTAACTCAGACTAAAATCTTAGACCTTAGAAATCTCAAAAATATTAGCTCAATCAAAGTCTCTATAAGTAATTTTACCCATCAGATAAAGTTTTAACACACATTTTAAAACTTAATTCTAGCTTTCTTTTTATGCCAAGTAGGTTTCCACAATAGGGACTTTAGCTCCTCCCATCTTAGTATTTGGCTATACACATTTTCCCACAATTGCGTCCGATCGTAGTCTTATTCTCTTTTTTCCAGTATTGTCTGTGCTATTTAATCAGTCTTAATCAGTATGGTGATTATTCGTTGTTTGTTCATATTGTCAGCATTTTTTATGTCTCGCATTTGAAAGTCCATTTCTGTTGCTTTTAAGATCATAGATGTTTTAGTTGAATTCTGCCTTTGGTCATCAGAAATCTCCATCATTTGTATATAAGGTGTAGCCTCTTCCTCTTCAGTAGGTTGTAAATATAAATCCTCCATCTCATTAAGTTGTAAATCTAGTTGTATGTCATGATCAGTCAAAATTTGAGATTCCATTTTTAACTCTAGAACATCCTCTTTCCTGAGCGTTCTAAAATGTTCTCTTAATTCCTCTTTCATTTCCAAAAATATTTCTAGTATAAGTCCATAGTTAAGCTGTGCATGGGATTCCATTCTTCGTTTATTTTTTTTTAGTGAAAATTCAGCTTAAAAGATAGATTGCAATATTATAAAATATAAAATCCAAACAGAAATAGGAAAAATAGGGAGAAAAAAAAACAAGTTATCAAGCCAAGCACAAAGATAAAGACAGCAAAAATCCCAGTCAGTATTGTGAATATCTAATTTATAATCCAAAGTGATAATAAAAGAGGATGTCTTAAAAGTCAATTATTATATTGTAATCCTAAAGCGAAAGAAAATCCATTTTTCTGAGATGTATACTTTATATTATAAAGTCAAACAAACTAGAAGTAGAAAATTGAGCAAGTTCCAAAAGATATACCAATGTCTGGTCGTCACGCCAAGTTCAGGAAATGGAAGTTAGCTGCAAATGGTTACATTGTTACAATAGAGCTGTCTGGGCTTCACGCCAAGTTCAGAGATACATTGTAACCATACAATCCACATGAATCCGCCCAGAAAGCCGAAGAGTTTTTTTTCTTTTTAAAGTAGATAAAAATGTTCAGAAGGGGGGGTAGGCAGAAAAACACTCCATCCTCCTCCCTAAAGATTTCCACTTAAGCTGAAAACAAGCAAGCAGAAAGAGAAAGTCACAGTAAAGCTTTTTTCTTCTCTTTTTTTTTTTCAGGATCCCCTGAATTCCAACAGCTCAAATAAACAATAAAAATTAGTTTTGTTTTTTTTCCAAGGCTCGTTTCCCCGACTATTCGAATGCTGCTTTCTCAAGGGAGGGAAATAATTTCTAAAAGCTTTTCACAGGGAAGTAAATAGGATATCAAGAGGGAAGGAAAGGTCTCACCTGGATCTTCCACGGTGGTTCTTTTTGCTTAGATGTTGCTGTGACTTTCGGCTGGAGCAGCTAAGTGATCGGCCATGTTCCTGGCCGATCTTTTCCCCGTCGGCCCAAAGGTGATTTCTCGGATCAGACGAGTGTCCTTCTCCACGGTGGTCGCCTCTCCGGGGCGACTTTCGACCCTGTCCAGGGTCTACCGGCGGGGGGAAACCGGTCGGCAAAGAGAACATACTCTTTGCATGACCGCAGGCGCTGCGACCAGAACCGGAAGTCGGTATTAGCCCATTTTAATGAGCAATTGCCTGTGTGCATAGCCTATGATGCGTCCCCTTATGGGGTTGGGGCTGTGCTGAGCCATCTCAAGGCTGATGGGACACAAGTCCCTGTGGCCTACTACTCTAGGACTCTCTCATCTGCAGAGCGTAATTATGCACAGATTGATAGGGAAGCTTTGGCAATTGTGGCTGGAATAAAGAAATTCCACGATTTCTTGTATGGCCGCCATTTCACGGTTTACACAGACCATAAACCTTTGCTGGGTTTGTTTACAACAACAAAACAAACCCCACACATTATATCTCCTAGAATGCTGAGATGGTCAATTTTCTTGTCAGCATATGACTGCACCCTGGTTCACAAACCAGGTAAAGAAATGGGCCATGCAGATGGTCTCAGCAGATTACCTCTACAGCAGATAGAGGCAGATCCTGCTCCTGCTCTTCACATTCTTTCCATTCAGGAATTGCCTGAATCTCCCCTCAATGCTAGGGACGTGGCTGCAGAAACTGCCACTGATCACACGCTTACACGCGTGCTGACATGGGTGTTGTCAGGATGGCCTGACACGTGCCCGGGTGCAGAATTCCAAGGGTTCTGGCAAAGGAAGCACGAGCTTTCTACTTTCAAGGGGTGTCTCCTGTGGGGTAGCCGGGTAGTCATCCCGGCCTCATTGAGGACTAAAGTCTTGCTCTCTCTGCATGAGGGACATTCGGGAATAGTCCGGATGAAGGCGCTAGCACGTAGCCACCTCTGGTGGCCTGGGCTCGATAAAGAGATCGAGGCCCAGGTGCATGGGTGCCAAGTCTGCCAACAGTCAAGGCCAGGAATGCCCCAGGCCCCTGTACATAGGTGGGAGGAGACACATACACCATGGGCGAGGGTACACATCGACTACACTGGGCCCTTTCCGGGGCAATTCTTCCTTCTCCTCGTGGACAGCCATTCCAAGTGGCTAGAGGTTGTTCCTGTTTCCTCCACTACTACTGCCAGGACCATCCAGGTGCTGAGAGGCATCTTCGCCTCACATGGTCTTCCAGATGTCCTTGTCTCAGACAACGGACCCCAATTCACATCTTCTGAGTTTCAGGGTTTCCTTCAAGCCAACATGATCCGGCACGCCACATCTGCACCGTTTCATCCAGCTTCCAACGGTCAAGCTGAGCGTATGGTGCGTACTACCAAAGATGCTTTAAAGAGAATCACTCGTGGAAACTGGCATCACAGGTTAGCTGACTTTCTTCTTTGTCACCGCACCACACCTTGCACTGCCACTGGGAAAAGCCCAGCTGAACTCCGCTGGGGTCGCAGACTCATCACTAAGCTGGACAGGTTGCACCCTGACTGGGTGGCTTCACAGGTGTCACAACCACGGGCACCTAGGAGACTACAGGTGGGCGATCCAGTCAGGGTAAGGAACTATGGACCTGGACATCTCTGGGTGACAGCAGTGGTATGCAAGGTCTCTGGGCCACTGTCATACGAAGTGGCCTTGGATGATGGTCGTGTGATCAGACATCACATTGACCAACTGCGCTGGAGGTTGTCCAGCCACTCTTCCACTCCTGGCTCTGCTCTGGGGGGGAGGAGGACCACAATTACAATTGGGGACCACAGTCTCTCCACCAAGGTGGACCTTCAAATGTTCCTGCACATGTTCCTGAAGGGGGTTTTGCCATGGAGGCGGCTCCTGACTCTAGCACAGGCACTGGGTCTATGGGACATTGCTGTCAATCAGCTACTCAGGCCACTCCAGCTGCTGGTCTTGGGCTCGAAGGGCAGTGTTTCCAAGA
Source organism: Azemiops feae (assembly GCA_023970755.1). Lineage (NCBI taxonomy): Eukaryota > Metazoa > Chordata > Lepidosauria > Squamata > Viperidae > Azemiops > Azemiops feae. The sequence goes on from JALGBA010004248.1 coordinate 619,155, forward strand.
GGGGTCCATTGTGGATTTGGGGAATTCCACCCCACCACTGGACTTGGGGAATTCCACCCCACCAAGGAACTCTGGTTTGGGTTTAGCGGATCCAGCCAGTCAGCAGTCTGGAGGGTTGCCTGGGTCTTGGGGGCATCAAAGTCTTGGCTTGCCTAGCCCAACAGGTGATGTGGCACGCCAGGCACCAACGCTGGCTCCAAGAAGGTCAGAGAGGGCCAAAGATCCACCCAAGCATCTAAAGGACTATGTGAGGTTCCTGTCAAGTATTAGGGAGGCTTACTAGTTCTCTAGAACTCTGGACACTCATAGAAGGGTGTTCTATTGATAACCTGAAACAATATGAGGTATAAGGGTCTGCCTGTGTGCAGGCATAATTGTGTTAGAATTAATAACATGATAATTGAACAAAAAACATGTATATGTAGGTTGTTTTAAAACTATAAGTATTCACTTATTGTTTTATCCAAGGAGGGAGGGGTGTTATGTCCTGGGACTGCTGAATGACTCAGCAGACTCAGGAGGCTGCAGAAGGCCCAGGCAACCCATGTGGTTGCCCGTGACCAGACAGGCTGTCTCCAGCCTTGGGCGCATGCGCAAGGCGGGAGACTAGCCTTGCATTGATTGGTTGATGCTGTCCCTTGCAAGGGGCTATAAAAGGCCATGGCGCCATTTTGTCTTCTGTTCTGTTCGTGATCTCAATAAAGACTTGTGTTTGTTACTCCTGCCTCGCCTCGATGTCTCTTCGGCTGAAACAGAACAGAGACCACAGATTGTTAAAGAATGTAAAGAAGTACTTCGAAACTATTTTAATAATAATTTTGGTAAAGGAACCAATTTGACAACAGTTTGGGATGCTTGTAAGGCTGTGATATGAGGACATTTTATACAATACAGCAATTAAGGGGAAGATGGATGAAAAAATCCAAAATGTGCTACAAGAAATTAAACTGAAGGAGAGAGAACTCTAGAATTCACAGAAGATCCTAACATACTTAATCAACTTAAATTATTGTAAGAACAAATTTCTTTATTGACTGTTTCAGATACTGAAAAGAAACTTAAATATACAAAACAACACTTTTGTAAATAAAGCAGGGACATGGTTGGCATACAAACTAAAACAGACTAAAAAGAAGATGATAACTAAGCTTCAAGAGGGGAATAAGACTTATATGAATAATAAAAACATTCAAATACTGTTTTGGAATTATTATACCAATTTATATAAAGAACAAGATATTATGGAGGAGTATATAACAACTAAAATTTTTCCTAAACTATCGGAAAACTACAAGCAAATTTTGAATAGTCCAATAACAACTTTTGAAATAATAGAAGCAATTAAAAGAGATAAAACAGGCAAAGCTCCGGGACCAGATGGCCTACCGAGCAAATTCTATAAATTTTTTGAAGATCAACTACTTCTTCCGATGAAGGACTTAATGAATTCTATCTTACAGGAGAATCCTATACCAGACTCTTGGAAGGATGCCTACATTTCTTTAATACCGAAAGATGGCCTGGATTTAACTTCTGTGAAGAACTACAGGCCAATTTCTCTCCTTAATAATGACTACAAACTCTTCATATCTATTTTAGCTGAAAGACTTTAAAAAGTTTTGCAGGGTTATATACATGAAGACCAGTGTGCTTTATTACCTGATAGACAATTAAAAGATAATATAAGAATAATTTTGAATATAATTGAATATTTACAACAACGTAGTGACAAACAGGTTGCATTAGTCTTTCTGGATGCAGAAAAAGTTTTTGATAACTTGAATGGGCCTTTAGGTTTAAGGTAGTGGAAAAGATGGATTTTGGATTGGGCTTTTTACAGGGTCTGAAGTCCATCTATACACTCCAGAAAGCTCGAATCATGATGAATGGAGATGTTATGTATTGATATGGACCATTAATGTGTTTGGGTTTAAATGTGTCTCCAACTGTTTTGGAGGGAAACTGAAGTTTATATTTGAGCGGGTAAACCAGCTCTAAATCTGATTGGTCGCCGCCTAATGGCAGCATGTATAAATATCTGTCAGTCTGTCGGTTGAGTTCAGTTCTGTTATTCTTGCAATAAAACATGTTGCATTAGATCGGTGTGGTCAATGCCTTCAAGAACCCACTATGTAACAGTGGCGACGAAGGTGGGATCTTGCCGAAGGAGTGATGCCTATCAGAGTTGAAGTCACAGGGTTTTAGCTCAGGCATCAGAGCCCTGGTGGGACCACGTTCCAACCCTGCCTGCCAGTAAGCCAAACTGGAGGCACATTGTCCTGAGGGATCCGTCCCCAGGATATAGGCAGTTCATTTCCTTCATTGCAAGAAAGGCAGTGTCCAAGACCTCACCACTAATCCACCATGGCAAAGGTGGGCAGACTCAATGAGTTCGACGTCTCCCACCCAGAACAGTGGAGCTCCTACGTCTCCAGGGTGGACACCTATTTGTGGGCCAACCAGGTCGGAGAGGACGGGTTGAAAGCGGCAACCCTGCTCTGCATGTGTGGACAGGCCACATACGAATCAGTAACGTATGCTGAATTTAAAAAAAGATTGAAAGAACATTTTGAACCCAAGCTTTCCATAATCGCTTGGCGTCATGCCTTCGAACAGAGAGAGCAAAAGGCAGGGGAGTCGGTAGCTGAATTCGTGGTCACACTCCGGCAAGCGTCACGCCATTGCAATTTTCCTGACCTGGAGGATCGCCTCAGGGACAGGCTTGTATGCGGGCTGATGAATAGAGATTTACAACAGCGCCTATTTGCAATGGAAAAGCTGTCCTTCCAAGATGCCTTGAAGGAGATCATGGCAGACGAGGCTGCCGGTGGAGCAATGAAGGCTCTACGGCCTCAAAAGACAAACCCCAGCCAGGTGACCGTGCACCAAGAGTCCATTGAGCTGGAAGATGAGGTAGAAGATGATGAGATCGACCGGTTACAGAGAGAAACCATTAGACGGCATCGTCCTACAGCACAAGCAACTAGTCCTCAAAGTTGCGCAAGCTGCGGGGGCCAACACAAAAGGACTGAGTGCAGGTTTTGCACAGCAGTGTGCCATGCCTGTGGGAAGCATGGCCACATCACCAGAGTCTGTAGAGGTCGCCAGAGAGATGCTCAGACTGCAGATGCCCAGCAGAAAGGTAAATGGGCCCTGGGGCAGAACAGGGTCAGATACTGTTCGGGGAAGAGAAGCATCCTGCGGACAGGAGCCCAATGCCCTCTTAAAGAGAAGTTGAGACTTCAAGTCAAAATACAAGGGGTTCCTTGCTCCATGGAGCTCGACACAGGGTCAGCTCTGTCCATCATTTCGTACAAGACTTTCAGTTATATCTGCAGACAGGGCAAGAAGCGAGTTCAACTCAAACTGTCAAGCCTTGTTCTAACAGATTTTCAAAATTGCCGCATCGCGGTAAAAAGCAAAGCCACCATGAGAGTCAGGTTCAAAGAGTTTGAGGGTCCCCTCAACGTTGTGGTCGTTGAAGGACAACGTACAAGTCTAATAGAATTAGACTGGTTCGAGGCCCTGGGCATCCGAGTAACTGGCATAAATCACACTTAGATGGTTGACCTGGCAGCAATATGTCAAGAGTACGCTGATGTATTCAGTCCTAATTTAGGACAATATAAAGGGGCATCCATATCCCTTCATCTTGATCCGGCTGTTATGTCAATCAGGATTAAACTGCGCAGAGTGCTGTTTGAGCTTAAACCAAAAATTGATGCAGAATTGGACAAATTAGTGCAACAGGGAGTGCTCCAACCAGTGGACAGTAGCCTGTGGGAGTCTCCCATAGTGACCCCAGTGAAGTCAAATGGGGACATCCGTATTTGTGCAGACTACAAGTGCACAATCAACAAGGCACTACAGCAACATGCTTACCCAGTGCCAGTGGTTAGTCACACCCTTGCATCACTTCAAGGAGGTTGCTTGTTCGCCAAACTTGACCTTGCACAAGCCTACCAATAGCTGCCAGTTGACGATGCCACAGCTGAGGCACAATCGTCACTCACAGAGGGGCATTCAGAGTTCGTCACCTGCAGTTTGGGGTAAGTGTTGCCCCGGGAGTGTTCCAAAGCGTTATGGAATGGACACTTAAAAATATACCAGGCGTCTGCCCCTATTTTGATGACGTCCTGATTGCAGGTGAATCTGCGGCAGTACTAGTAGATCGCCTCAGAGCAGTACTTCAACGATTTCGCGAAGCGGGGTTGAAGTTAAAGAAAGAAAAGAGTCAGATTGGAGTGGACTCTACTGAGTTCTTGGGATTTCGGATAGATTCCGCTGGAATCCACCCATCAGAAGCTAAGCTAAAAGCTATCCAACAAGCCCCAAGACCTAAGTCCAAAGGGGAATTACAGGCATTCTTGGGACTTTTAAATTTTTATCACTCATTTCTGCCACACAAAACGACATTGGCCGAGCTACTCCATCGTCTTTTAGACAAAAAAGCACCCTGGGTTTGGGCAAGCACCCACGACAAAGCATTCAGAGCAGTCAAATCACTGCTATCGTCTAACTCCGTGTTAGCACATTTTAATGAGAAACTGCCCGTGATTTTAGCATGTGATGCATCACTGTATGGCATTGGAGCAGTTCTAAGCCATAAAATGGCAGATGGCCGTGAAGCTCCTATAGCTTATTACTCTAGTCTAGAACATTATCTGCAGCAGAGAGAAACTATGTGCAGATAGACAAGAAAGCCCTCGCTATTGTAGCAGGAATTAAAAAATTCCATGACTTCCTATACGGGCGACCCTTCACCATTTTCACTGATCACAAGCCATTGCTCGGCCTCTTTACAGCAGACAAGCAGACTCCGCAGATTCTATTGCCAAGGATGCTGTGATGGTCAATTTTTATGGCTGCCTATTCATACAGACTAGTCCACAAACCTGGCAAGGAAATGGGCCATGCTGATGCACTCAACCGACTGCCTCTGCCTCAAACAGATCCAGATCCAGACCCAGCAGCTCGCATCCTGGCAATCCAGGATCTTCCTGAAACGTCCCTACACGCGGGAGATGTTGCCGCCGAAACTGCCACTGACAAAACACTCAGTCACGTTTTGAACTGGGTGTTGAGGGGGTGGCCAGAAAACAGGCCAAGTCCCGAGTTCCAGAGTTATGCCAGTAAAAAGGATGAGCTGTCAGCCCACAAGGGTTGCATATTGTGGGGAGGCAGGGTGATTGTTCCGCCCACAATGTGAGCCAGAGTATTAGAATCTCTGCATGAGGGGCATCCTGGCATCATCAGAATGAAGGCACTTGCGGGCTTCCGGTTCCGGATCGCGGCACGCGCAGTCGCACGGAGAGAGCCGTCTCTCCCACCGGCTGCTTTCCCTTCGCCGGTAGACCCTTAACCGGGTCGAAAGTCGCCCCGTAGAGGTGACCACCGCTTGAGGAGGCTCCTGCTTGACTGGGGAAGAGCGGCAGCTCTCCTTAGTTCGAGCTATCTCCTTAGGGCCGTCGGAGGAAAAGATCGGCCAGCAAAATGGACGATCACTTCCCCGCACCAGCTGAAAGCCAGAAGAACAACTAAGCGTAAAGAACCCCCGTGGAGAATCCGGGTGAGACCTTTCCTACCCCTTTTTTCCCTAATTACTCTCCTGTCAAAAGCTTTTGTGTTTGAATTACTTCCCTGCTGTGAGGGAGCAGCGTTTGGGCATTCAGGAAAAACAGCTTTGGAAAACAAAACAAAAAAAAACAAAACCAGTTAATTTTTATGGACTACTTAAATTTTGGAATACTGAGGGGACCTGAAAACATTTTATTCTTGATTATTATTGTTATAACTACGCATCTATTACTTTGGAGAGGCCTTTCTTCATCTTTTTCAGCACGAAAAATAAAAAATCTATTAATTTGGAAAGAAAAAAAAAGATTTTATGGTCTGCTGAGAACATCTTGTGTCAAAAAGTGGTACTGCAACTGTATATTTTTTTATGGCTGGGAATGGCTATGACCTTCAAAAGATGATAAGCATAAGATAACTGAAACAGCTGGTCTATTGAAAATTGGAGGTGAACATTTGTTTGATTTCTACGAAATAGAGCCTTCTCTAAAAGATTAAAAAATCTTTCTACTACTGATATGGAACCTAACACACAGCTGGACTATGAGCTCATATTGGAAAAAATTCTGGAAGCCACAGAGGATATGAACTCTTACTTTCAAACTTTGACAGATCAAATTATAGACCGAAAGACAGCGCAGAAGAAGCAGATTGGCGCCAAAGAGATTACTGAACAATATGTACAACCTAAAGAGGAACCACGTCAACAACTCAACTATGAAACTACACTGAGAGAAACTGTGGAAACCAAAGAACAAATTAACTTTATACAACTCCAAACGCAATCTATGGAGAAGCCTGATGATCAAAGAATAACTTTAACGGAGATGTCTGAAGCATTAACATCAACAGAGACTGACACTCAGATACAAGTTATTGAAAATTGTGAAAAGGTGGATAAACAACTGGCAAATATAACATGGAATAAAACGGCTTTTACCATCCAAAGGCTACTAGAAGAAAGGAAAGAGAACTTTGACCAATTTGAAGCGTTAAAGAATATGGACCTTTTAATATTGTGGTTTGATGATGCAGGAATTTTATTATGGAAACCGTTATGGCACAGAAAGAAACCTAGAGTTAGATTTAAAAATGTATTTTAAAGTTTTATTTAATGGGTTTAAAAAGGCTTTGATTTTTTGACTGAGTTAATAACTAATGGAGCACGTGAAATCTCTAAGAGGATACCCTTTGTAACAATACTTTGTTTTAGACATGATAATTACTGGAGAGGTAAACTTTATTTACTGGTTTAAAAAGATTTTCATAGATATAGATGAATTGATGGAATATATACTTAAATTAGATAGAAATCTATTTGTTGGTTTGATATTTTTACTTTAAGATAATTATTTTGAAATAGAAGGAGAATAAGAGGGATGGGTGACAAGAGAAGAAATGGTATTAATGAAGAAAATATAAGAATATTACTGCGGAAATAATATACCAGATATAATTACTATGTAAAAAAAAAAGGATACCCGAAGTGTTAATAATATGTCTATCTAAGGCCAATTGGAATATGGTAATTGTAAGTTAGTAAAGCTTAAAAACAGGACCTGGATCTTTAGAATTGAAATGTGAGTGATATTTGATAGGATTGTTTGAAGCTTATATAGAAATGTATTAATCTGAATATGCAAGACTAAATGAGGGAATTAGAGAGGGAATTTTAAATGAATTGATTTGGGCTATATATTTGTGATTGTTTTTCTTTTTTTTTGGATGTTCAATATACCCACCTCCACGGTGGTTCCTAAGCACTCTGATGTAACCCTTTTACCCCTATAAAAATCCAATAAAATATATTTAGAAAAAAAAAAAAAGAATGAAGGCACTTGCACGAAGCTACTTGTGGTGGCCAGGTTTGGATAAAGACATTGAGGCTCAAGTAAGGAGCTGTAGGGTCTGCCAAGAAACCCGGCCAGAAATGCCTCAAGCTCCAGTGCACCGCTGGGAGACCACGCAAACTCCATGGTCTCACATGCATATTGACTTTGCAGGCCCATTTCAGGGACAGGTATTCCTCATTGTTGTGGACAGCTATTCAAAATGGCTTGAGGTAGTACCTGTCCAATCTATGACTACTGCCAGGACCATCCAGGAACTGTGCAGAATTTTTGCTACACATGGCCTGCCGGACATCATTGTGTCAGACAATGGGGCACAATTCATGGCAGCAGAGTTCCAGTCCTTCCTTAAAGCTAACATGATTAGGCACACCACTTCAGCCCCATTCCATCCAGCTTCCAACGGCCAAGCTGAACGGATGGTGAGATCCACTAAAGAGTCTCTTAAAACACTAACGACTGGAGACTGGAATCATCGCCTGGCAGACTTCCTTTTATGCCAGCACACAACACCGAGTACCGCTACAGGTCGCAGCCCAGCCGAGCTGAGATGGGGTCGTCGACTAACAACAAAGTTGGACCGTCTCCATCCTGACAGAGCAGCTGCAGAAACGTCACAATCTGAGCTTCCGAGGAATTTACGTTTGGGTGAGCCTATTTGGGCAAGAAACTATGGGCAGGGGGCACCTTGGGTGGTTGCTATTGTGAGAAAGGTGTCAGGGCCACTATCCTACGAGGTGGCCCTGGACGACAGTCGTGTGGTCCGATGCCACACTGACCAATTGCGGCGGCTGGCAAGTCAGAGTCCTGGTGCAGAGGACGAGAGAACTATAGACTTGCATAGGGAAGTGGACATTCCCGAATCGGTCAGACCCACAGAGACTGTACGAGTTGATCCAGAATCAATGCAGAACAGCGAACCGTGTTTGCCGGCAAGTGGAAACAGTGGTACAAGTTTACCCAGTTCGACCAAACGCAGCGGCAACCATCTACCCGGTGCGGACAGACTTAGCAGTACGGGTCTACTGAGTATGGCTAAATGGCAAGTTGATCGGGAGCCCCAAACAGTTTTGCGGCGCTCCGAAAGAACCCGTAATCCACCAGCATACTTAAATGATTATGTACACAAAATGTATTGGGGGTTGGCTTGTCCAGGGGAAAGGAGTGTTATGTATTGATATGGACCATTAATGTGTTTGGGTTTAAATGTGTCTCCAACTGTTTTGGAGGGAAACTGAAGTTTATATTGGAGCGGGTAAACCAGCTCTAAATCTGATTGGTCGCTGCCTAGTGGCGGCATGTATAAATATCTGTCAGTCTGTCGGTTGAGTTCAGTTCTGTTATTCGTGCAATAAAACACGTTGCATTAGATCGGTCTGATCAATGCCTTCAAGAACCCACTATGTAACAGGAGACTTTACAAAACCATGTGAAATCCAGAAGGGAACAAGACAGGGGTATCCTTTATCCCCTTTATTATTTATTCTAGTTAAATAGAGATATTAGACAGGATAACAGAGCAAAAGGACTACAAATTAAAGCACATAATTACACAATACGTGCATTTGCTGATGATTTGGTATTGATTGTGCAAGACCAGCTAGAGAACTTTGAACATGTTATGAGGATGATTAAAATGTTTGGAGAAATGGCGGGTTTAGAATAAATAAAAGACGACAATATGACTAAGAACATAAAGGTGGAAGGTCAGAAGAAATTGGACTTTAAAACTGGTTTTAAAGTTGTGAAAAAGGTACAGCATTTGGGGTGATTCTCACTGAGGAAAATTCTAAGCTTTACAAAAATAATTATGATAAAATATGAAAGGACATAAAACTGGATTTAAATAGATGGCAAAAATTAGATTTGTCATTAATGGGAAGAATTTCAGTAATTAAAATGAATGTACTACTTAGAATGTTATTTTTATTTCAGACTATACCGATATTGATTAGAGATTCCACTTTCAAACAGTGGCAGAAAGATATATCTAAATTTATTTGGCAAAATGAAAAACCAAGAATTAAATATAAGCTGCTTGCTACAAGATTCTAAAGATAGAAGAGATCTGGGTTTGCTGGATCTTAGATTATATTATGATGCTTGTTGTCTGATATGGTTAAAAGATTGGATAACTTTAAAAAATTCAAGGCTGTTAAACCTCGAAGGTTTTGATTTGAGATTTGGGTGACATGCCTATCTGTGATATGACAAAGTAAAAGTGAACCCTGGTTTTAAGATTCATGCTATTAGCCATTAGGCATGAATAGAACAGAGATGATTTCGGAATGTAAATGGGTGACATATTGAGACTTATTAATATTTGAAAAGGATTTAAGATAAAGACAAGAAAACAATTAGTAAGTGAAGGATTTGCTTGTGATTGGTTTAATTATAGAATTTTTGAAAGATTTAAATTTGATAAAAAAGTTTTGTTTTCACAGGAACTAAATCTGAATTGGATGTTAATTTATGTTCTGGAGATGACCACTTGATTTCTAAAGTATATAAAATGTTACTTAAGATGAACCTAAAAAATGAATATGTTAAAGAGTTTGGTAAAATGGGCAAATTTTTTTGGGTATAATATAATGCTAGATAAATGGGAGAATGTATGGACAAATGGATTAAAGTTCACATTAAATTATAGTGTGAAAGAAAACTTTTACAAAATGATGTATCATTGTTACTGGACCCCAGATAGACTAGCGAAAATGTATAAAGGGATTTCTAATAAGTGCTGGAAATGTAATCAAAATCCAGGTTCATTTTATCATATGTGGTGGTCTTGTAAATATATGAAAACATACTGGATAAACGTAACAATGACAATGCAAAAAATATTTAAGATACAAATCTTAATGAAAACTGAAGCTTTTCTTTTAAGTATGATGGACAAGCCAATTGAAAAACAATCTGGGGTGCTATTCCTTCACATGGTGATGACTGCAAGGATTGTACTTACCAAACACTTTCAGCACCCAGCCAGGGTGGATCCTACATGTTAAATGTAAATGTTAAATTTATCATTTTTTCTTTTTTTGTACACTATTCTTTGTTGTTGTCAGGGTTGAATGTATGCTTTTGTTTTATTTCATTTTGTTTGTTTTATTGTTTTGTATTTTATTCTCTATGATAAAACAATAAATAATAAAAAAGAAGCTACATATATACCAAACATATTAATTTATCATATAAATTTTAGTTGCATGCTGTAGGTCTACATTTCTCCCAGGAAGAGGAAAGAATAATAATTGCCCTTTTACATTTTGTAGGAATGTCTTAAAGATATTATTAAATATTTGTCAATCATCTTCTTCCTAACCAGATTATTTCACCTGAGTTTTTCAGAGGATTCTCTTCATTAAAATAATTCTTATAAAAAGGGCAAAACTGTTGTTTGGAAGTATTTAAATGAGTTATGACAAAATTTCAATTTCATAGACACATGTAGCATATTCCAGATGCAATAAACAAATTTCCATCTTATTTCAACTACGCCTGAAATAATGGACAGATCCATTGCATTTAAAGTAGCCTGGATGAGGCAGTTGTATTTATATTAACTTTATGTCTTGGCAATTTTCATTTGCCTAATGACATCATTTTACAAATAATACAGTGACGAAAATATTCTTTTGCTTTATAATAATCTTGACTGCATAATTTGATTAGCTTTGGGGAGTAACTGATAGCTGCTTCCATTCTCTTGTAATATGACTTCACTGTATTTTGGTATTTGTTTTTGCTTGCAAAAGAAATGCAATAGTAAATAACCTCTTGAAAATTGAAATATTCCAATTTTGGTTTTCTGCAGTGTACTTACTTATATTACCAGGAAGCAGTTCTTTTGTTGAGGCATACGTATACACAGTTTTAGATGTTCAAACTCTCTACTGGGAATTTAACTCACTGGCCATTGCATTTTGGATATACAGGGCATTATCTTTGTAGCTACTATATCTGATCAGTCCCAAGTAAAGATTAAATTGGCCAGGTATTGCCTCCTAGTGGTCAGTCTAAGTTGCTTATTGCCATATACTAAGTTGTTTACACTATGTAAAAATAGAGAAGTACCATCACCCAAGGAAGGAAGAAGTCACATAAAACCTCCTAAATAGAGGCATGACATAATATATCTATATTTTTCTTGAATGCTTAAAAAATGAATGTGCTTTTCTTTATGCATTGTATTTGTTGCACTAAATCAGGGGTGTTAAACTTGCAACATCATGTGACGTGTTGCAACGTATCACAACTTTTTCTCCATTGCCAGCAATGGTTTCGGTTTCGGCATGACGCATCCGGCCCACGGGCGGCAGTTTGATACCCCTGCACTAAATCCTAAAATTTCATGGGGTAAATAATGATCACACAACTTGGATTGGATGATATAGTGAAACAATATTTTTCCCCACAATCTCCCTTGCCTAATATTGTGGAATATTTCCCTATGTAAGCTGTTTTGTCTAAATAAAATTTTTCACTATATGATGAAGTTTGCAGCTCCACCTTAGCAAGTTGCCTTGACTCACTTTTTGTCCATTTCCACTCTTCCATAATGGTAAAAGAAGTCATGTTCCATAATTTTTCTTCTGTATCTACTTTTAGGATCCAGACTATTGTCTTTAAATATGTTTATTAATTTTTTTACATTTTCCATACAAATTTTTAACAATTTGAGTTCCCAGAAACCATACATAGATGATAAATATCATGCTATTAAAGTATTAAATTTGTACAAAAATACTTTAGTTTAATACTTATTGTTACAAATAAAAATACGTATTAAGTGGTTCATGGTATGGATTTCAATTTCATTTAAATTATTTTTTTGTTCTGGCAGTGCTGAAATGTGAGAAAATGTCATGGGAGTGCATAGGGCATAGAAACTTGCTCTCTAATAAGTGAAGAAAAGAGTATTATGGGTATTTTGACAATTCAAAGAGGCCCCTAAAATTGTGGTAAGATGTAAAGGCTCAACGTTATCACAGAAAAATCCGGTGTCTTTCCAGTCACTAAGTAACATTAATTATCAAGACAATACAGTGAACAACCCAAAGCAGCTGCTGGTGGGTCTCAAAAGCAACTAGCAGTATTTTATTGCTTTGAATGAGAAACAGGGCAGAATTTGGGAATATCTGGGTAAAACATATTTACATTTTAAAATTAAGTCTTCAAATGGCAGAGTCAATGAGAGCTCCAATGAAGTATTTAAAGAGATACTTTAAATCAATACACATTTCATTTAATTTTTTCAAAAAATCCTGTGTTGCTGTACAAGTTTATTTATATATGTGTTCCCTAAACACAGCAGTTCATATGTTTTTGCATCAGTATTATTTTGCTACTGGAATTCAGTTAAGGAAAAAATGTACTTGAACATTTTTCTTATTAAACCTTGTTTCCATAAGCCTTATTGTTTTAAAACAAAAAATCATTATATGTTCCAAATACCTAAAAGTACAAAATACATACAGGCTGCATGACATATCCTATTCCGTATATCATTGCATAGGGAATAATGTAATTTCTAATAAATCATATTATAACAGTATCTAAGCTTTTACCCTTCAGGATCCTGTGTGCACCTTTACTGAAATGATTGCAGAACGAGTAACAGTTTTTGGTCCCCCCCCCTTATTTTTGTTTAGCAGAGGTAACAGATGTACACTTTGTTAAACAATAACTATGATACAATACTCCTTTGGGCAGAGAGATAATATTTTGATATTCCTTCCTTCAATTAGCTCATCTTTTAATATAAATTTTGATTAAAAAAAACTCATGTTCCAAGTTGGGGATACTCTTTTCAGAGACTTAATGCGGGTTGAAAAGAGCTCAGTTTCATTTACAATGTTTCTTTTGATTAATTTACATGAAAAAAGTTACTTTTGTCATTAATTTCTCTTGCATGTCGAATTCAAGTTGAAATGGCACTATTTGTGGTTATAAAAAAAGTGAGAAGAAAACTCGATTGGGAAGAAAGCAGCAAAGAATGAGCCTTGAGAAATAATCAGAACTTTCCCTGTGTGCTTCTCAACATTAGATAGTATCTGTGTTTCCAGTGTATCAGACATATTTAAAAAAAATAGCACCATTTAAATCTCTTGGACTGATACAGTTTTTGGCTATAAAGTGTTCATAGGCTCCCATTTCATCTCTGAACCTGTGTTATGTCCGCTTTGTTGAAGGAAGGCATTGTTTGGATGGCTCCATTGTCCTGTTGGGAAAGTCTGGTGTTCTGAGCTCTTCTTTTGGGAAGCTAATGGGTTGCGACTAATAACAAGTTCTAATTTATTACCAGACTCTGCTATTAGGGGTACAACTAGGCAGCAGTCAAAGTCTCTTGTCCGAACATGATTTACCTGAAAAGGAAAAAATTAAGAATGTTTTCAACAAAAAAAGACAAGTCAAGCAAGCCAATAAAAGATGGTCTTATGTTTTTCTTAGGTGAAGGATAATATAAGACAGTTTAGGCCCAAGCAAATAAAATGCTTGAAATAAAGAAGAAAATATTTGCAAGATAATGAATTAAACTGAGTGTAATTTTGTAAGCTAATAAGTTTAATTTGATTTCCCCCCATTCTATCTAACTTAATTCAGAAGTCTCACAGTTTTAAGAAAATTGTGTAAAGAGAACGAATACACAGTTGCAGCTGTGCAGCAAAGACTACTGTATTTATATAAATAATTCTAATTTAGAATTTAGAATTATCTAGGACTATTTCCCAAAAGAAGAGTAAACAACAACAAATAATAAAAATCCTATGAAATGACCATCTTTCCTACCTTATTCATTCACTCTCACTCACTCACTCACTCACTCACTCACTCACTCACTCACTCATTCATTCACTCATTTCCAGCATTCATATACTTCCACTGCATAAGGGCTCCTGATGTTTTAGAAAAACTGCCAGATATAGTTGATTTATTTAAGTTGAATTGCCTAAAATAAGAAACTTCATTTGGAGAATTCTCTCTATCTGCATTTATCAGCTATTCTCTTTCACATACAGTTTTCTCACACAAAACTACACATACATTGTAGCAATCTCCTCTTTCCTTTAGCAGAAAAATAAAGGAAAAACAGGATAGAAACAGGATGCAGGGTAAGGATAGCTGTATTGGGAAGAGTCTATAAGAGAAAGGGGAAGCAGAACAAAGTGCAGATGAGGCAAGAGAAACTGAAAATTAGTAAGGAAAGAAAAGAGAAGTGAGCCCTATGCAGGTATTCCAAATGGGATTAAAATTCATTAGAGAAATAGTTCCACCTAAACTATAGCTAATCTTCAGATTAATCTGCAAAGAAATCCCACTTTTAAGTAGCTACATTTACAGTCTCATATATATCTCCTTCTCATTTCTTCCTTCACTTCCTTCTCAACTCGTAGGTTAATTACTTTATCTATTTTTATATTGGACAAAAAAGCACCTTTCTATCAGATATTTAATGACACTGGTATCTATCCTATTCATGGAGAGAATGGAATTTTCCCAAGTACATTCTCCCTTATTTGGGTTACAAAATAAGTGAATTAGAAAGCAGAACTCCATTTGCACAATTTCATATAGAATATCCTCAAATGTCTGAATGTTGAGCTTAACTGCTCAAATGTTTGCTTAACATAAACCCTTTTATACTTACTAAATGACTTCTCTAATTAACTGAGTTCAAAATTATATAATGTTTCACACTACCTGTAGTAGTCTGTCATATGGCTTCAAACCACCTTCATCTCCAGGTCCATCTGGCCGAATATTTTTAACATATACACCTTTTTCCAATAAGCCATCAGAGACACTGAATCCAAAGTCCTCCATATCAGAATCCTTGTATAAAGTTATCTGCCAAGGGATAAGGAAATTCCTCATGACTTTGTTAAAAATTCAGAAATAGTTTTCTGCCTAATCTTCCCACATTTTCTCATAGGCTAAGCATGAGCAATAGTTTATTTCTGGCATTTTCCACTCATTACCTTTCCTTGCCCCTTTTCATTATATTAATGAAAAAAATAATATTAATGAAAAACCTTTTTTTGCATCAAGATCTAGAATACTTAGGAAAGATCATACCAAGATTATAAGTTACTTGACTTTAGTTTAGTAAGTTTTAGAAGAGAACAAGTCTTTGCAAAATAATCTTATATCATTTTTGAAATCAGACAACTTCCTTGGTAGATTGGGGGAGTATCGTAAGCATAATATGCTGCAAAACAGCTGACATACTACAAGTATGAGCACAGTGTCATGGCAAATGCATGGCTGACTCAAAATACAAATTCAGCATATTTCTCATGTAACTGGAGTAGAGAATTGAATGAGTAGGACAAGATTTATCCTGAATTTTATTCTCCAACATTTTTATTCATTTTGCAGATGGTAAGAAATAGGAGATCGTTAATACTCTGGAATAAGATTCAAAATCATATTAATATATTATAGAGATGAGCTGAAAATATCAATGAAACTAATATAGAAACATAAAATTCTACATAGATATATGATTGACAGATATTGGCAATATTACTTGTGAAAATGTCTTGGAATAGTAGTTTATTGCACACTCTTTATTACAAAGAATCACCAGTGTGATGTGGCTATAAAAGGAAAACACATCAACAGAAGTATAATTTTTAAATCATTAGAAGTATTCCATTATATTCTATTTAGCTGGACTCCACCTAGAGTATTGTGTCCCAAGCATCAGCAAAAATAGAAATAGAAAAATAGAAAAGGTTCAGAAAAGGGAAAAATAAATCTTAGTGATACAATAAAAAGAGTTCAATATATTTATCCCTAAAGAAATATAACTGAGAGTTGATATGATTGTACCCTTTAAATAGCTGAAAAGATACGATGTAGAAGAAAATAAAATCCTATTTTTTTCTTCCAGAGTTCAGATCACAGAATAATGGATGTAAGTTACAAGAAAACATATTCCAACAGTATGCTAGAAAAAAAACACATCCTGGCAGTTGTAGCAATTTGATGATGGAACCAATTATTGAAAGAAGAGGTAAGCTGCCTTTCACGGGATGAGTAGAAGTGAAAGCCAGACAGCCATCTCCTGGAGATGCTCTAATTTAGATTCCAGTACTGATCCAAATGGCCCCTTTCAACCTTATGAGTCAATGAGAATCATATTTTCAAGAAAAAGATAGCTGATATCATTGCTTTGTTGTGGAGTCTCTGTTACCACCATCTTATATCAGCACAAGCAATCATTTACTTTGCTACATTGCAATAGGGTGGGAAATCTTCCTTCAGTCTCCTCCTATAGCTGAAATCAGGGTTTATCAGATCTGGAACAAACTGGAATCATAAATTAAGTTCAGTTTTAAACAAAATTTGGTTTGTTTAAAAGATAGCTATAATTTCCTGGCTTATCTATAACAGGAAGTTATGATTAACAGACGTTTTTCTACCTTATTGCAATGTAACAAGAAAAGAAGCAGCTATATATGATGAAAACTTACCTCTTCCTACATCTCCATGGAGGGATACCAATAGGCATTTTTGTGATAATTTTGATGGTTGGAATAATATACTGCAATAATTCTACTCTAACATAAAAGTCAAAGAATCTAGCAATTATAAAAAGTTTCATTACCACCATTTTTACAAGGAAAAATGTGTAAAAATATAAACATGAAATTTTATCTAACTCTAAGTATTCTCTTCCATATTCTTTTTGACTAGAGGTTCAAAATATGTATTTTGGATAGTTCCCTTACACTTTGAAGACAAGCACTAATATCTTTCCCTTAGGAATTGTAACTCTTTGATGGAGATGTGCAGAACAGAAATATAAAACATAAATAAATAAATATTTGGTTGCATGCTGAGTTTAGCTGGAGTTAAAATAATATGAATGTCAGAGCATTTAAATCAATTTCAGTTGTTTGTATGTTTATCCATTTATTTATTTTACCTGAAGTATCTCTGTGGGTATTTAAGAATGGGGAGTATATATGCTGAAGCAGCACATTGGAAAACAAATAAAATACTGAATATTGGTAATGAATGCTAATTTATTATGCCCTTTGATTATACTGGATATATTCTTATGGTTAGCCTAAGCTGAATACAGAGTAGTAGCATAAAAAAGTATTATTCACCCAGAACATTTATTACAGAATTGAAAATGTGGCACTGCTCTATGTTGTACTGCTTTACTTCACAGAAGAAAAAAATCAGACCAGTTTCTCTCTGTCTCTCTCTCTCTCTCTTCTCTCTCTCTCTCTCTCCCCCCCCCCTTTCTCTTTTTCCCATCCTTAATCTGTGTGTCCTGGGAAGGAAAATTATTTTGGGTAGGTGGGGGGAGAAAGAGACAGGGGTAAGGTTGCAAACTTCCACCCCTTAAGTCAAATATGAGATCAACATGTTTACTCAACTAACCAATTTCTCTTTATTTTATTTTGCATGTTTCATTACAAACAATTATGTGACCTTGCTGGAGAAATATGTGGAGTGAAATACATCCATATCTACATTTAGTGGGATAAACCTGCATCTATCTGTCTGTCTGTCTGTCTCTATCTGTAGTCCTTGACTTATAACAGATCGTTTAGTGACCATTTGAAGTTATAATATCACTGAAAAAAGTGACCGTTTTTCACATTTACAACCATTGCAGCATGCCCATAGCCATGTGATCAAAATTCAGCTGCTTGGCAACTGGTTCATATTTATGACAATTGCAGCGTCCTGGGGCCATGTGATCCTCTTTTGCAACCCTCTGACAAGCAAAGTCAATGGGGAAGCCAGATTCACTTAACAACCATTTTATTAACTTTACAACTGCAGTGATTCACTTAACAACTGTAGCAAGAAAGGCTATAAAATGGGGCAAAGCTCACTTAATGACTGTCTTACTCAGCAACAGAAATTTTAGGCTCAATTGGAGTTGTAAGTCAAGGACTATCTGTATCTATTTTATAGAGTTACCCATTTCATCTAATAATTCCAGGTCACTCACAAAAAAAATGTCAAAACATAGTAATATGTAGAAAAGCTTTTTAATTTTCTTAATATTCAGTTACTTGAATGGATGACATATAGATGACCTTTCATCAATATAAAATATTCAAAAGCAGGTTACATTTCCAGCAAAATCTATCCATTACAATGGATGTGATGTTTGTGATTGATATTGTAACCCCTTTTTGCAGCATTTGCAGAGGTACCATCAGGTGAGCAGTTTCTTTGCAATACTTCATAATGCAGAGTTTAGCCAGAAGGTGAAATCGAAAAGTCGCTACCTTGTGTAACTCCACAGGAGTTGGGGACATGATTTCTTTCATCTCTTGCTTCATTTTCCTAAGGGCTATGGACTTCCTCCCCACATCTGAAGGCAATGTGTTGCTTCGAATGGTCTGGCTATAATGTGGCCTCGAAGTACTTCTTTCCTGAAAGCTGGCTTGTCTTCCTAGATGGCTGCGAACTTGAGAGTTATCATGATTCAGGCTCACTGTACTCCCTGACATAATTGTAGCCTGCAGCATTAATAAACAGGTTGTAAAAATATAATACATAACATAATAAAGAAGGTATATTCCTAATAAAAAGTAGCATATTTTTCTGCTGTTATTGTCAAAATACAGTTGCTCAGGGCAAGCAAATGGCTTGGAGAATAGATGAACAATCTTGATTGGGAAATTGGGGAAGATCCCTGAGATTCCCCAGTGGATCAGTATAAAAGTATATGAAGTTTTATTAGAAGTATTTAGTGAAACCTTTCCAGATAAAGCCCTGCCTTTAATTCATAACAGGACTACACCTAAACACAAACACACAAACACACAGATAGATAGACACACGTCATGATGTTTTGGACTAACCTTTTGGAGTAACCAAAATTACGCACAGTAGCAGAAGCAGAGTAAGACAGAGTAAGGCAAAGAAAATAAGTGATAATTTAAGAAAAGGAAAAGGAAATACAGCTGGATCTAGTTTACACCAACACACACATACTATTTCATATAAGTCTTTTTACTTTTTTTTTTTAATCTTCCTCTTTTAAGGATCTTACTAACTCTATCCAACCACAATTTTCTCAATCTTTCCTTTTTTCCTGATCCATACACACTTCCTTCATATATTTGCTTGGCAATTTGATCCTCTCAGTCTCTCTAACCAGCCACTTGCTTGTTCTACACAGTTCATTAATTTTTGTATTCAGGTCACATTTGTTGAGCATCCATTCATTTGTTTTACCATACATGCTTCTTAAGTACTACAGCAGAGAACTTCCTATGTCCCATCAAGCTGATGGCATATAATGAATGCCAATGCTCACTTTGCCCAATTGTATAGGCTTGGCAACAGCTACAGAAGATGGCATTACATAATTAGGTCTTATGTCATGAAGGCTTCATAGACCAGAGGTCTTCAAACTTGGCCCTTTGATGACTTGTGGACTTCAACTCCCAGAATTCCTCAGCCAGGCACGCTGGCTGAGGAATTCTGGGAGTTGAAGTCCACAAGTCATCAAAGGGCCAAGTTTGAAGAGCCCTGTCATAGACAATAACTAATTCTTTGAATTGCACCAGAAAGAATTCTGGTAACTAGAGTAACTCAAGGAGAAAAAAACATTACATGGGCCCAATAAGGCTTACAGATAATTGCTGTTGCATTCTGGATCAGCTGCAGCTCCTAAGTAGGTTTCAAGGGCAGCATTATGTAGAACACTTTGTGGTAGGCCATGCACAAGACAATCAAACCACAAGTGACTTTCTGAAGGACCTCCTGTTCCATGTAACAGAGGAAATGGTTCTGAAGATAGATTTACATAAAGATCTTTTTTGTCTCACTGCCACCTGCTCCTTGAACAGTAACTGTGGGTCCAAGAAGATTCCAAAATTGTGCACAAGATTAAATATGAAATATCTCCAGTTTGGGATGTGTGTGTGTCAAAAACCTCACAACTTCTCAGTTTTGGCAGGGTTTAGTCTGTTCCTACTCCATAGCCTTCAGACCACCATACAAGACATTGGCAGAGGCTTCTGGTTTGTCGCACGGCCGCCATGGACGGCTGGGAGACTTGCTCTCTCTCCCCCGTTCAATTTCGCATCGCTGGGGGGCCCTGAAAAGGGCCGAAAGTCGCCCCAAAGGGGCGACCAGCAAGGAGAGGCTTTTGCTGGATCGCGGGAGAGCAGCAACTCTCCCGTTAGAGCTGGCGATCCCTCCAAACCGGCGGACGAAAGGACCATAGAAATATGGTTCGTCCCTAGGCTGTTAACAGCCGAAGTCACATTTACTATCTGGCAACTCTAAAGCAGCGTGGAAGAGACTGGGTGAGATCTGCCTCTCTTACATCCTAAAGTACTTCCCCCCCGTGGTGAGGGAAGGGGGATTTTAGCCCTCCCTCCAGAAACAGCGGCAATCAACCACTCAGGAGTTTAAAACGTTAGGAAAATACTGGGATCCTAATTGGAATTCTATTTCCTAAAATTGGTGGATTATAAGATTTGTAATTTTCTACTCTCTATTTTTCTCTCTCTGATTTTTACTCTAATTACTATTGAAGATTTGGGTCCCCCCCTTAAAATAGAGGGGGGGGAACCCTGAAAAGATCCAACTAACTCTGAGATGACATCTGGTAGGTAAATTTGAGACCGTAACCTGCTATTCTTTAAGAGAGACTTGTTGATAGCTTTGAAAATAGATAAGATATAAAGCAACCTTGAAGCACCAGCTGTAAAAAACCCAGCTCAGCTCCTCACTTGGTGGACTTTCTGACTGTAAGTTTTTTTAGTTAATATACTACAATGGAAGAAGAACAGGAATGGATTTCTTCTACAGAGGAAGAACAGGAACAAATTCTTTGTATGTTAAAAATGATTATCCAAACTCTCCGTATAAGTCTGGATATGCAAACTCAAACTATGACTTCAACCAAAGAATCATCTATACAGAATTCTATAGAGAAAGTGAAACAACCAAATGCTAAGACAGAAGACTTAGATACTCAACAAATACAGACAATGGAAAATACAAAAAAGAAACTGATAATAGAGAACAAGGAAAGAACTTTTCTTATAAACCAGAAGGAATTTGAAGAAAAAAAGAAAAACAGATGAAAGAGAAGATAAATACTTTGGGACAACTGTATCGAACTGGAAAAACAAAGAGACGACCTGCTAAATCAGCTAGTCCTCTTAAGAAAACATTAATTGGACGCTCTTATCAACATCAAACAATAGCCACAACAATACAAGGAGATCTTTTTGATGATTTAAAAGCAAAGATACGAAAGATGACTTGGCAAAGAAAAAAAGCTAGAATAAGACTGAAAAGGATTGGGGTTTCGATCTACACATGAGATCTAAAATAGAATATATCCAAATGGATGAATATGTATTCTAAACATAAGATATCGTAACGATTTGAGATAAAGAAAATTTTGGTTATATAAAATCTAGAAGTAAAAATATTGAAATAAGAATATTATATTGTTTTATTAGTTTGTTAAGCTAGATGGTAGAATTTATATATAAGGTGTGTATTTTAAATATTAGATTGTATGAGGAATTGTGATAAAGGAATTGTGCTTAATTTAAAAATTTGGGGGGAAATATTAAACGTTAAATTAAAATATTAAGGGAAAATTAATTATCATGTCACTGATTGGCTAAAAGTTTGAATGTTTAAAAATAACTAAGATTTGAATTTAAGATATTGTTATGAGTTGAGACAAAGGTTAAGTAAAACTTAGAAGTATAAACACTAATAATTAAATTTGTATATTGGTTTGTGGTACAAATGCTGACGGTTTTTTTTTCTTTTCTTTTTTTTTGGGAAAGGAAGGAAGGAAGGAGATGGAAAGAAGAAGAAAATATTATTATTAGCCCCAAATACGAGATAGGTGACTTAGAAATTGGGGTTATTTAAAATTTGAAAATGATAAAGATTAAACGTTAAATTTAAATACCAATGGGAAATTAAAGTTAAGAAAAACTTACTAGGTTATTGTCTAAAAGATGGAATGTTAAATCAATTAAGATATGTATAGACTGAAGATTATTGATGAATACTAGAAAGGTATTTTCTGTTTGATTGATAGAATAAGAACTGTGTTGGTTCAAATATGAGACAGTAGATATTATGGGGGAAAGAGAGGGAATTAGTTGTTGTAATACTTTGAGATTTGTATTGATGATATTCAAATGTAATGGAACTACTGTGCTCAGCCGCCACGCTACTTTTCAAATATGTAAATGGAAAATTAATAAAAAAAACTTGGGGAAAAAAAAAGACAATGGCAGAATCACCATTCACACTGTATTTAAATTATTTTTATGTTTCACCTGATATACCATCTCTCATTTCAACATAGAAACACACTCCCAACTTTCTTTCCTTTGACAAACCTTTGGTTATTGCAATACATAACATATTATTCATTAGCTTTCCAACAGCATTTGTAAACATATGTTTCTATATAATTCCCATATAATTCGCAAGGTAAATCTTCTGGCAAAGTACATGTTTATCTATTTACCCTATTTACATCTAATTTGCAATCATTCACCCCATTTCTCCAAAAAACACAACTATTTTGCTTTTCAATATTTTAATTTTCAGAGCTATGAACCCAAATCATTTGGGTTTTCAGTCTACAACACAGCATTGGTTATATACAAAGGTTTTGTACAACCAACACTCATCCTATATTTAAAAGTCACAAACATGACTTTTAAATATATTCATTAATTCATTAACAACCAAGAAGACATTGCAGACCTTGGTCTTACTCCCTGCTCAGCGTTAAACCATTCACTAAATTCTCACATGTGCTACATTTCCATTATATACTGTCTTATTGTATTTAGCAACCAATGTTCTCATTGCATATATGAAGATGTATTTTTATTTCCAGTATTTCCTCTGTTTGTAATAAAGCAATAAATTTAGGGTTTAAATTATTTTCTTTTAAAAATGTTTTAGTTTCTGACATATTCTTTAAGCATTTTTCTTTACTACCAAAATAATAATTTTAAAAAACATTAGATCCACTTTGACAAGAATGAAAGTTAAGGTTAGACTGATAGGAAACAATTAATTTGCAAAAGATAATACATATACCCAATTAATTTCACTTTTTAAAAGGCTTCTTAAATGAAACAATTCTCAAACTATTGAAATATTCATTCTATTTCCATATCCATTTGCTGTGCTCTTAGGAAAAAATCCATAAGAGAAGCTTGAGCTACATGCCTTAGGCCGAACTAAACCAAACTGACAAGCCATTTCTCCCAAGTATTCAGAATGTCAATTAAATATATAACATATCCACATTAAATAACAGGCATGCAATATGGAAGCTACGGATCTGAGGCTATGCAGTCAACTTGAGTAGCATGATTTTTATCTTGTCAATGCCATTCACATTCATTGTGATCACTCTGTGATTTCCATATGACATAAAGATGAAAACAGAAATCTTACAATTTTGCAACACTGGGAATTTAAAAGAACATAAAAGAAAATTCTTGCAGACTCACCCTTCTGAAGAAATAAACTAAGAATATTAATTTTTGTTGTAATTAAGGAATTAAGGTAGTCCTCGACTTACAACAGTTCATTTAGTGACCATTCAAAGTTACAAAGAAACTGAAAAAATTGACTTATGACCGTTTTTCACACTTACAACTGTTGCAGCACCCCCGTGGTCACATGATCAAAATTCAGACACTTGGCAAATGATTCATATTTATGATGGTTACAGCATCCCGGAGTCATGTGATCCCCTTTTGCAACCTTCTGATAAGCAAAGTCAATTGGGAAGCCAGATTCACTTAACAACTGTATTACTAACTTAACAACTGCAGTGATTCATTTAACAACTGTGTCAAGAAAATAGTAAAATGGGGCAAAGCTCATTTAACAAATGTCTTGCTTAGCAACAGAAATTTGGGGCTCAGTTATAGTTGTAAGTTGAGCACTACCTATATGGCCAAGTTTTTTAAAAAGTATCTGGTTACTCTGTTTTTGAAGTAAAATAACTGAGTGCAAAGTTAATATGGCATATGTAACAGTTACAGATTGCAACAGCAAAACCCCCCACTAAATATATAAATCTTTTGTAGCTATATTAGTTCATGTGGTGAATCTAATTGTAAAAATGTGTGGAAATTTTGTTTTCATTTATGTTCCCTATAATTCAAATTCAGTTCTGTTGCAAGAGGTACATGCCAGGAAAACTTTTATAAAAGCAGCTAGAAAAGAATGGGATGTATGCTGTTAAGGCAAAGTAAGCCTGAAAACAAATGCAGCCAGAAGTAGCACAGGAGAAGCTTTTGCTCACACAAATTTCAGCAGCAGATCCATGGAAAGTAATTGCTTGGTTAGCAAAGGGAGCTATGCAAGCAAAAATGTAAACACTAAAGGGTAAGTACCAAGAGAGCCATGTTTCTCAAATACAGACGCCTGTCAACCTTGTCCTGTGGAGAGGGGTTAAAGCTTTAAAATGATTTTATGAGATTAATGCAAACTTAGAAAAAAGGAGGGGAAAACCCAACAAAAATGAGTGTTAATTGAAAAAAGAAAGTAGTCTGTTATGAAGGAGTAGATTGCTTCTACCTCTAATTCCCTCAGAATTCCTGACTGTCCACAAGTCTCCAAATCCTCCAGTGCTTGGGACCAGAAGTTTTCCTCCTGGTCAGGCTCAGGGACACCTGTAAAACTGGATTCAGAGAAAGGTTTGCTAAAGTTATAGAGAACATCACAACAAACTTCACAGGAAATGCTTGCAATGCATAGTAACAACAAGGATTTTTTTTGGGAGGGGGGAGCTAGATAACAAGGCAGAGGAGACACAGCTGATGAACTGGGCTGTGGAGTGACCGGTATATGAATTTATAACAGGTCTGTGCTGACTTGTACTGAAAGTCTCTCCCTCTCTCTTTCTGTCTCTAATTATACAAATGTGAAATATAAAATGAGTAACAATATCTTGCAAGACAAATAGATAATTATCAGCTTTCCAAAAATAACAAGCCTCTAGTCTGCTTTTCTTTGGGAAGTCACTTTCACTGCTTTTTACTCTTAGCATTTTTTCATTCTACCTGCTATAAATTGTGGAGTTAGAAGCATGCAGAAAATTATGAAGATGCAAGGGAAAGATGCAAAGCCATTATCAATTATCAATGCTTTGTTGAGTCAGGAATGCTACATCTCCTACTCAAGCATCTGTCATTCAGTCTATTAAGTTTTGGATAACTTTATCTTTAAACCTTCCTTTCGAGGAAGAATTGTGGAGAAAGTGGTGGTCCTGCAAGTTCAGAAAGCACTACAGAAAGTAGAATGTTTGGACTCTTGGCAATCAGGTTTCAGGCCAGGTTACAGAATGGAGACAGCATTTTTTACACTTCTGGATGACCATTTGAAAGGCTAAGATCATCGAGTATAACTTTCTTGGTCCTCCTTGACTTCTCATAGCATTTAGTATCACAGAGCTTGGTATTCTTCTGGACCATCTCCAAGGGATTGGAGTGGGAGGCATTGTTTTGTATTGGTTGTTCTCCTTCCTGAAGTAGAAGTTGGTGGTAGTGGGAGAAGAGAGATCTGCCATGAGACTTCTACTTTGTGGAGTGCCTCATAGTTCTCTCCGTCCATTCCTTTTTAACAGTTACAGGAAATTCTGGGAGAGATCATCCTCCAGGTATGAGGCTTGGTGTCATCAATATATGGATTATAACCTGCTTTACATCTTAATCCTGGGCAGAGATGCTATGCTAGAAGTGCTGATTCAAAGCCTGGAAGTTATCAGGTTTTGGATGGAGAAGAACAGACTCCAATGAAATCCCTCCAAATCTGTGTTGCTTTGGGTTTATGGATCTAACAATTCCAGGGAAATTCTATTGTTGATTCTGAGTATGGATGTCTGCATTTGGGCTTCCTCCTAGCACCCCAGCTAGAATGCCTTTTGCATATCTATATCTCGTGTGCCAGTTATGATCATTCTGGACTAGAAACTCTGTGCAGAGTCACTCATGTCCTATATACTTCCTGTTGGTATTATTATAAGGAAGTGCCCTTAAAGAGCATTTGAAAACTGCACTTAGTACAGAAAGTAGCAATCTGGGCTGTGATGCGTGAATTTGAGAACTGTCAGTCCGCTTCCAAGTGTGATTTACAGGGCTGGTTGTCACCCATAAGGCCCTACACAGCCCCAGACTAAGGTTTAGAGTTAAACTAACATCTGAAGTGGAGATTTTCACTAGCTGCTCCTATTCTTTGGAACCCCTCTGGACAGAATCCTAATCAGCATTGTCTCTTAGGCTTCAGGAAAATATTGAAGTCTCACCTGTTTTGCCTGGCACAGGAAGAGGGTGTGTTATAATTGAAGGTGGGGTCTGCAGTCCAGTGATACTTATATTATCTACTTTAAAAATCTTTTTTATTTTTTCACTTTTTATATGCATTTGAGATTGGGGATTATTGTTTTATTCTATGTTGAACTATTAGCTGTTCTGGGTCTCTTTAGGAATCAGCAGCATAAAAGCAAAGTAGAATAAATAAATAAATATGCTCAGACTTGGACTCCATTAGGCAGGCTATATAAAGGTATCTAGGGAGGTGACCATCATCTTGCAAAATTATTTGGGATTTATTTCATTTCAATTTGCAGTTTTTCAGAAAGTAGACAGGGTTCCTTGTAGTATGATTTCCTTCACCTGTAGGCTAGTTCCATGCTCCATCTGTCCTCCAGGTGGCTGAGGATGTGACCATAATTAGATTTCAGATGCTAATCTAGTGATTTGCATAGATACGGGATGGTATCTTCTGTCTCAGAGGCATTGGTTTCTTACCTTCTGAAGAAGACATCACTTGCTCCAATAATGTTGGACTATTCCAACCTACTCTCCACTCCTCCTTTTTAAAGTAGATTGTAAAGAAAGTGGTTGGACTGCAATTGCAGAAAATTTTAGATGAAGAGGATGATTTTGATCCCTTCTGCTCAGATGCCAAATCTGGGTATGGTATGGGAATTGCAATGTGAGCCTTTTGGACTTGTTTTTAATTATACTATTTGACCTTATTTAGATTTTTGTTTTTATGAATGTATGTAAGTAAGCTGGTTAGCATCTAGTTGGTTAGACTGATGTACCCATGGTATAATAAATAACTACTTGGTAATGGCATTGGAATAAATGCCAGGATTAGTAATCCAGGTTTACTTCTATTTGTCAAGAGTTTTGTCATCACCAGCAGAAATGATATACGAATCCCAAAATTATAAGAAGTACAGTTGAGTTCTTTATAGTTTGTTAATCTATTCTTAATATCAACATTTCCTATATTTATACTGATTAGATTATAATGTGGAAATTAGCAACAGTGATGTCTATGTAAAAGTTAAAGCGACACAGGGAGTGGGGAAAGGGCAGAAGTGTCAATAGAATTTTGAATATATACTAAGAAAGATGACAATTAGAACACAGAATTTTTTTTACATAGACCTAAACTAATAATAACAATAACAATAATAGAGTTGGAAGGGACCTTTGAGGTCTTCTAGTCCAACCCTCTGCTCAGGCAGGAAACCCTATACCATTTCAGACAAATGGTTATCCAGTCTCTTCTTAAAAACTTCCAGTGTTGGAGCATTCAAAACTTCTGGAAGCAGGTTGTTCCACTGATTAATTGTTCTAACTGTCAGGAAATTTCTCCTTAGTTCTAGGTTGCTTCTCTCTTTGATTAGTTTCCATCCGTTGCTTCTTGTCCTGCCTTCAGGTGTTTTGGAGAATAGCTTGATCCCTCTTCTTGTGGCAGCCCCTGAGATATTGGAACACTGCTATCATGTCACCCCTAGTCCTTCTCTTCCTTAAACTAGACATACCCAATTCGGTGGTGGGATTCAGCTGGTTCGCACCACTTCAGCAGAACCGGTAGCTAATTTTTTGTTGCCCAGGCCCATAATGGACTTCCGGAAGCGGCATCCACACAGAGAACCGGTTGTTCACATATTTGAATCCCACCATTGAACCAACTCCAGCAACCATTCTTTATATGTTTTAGCCTCCAGTCCCCTAATCATCTTTCTTGCTCTTTTCTGTACTCTTTCTGTAATGGTGGTTACCAAAACTGGATGCAGTATTCCAAGTGTGGCCTTACCAAGGCATTATAAAATGGTATTAATCCTTCATGTGATCTTGATTCTATCCCTGTTAATGCAGCCTAGCACTGTGTTGGCTTTTTTGGCAGCTGCAACACACAGCTGGCTCTTAAATGATTGTCCATTAGGATTCCGAGATCCCTCTCACAGTTACTACTATTGAGCGAGGTACCACCTATACTATATCTGTGCATTTGGTTTTTCTTGCCTAAATGAAGAACTTTACATTTTTCACCATTGAATTTCATTTTGTTAGATAGCACCCAATGTTCAAGTTTGTCAAGATCCTTCTGTATCTTAAGCCTATCTTCTGGAGTGTTGGCTATTCCTGCCAGCTTAGTGTCATCTGCAAATTTGATGAGTTCCCCATCTATTCCCTCATCCAAATCATTGATGAAGATGTTGAAGAGCACTGGGCCCAGAACAGAGCCCTGGGGCACCCCACTGCACACTTCCCTCCATGTAGATGCAGTTCCATTGAGGACCACATGCTGAGTACAGCCGGTCATTTGGTGGTGATGCTGTGTAACCCACATTTTTCTATCTTATCAAGTAGTAGGTTGTGGTCTACTTTATCAAATGCCTTACTGAAGTCCAAGTAAATTATATCCACAGCATTCCTCTGGTCTACTAATTTTTTTACCTGGTCAAAGAATGCAATAAGATTTTTCTGGCATGATCTGTTTTTGATAAACTCATGTTGGCTTTTGGTTATGACTTTGTTTGCCTCTAGGTATTCGCTAATTCGTTGCTTGATTATCTTTTCTAGAATCTTCCCAGGTATTGAGGTCAGGCTGATAGGTCTGTAGTTTCCTGGATCCATTTTTTCCCCCATTTTGAAGATGGGAACTACATCAGCTCTTTTCCAGTCCTCTGGTAGTTCCCCAGTGCTCCAGGATCTATGGTGATGAAGGAACTGTCAGATGTGATCTCAGATGTGGTTCTGAGATCACATCTGCCAGTTCCTTCAGAACCTTAAGGTGTAATCCACCTGGTCCTGGTGATTTGAACTCGTCTAGGGTGGACAGGTGCTCACTTACCATTTTCTTGCCTATTTTAACATGTGTTTCTAATCTGTTTTTTATGGTACTGTTTTTGATAGGTTGGACGGATGCAAAAAACAAATTAAGTAGTTCTGCTTTCTCTCTGTTGCTTGTCACTTTCTTGTCACTTTCTCCCACTAATGGACCAATCATTTCCTTAACATTTTTCTTGTTTTTTACATGTTGAAAGAAGCTTTTTTTGTTATTTTTGACTTTTGTCGCAAGCCTTAGTTCATTTTGAGCCTTAGTTTTCCTCACTTCATCTTTGCAGGCTCGGGCTATTTGCTGATATTCTGCCTTTGTTATGTTCCCCTCTTTCCACTTTTTATACTTGTTCTTTTTGTCTTTCAATTTATCAGAGAGTTCTTTATGTAGCCATGCTGGTTTCTTTTGAGAGCTGTTATTTTTCTTCTTCATTGATATTGTGCTAGACTGGGTTTTTATAATCTCACTTTTCAAAATTTCCCAAGCTTCTTGAGTTATTTTCCCCTTGAGGATTCTCATCCATGGAATCCTTCCCAAGCTCTCTTGCATAATGTTGAATTCTAATACTGCATGATCACTTCCCCCCAAGGTTCCTGTGGCTTAAACACCTTCTATCATGTCATCTCTGTTAGTGAGAATTAAGTCCAATATGGCTGATCTCCTAGTTCCCTATCTAATCTACGGCAGAATACCCAAATCATATGGACAAAAGTACTAAATCACTCTTGATACTTTTTTTTCCTCAGTAGGGCTTAATTTTCAGTTGATGTTATGTCAGAAGGAACCTAGCAAGGAGAAAATTTCCTGGTGGAAAATGTTAGATATTGGGGTTGATTCAGGACCTTGAATCATAAATCCTTCTATCACTGTCATATAGAGAGCCAATTTGGTATAGTGTTGAAGGCAGCATACCTTCTTCATAGTATGATACCCCAGTATCATATTTACTGATTTATGTGGAAATCACAGTGAAACATCCTAAGTCCTGAAGAATGAATCTGAGAATGATCCATCAAATATAATGAAGACAGGAGACAGGCGATGGAAACTAAAACTTCCTTCAATACCTGGAGCTCTTTCAGTTTTGAATTAATATCAATAGTTAATGACCTAAACTATTACACAAAAATGTTCACCAACTGCACCCGGCTTGCTTTCAGCCTCACAACATGCCTTGAATATTACTAATCTCATATAGCATGAATTGTCAATATATCACAGCAACTTGAGGACAAATTGGCAATTCAGCATTTGAAGTACTTGGCAATCGGTGATAGGTCTGTTCAGTACTTTAGTTTCAGAGACAAAAAAGGTGCTTTTGGGAAGACAAATGTTGCATCTGTCTGAAACTCTTTGAAGTGGTTACACCTCTTCTAGGGATGGTGCCAATTTCATTTTAAAGAGTTGCAAACAGGTCCCTGCTCAAAAGCACCTACATGCCTCCATATCTGAAGTTTTGAACAGTCCTAAAAGGTACACCAATAAAAAAATGTGCTACTACGTGCAGTAAATAATTGAATATGTAGCACAAAACTTACCTACTTGCTATTGGTTTATCCCAGTCATCATCACTTAACCCTGTATCATGGAAGGAGTTGATTCGGGGCCTATTCAGAGGAGACAAACTACCCTTTTGTTTTGGACCTCTCCATTCAAAGGTATTGAAGTTATATCCCGAAGCCTGATAATTGGGACCTAAAAAAGTAACCATATGTTGATTACAGGTGACTATGTAAAATTAAAAAAATGCAATGTGAAATTTATTCTTCCATCCATTATATGATTTAAGCCATTATTTATTGTACCAAATATATGTGGATTATAAGTATCAGCAAGAATTAACTTGTGGTTATATGCCTGAACTCTCTTGGAAGGGCAAACTGAAATTATGTTATATTCTTAAAAACAATCTTATCATGAACAACATGATATGCTTCCATTTAAGGCTATGTTGATTGCTCTCATTTCTGCATGTCATATGCAATATACTAAGAAATCAATGCTATTTGAAATCTATTCATCATATAGAATATGGGGAACTTTTAATGGGAACCACAAACCACTTGACCAGAGGGCAATATTACCAGAAGTGGTGGGGACCTTCACTTCCCTTCTGTTCCCTTTTCTTCCCTGAGTAGAAAATCTCTGAGAGGGAAACCACCTCAGTTTCTACACTTAAAAACCCTTCTGGAATGGCTCAAAATATAATTTTAAGTACTGATGGTGCTAGTGGTTTAAGGATGGGAGAGGTTTGCCTCTTAAAGGCCACTTCCTCTCATTTCTTCTTATTTTTTAAAAAAGGAAAAGATTGTCCTGCCAAAAGTAATCTATCTTGCAATTTCAATGTACTACGACAAAACAAATAGATTGAGGATTGTCTACCTTGATCTATTTATGTGGTTTATTACTGTATAGAATAGCCAGAGACGTACACTTTATTTATTTACTTCTAGGCAGCTTGAACAAAATACAGTATACAGAGAGTTTATGGTACTTTGTCTGTTTGCTCTAATAGAGCCTTCATTCCCCAAGTAACTTCTTTTTTCTGTAGTTTCCAAGTTCTTTGTAGTTTCCAAGTTCTTTGTATTGCTCCTTTTATTTCTATTCACTCATTAGAATTACATTTCATTACATTTCTCTTCCTAGAAGTGTTTTGCCTGAATGATGTTCAGCATGAGGGTTATATCACATCATTCAGAGATGTTTCTGCTATTTTGCTGGCCCCAAGTTCAAATCCTTTACACATAGGACTTTTAATTATTTCTGATCAAATTAATATTTTTTTCTGTGTATATATGATACACACACATACACACACACACACAAACATACATATACAGGTAGTCCTTGCTTACCAATCATAAACATTTGATACCTATGCCCAGTCCTCAAAGTTCTGGCTATTGCACCATCCACATGATCATGTGTTTGTTATTCTAGCACTTCAAAACCAGTGATTTTAGATAGGTACTGCTATATTCATTTCCTAACTACATATTTTAAAATTAAATATAAGACAGACTCTTTTGCAAGTTCAGTTTATCAGTGATAATCTTATTAAATTAAATATGTTTAAACATAGCACTTAGCACTTAGATTTATATACAGCTTCTTAGTACTTCACAGCCCTCTCTAAGCAGTTTACAGAGTCAGCATATTGCTGCCCACAATCTGGGTCCTCATTTTATCAACCTTGGAAGGATGGAAAGCTGAATCAACCTTGAGACTCAAAATGCTGAACTGCTGGCAGTCAGCAGAATTAGCCTGCAATACTGCATTCTAACCACTGCGCCACTATGGCTCTGTATTTGTAAATCACACCCATAAACATGTTTTTTGAAAGCAACGTAATTTCTACCCAAATAAAAAAATTAAAATCTATTAATATATTTATACAAAATTGGGGATTTGGCTTCAAAAAAATTAGACATTCAGCTTTACAAGGAACAGCTCAGCTCATTTTGATGCTGCTTTAACAAATAATGGAAAGAAATGTGTGACGCTAAAAAGCAGTAATTCCCCCCCCATCAACCCTTTGACATTTGTTATCTTAATATACTTAAAGTCATTATATAAAATAGTGATTTGATTTTCCATCTAAAACATTACAATGTTTGTACATTTTCAAACCAAGACTTTTAAGTTCTGTATTTCTGTTTCAAAATTATGTTCAAGATTTAAATGACAATGGTTAAAGTAATAATTAAATCCTAAATATATATTTTTCTTTTAAAAGTATCTTGCTGCTGTTGTTGAAAACTGTTCTTACTTGCCTCTTGACATCTTAATGACAAAGGGATGAAGGAGAAATAAAAGGGCAACAATGCAATGATTTTTTTTATGCTCCACTTTGGCAGTTTACAATAAATCTTTACTAGTCAGGTTAAAAAAGAACAATGAATGGGCCTCAGATGTTCATATTAAGAAATACCTTCAATGTGTTCTGCATCTTATATTAATCTAAGCTTGAAGGATAAACCTGTTTAGCTATGGGTGAGCTATGTACTAGTCACTGAAACATTAGTAAAACCAGCAGAAGGCTCTTAATATATTGATATATGTTTAAAACCTAGTTAGCTGAATGCAAGAAGTAGCACATTAAAACTGTGCAGTTTTAATGAGATTTCCACAAGACAGTTAAAAGGTGAGTTTGCCTCTCAAACATAGCAAGAAGGTTTAATAGCTCCACTCCTGATGTTCCGATACTAAGTACATCAGAATAAACAGATGATCTCTACCTTGGCTTCCATAACTGTTATCCATTCCAGAGCCATCCCATGATTCTACAGCACTGTCCACACTTGGGACAGTCATGGAATAGATTTCAGATAGCTTGCCTGGTTTTTGTGTGATGGCTGTATCATCTTCAGCATCACTTAATTCATTTGTATGATCAGAGGCAGAAAATTTCTTTGGACTTGATGCTGATAGAAAGGAAGAAGTATTATACATTCATTATAAATGTAAATTTAAATATACATTCAACTTAAGTGCATAGAAAGCAATTTTTCCAATAGAAAGCTTAGACAAACAGATCTCTTCCACATTAATTATATCTATGGAACAATGGAAAGGCCCTCTCCCCTTATGACTCACAGTTGGCTTGATGGAATCAAGTATCTTACAGAGTTCTGTAACACATTCAAATAAGATATATCACACTGCTTGGGAGTACAAGCAAAACAACTCTTTTGGAACCATTAAAGCAGCTAGATCTTTAACAAGGCTTGTGCAGTGGCTTCAGAGTTTCTGTCAACAGTCTCCACATATATATGTATGGCCAGCCACTTTGCTTTGATGGGAACAACCATGGGGAGTTGGCTAGAAACAGCTTTTGAAGTAGCTATGCAACTTTCTAAAGCACATAGCTGCTTCAGTGTTTCAAGTAGTTTTTTGGCATCTGTGCATGATAAGGAACTTCTTCCAAATACTTTAAACCAGAGGTCCCCAACCTTTTGGGCACCAAGGACCAGTTCCATGGAGATAGGTTTTTCTGCAGACTGGAGGGGGCGTGGTTTTGTGTGCTGCCTGCATCCCACGGATGGGGCTTTGCTTGTTTGTGCGGACCGGTTGCTGGCATGCCACAGCCCGCTACTGGTCCACGGACCGGGGGCTGGGGACCCCTGCTTTAAACAGTCTTATTTTCTTTGTATGTGTACAAAAAGGAGGTATAATACAGGAGGAACCTGTTTCCATATTGGTTGATCCTGCTGCTTAGTCTGCAGTAGTCAATTCCTTTAGCAAAGCAAGCATTTTTTAAAAGGGAAGGAGATACATTGCTAAGGACAAAACAAGTGTATTATTTCATTTTTGGAAGTGTTACTGAAATGTTTATATGGATGTACACTCATCCTTTCCACACATTAATTTCTGAAAATCTATATATGCATATATGTATGCATGTGTATGTGTTTCTCTGTGTGTAAATATACATACATACATACATACATATATCAACAACCATTTTAAAAATCTGAATCCCAGGTGTATTTATTTGTAAAAAGGAAGAAATATTGATCTCCGGGACGGAAAATATATTTCGCACTGAGCGATTGCGGGATAATGCCCAACAGTTTGACAGCACGGGATAAGTGCACACAGCTTAGGAAGCAAGCGGCAGGAAACAGGGCGATGAGAGCTATGCATACAGCAACCAATACAGCTGAGCCGGATGTGACGTATCCAATTATGTGCGGGCGACGAACCGACGAACCTATCACATGTTCGATGGCTAAATTATTGATAGTTAAAGGGCTATAAAAACAATGTCTCTCTAATGTTGGCTTACTCTTTGATAATGTTAGCAGCGGCTAATGAAAGCTCAGTGCGAAATATATTTTCCATCCCAGAGATCAATATGTCCTCCTTTTTACATATATATATACTCTGCAGCCACCAAACGCATCCTGAAAAGAACAGAATTGGCCCTAATCAGAAATGAACTTCACACAAAAAGATTCCTCCTAGACCGAATCAACAAAGATCTCCTCCCACTTCACCTCAAACTCAGCAACAAGATCCACCCCGCACTTTGGGACAAATCCAAACAACTCGCCGTCTGGAGAGCCGAAACACAGACCACCCTCAAGACAGACACACACACCAACAAATTCCGAAGACTACAAGAACGCCAGAAACAAACCCCTCCTCCCTCACAGCCACACATGAAACAAACAGTGCATAACATCTCAGATAGGATCCTCACCAAAGCCGAAACCAATGTCCTTTCCAAAGGATTCAACTTTGCAGTCACTCCCAAACACATCCCCACGGAAACCATTATATGCGGAGTTGAAACCAGCCTGACCAAAATCAACCCCGACGACGCTAACAGAATCAGACTCAAAATCTCCAACATCCTCTGCACCAGCAAGCCACCCAAAAGCAACTTACACAAAGAGGAACAGAGAGCACTACTTAACCTGAAAGAAGACACCAGCATAATAATCCTACCAGCAGACAAGGGCAACGCCACGGTGGTTATGAACACATCTGACTACCAAACCAAATTAACTAACCTACTCCAAGAATCCACATACAAACCCCTAAACACAGATCCCACCACCTACCTGGAAAAAACCACTAGATCCAAAATAAAAGCCTCCCCCATCAGCGAAGAGATCCAGCAAAGAATCATTCCCAGAGAAAAATCATCCAGATGCCCTAAGCTCTATGGTCTCCCCAAGATACACAAAGAAGGAACTCCACTTAGACCCATAGTCAGCTCCATAGGCTCACCTCTACAAAACCTAGCCAAATTTCTCGCCAAACAACTACAACCCTATGCAGAATCCATCACCTCACACGTAAAAAACTCATTCCAATTCATAGAGATCATAAAGAAACAAAACTTACAGCCCAGCGACCTACTCGTGAGCTTTGATGTCATTTCCCTCTTCACCCAAGTGCCAATCAAAGAAGCCTTGACAGCTATCCAAAACAAATATAACCCCCCCAAGCACATCCTAGATCTGACCAACCATTGCCTATCCAACACATACTTCATCTACAACGGACAAAAATACAAACAAATAGAAGGAGCACCCATGGGATCACCCCTCTCACCTGTCATTGCAAACCTCTACATGGAACACTTTGAAACCCAAGCTCTAGAAAAATCTGATCACAAACCCAAACTCTGGCTCAGATACGTAGACGACACCTTCATAATCTGGCCACATGGGAAAGAAAAACTAGACAACTTCCTCACACACCTCAACAGCCTACACCCCAAAATACAGTTCACCATGGAAACAGAAGCTAACAAGCAACTTCCCTTCCTGGATGTCTTAGTCTACAAGAAATCCAATGGCTCCCTAGGACACACCATCTACCAGAAGAAAACACACACAAACCGCTATCTGCACGCACTCTCACACCACCACCCAGCACAGATCAACTCCGTAGCCAAGACACTCATCTCGAGAACAAAACGCTTAGCTGACGAACAACACCTAAAAACCGAACTACACACTCTCACTAATGTACTAACATCCAACGGATTCCAAAGAAATAGGATTACCAACTTAATCCAAAAAGAAACCCCCACTAAAATCCAAGACATAGAACAAGAAAATGGCAAAGCCCTCCTCCCATACATAAAAGGCACCACAGACAAAATCAGCAAGATCCTCCACAAACACAACATCAAAACAGCATTCTGCACAAACCGAAAAATATCCACCATCCTAAGAAACCCCAAGGACAAAATTGAGTTAGAAAATCAAGGAGTATATGAAATCCCATGCACCGCCTGCCCCACCACATACATCGGACAAACCAACAGAAGAATAAGTGCACGCATTGAAGAACACAAGAACTCAGTCAGAAAAGAGGAACCAACTTCCTCCCTGGTCCAACACCTCAAAGCCACAGGACATAAAATTGACTTTAAAAATACCAGAACTATTGCCAAAACTGAACACTTTAACAACAGAATAATCAGAGAAGCCATCGAGATGGAAAAACGCCCACACAGCATGAATAAACGAGATGATACCTCCCGCCTACCAGCCATTTGGAAACCCAGCCTTATTGACAGACGAATCCCTAGCACAAGGAGCAACACTGGACCCACACTCACGAAGACCACACATGATGTCACCACCACACATCCACACAAAAAGCAGACTCAAACCCGCACCGATGATGAGGCACGACCGCGGACCAGAAACCAGACCACAGCTGCATCATTGGCCATTTTAAACCCCTCCATTTCATACGTGAAGCAAACTGACACCCACCTTGAAGATGTGGCACGACCACGAACGCGAAGCCAAACAACAGCAATGCAGCTCTCCATCTCAAATCCCCCTGCAACTCAGACTAATCTGAGCACAACAGGGCCCCCACCCAAGCAGAGCACACCCCCCGCCAATCAGAGCACAGCCAACCCCCCATCCAATCAGAGCACAGCCAAGCTCCTAACCAATCAGAACACCTTCACCCAATCAGAACACAGCCAAGCTCCCATCCAATCAGTTCATACCTCCACTGGCAGTTAAAAGGAAGAAACAGCTGCGATCACACATTGCCTCTAGAAGCACGAGGCCGAAGAGACACCAGCCTGAAGATGACGAATGAGACTTCGTCGAAACGTCGCCAAGACACTTCCAATTTTACACGGGAGAAAACCCGAATTACCAAAGACCTATATATATATATATATATATATATATATATATATATATATATATTCAAATTTCTTTTTTGTTGACAAAGAGTTAAAGAATTAAATGGGAGACTTGGATAGTTATTTTGGGCTCATTCTGCCCTCCTCAGCAAGCCACACCCTCTATGGGATTCGAACCTAGGCCAAGGTACATCAACCAAAAAACTTTCTATGTATATTCCCTTGGTTCAGCTGACAAAAGAGGGGAGGAGAGCTGGTAGCTTGGTGGTTAATACACTGCCTAGCATGGAGGCTGCCTAGGTTCGAATCCCATAGAGGGTGTGGCTTGCTGAGGAGGGCAGAATGAGCCCGAAATAGCTATCCAAGTCTCCCATTTAATTCTTTAACTCTTTGTCAACAAAAAAGAAATTTGAATTTGTAATGTATTGCAATAGCGACTTGAGCCTGTTTAATGTCCCTAGTTTGGGGGGTGGCAAGGCAAAAGTGATCATGAAATATGACTGCAGTATGGCAGTTAAAATACCAAGGTGCATCAACCAAAAAACTTTCTCTATATATATATATATATATATTTGTTTTCTGAGGTTTTCACGGGTGTTTGTATGTAGGTCTTTGGTAATTCGGGTTTTCTCCCGCGTAAAATTGGAAGTGTCTTGGCGACGTTTCGACGAAGTCTCATTTGTCATCTTCAGGCTGGTGTCTCTTCGGCCTCGTGCTTCTAGGAGCAATGTGTGATCGCAGCTGTTTCTTCCTTTTAACTTATATATGCAGGTCTTGGCGTATTCGGGTCTTTTCCCGTGTAAGATTGAGAGTATCTTG
Organism: Azemiops feae; assembly: GCA_023970755.1. Lineage (NCBI taxonomy): Eukaryota > Metazoa > Chordata > Lepidosauria > Squamata > Viperidae > Azemiops > Azemiops feae. The sequence continues at coordinate 658,185 of JALGBA010004248.1, forward strand.
GCGACGTTTCGACGAGGTCCCACTCGCCATCTTCAGGCTGGTGTCTTCGGCTTCGTGCTTGTGCGAGCAAAGCATGATCGGAGCTGCCGTCCTTCTATAAATATTGGAGGGGGGTGTGGCGTGTTGGCTTTGTAGCTGTAAGCGGGTTGGTTGGCTGTGTTGTTACATCTTGATTGGAAGATCAAGATTCTTTGCTCCAAAGAAATAAGATTACCAACTTAATCCAAAAAGAAACCCCCACTAAAATCCAAGACATAGAACAAGAAAACGGCAAAGCCCTCCTCCCATACATAAAAGGCACCACAGATAAAATCAGCAAGATCCTCCACAAACACAACATCAAGACAGCATTCTGCACAAACCGAAAAATATCCACCATCCTAAGAAACCCCAAAGACAAAATTGAGTTAGAAAATCAAGGAGTATATGAAATCCCATGCACCGCCTGCCCCACCACATACATGGACAAACCAACAGAAGAATAAGTGCACGCATTGAAGAACACAAGAACTCAGTCAGAAAAGAGGAACCAACTTCCTCCCTGGTCCAACACCTCAAAGCCACAGGACATAAAATTGACTTTAAAAATACCAGAACTATTGCCAAAACTGAACACTTTAACAACAGAATAATCAGAGAAGCCATCGAGATAGAAAAACGCCCACACAGCATGAATAAACGAGATGATACCTCCCGCCTACCAGCCATTTGGAAACCCGCCTTATTGACAGACGAATCCCTAGCACAAGGAGCAACACTGGACCCACACTCACGAAGACCACACATGATGTCACCACCACACATCCACGCAAAAAGCAGACTCAAACCCGCACCGATGATGAGGCACGACCACAGACCAGAAACCAGACCACAGCTGCATCATTGGCCATTTTAAACCCCTCCATTTCATACGTGAAGCAAACTGACACCCACCTTGAAGATGTGGCACGACCACGAACGCGAAGCCAAACAACAGCAATGCAGCTCTCCATCTCAAATCCCCCTGCAACTCAGACTAATCTGAGCACAACAGGGCCCCCACCCAAGCAGAGCACACACCCCGCCAATCAGAGCACAGCCAACCCCCCATCCAATCAGAGCACAGCCAAGCCCCTAACCAATCAGAACACACCTCCACCCAATCAGAACACAGCCAAGCTCCCATCCAATCAGTTCATACCTCCACTGGCAGTTAAAAGGAAGAAACAGCTGCGATCACACATTGCTCCTGGAAGCACGAAGCCGAAGACACCAGCCTGAAGATGACGAATGGGACTTCGTCGAAACGTTGCCAAGACACTTTCAATTTTACGCGGGAGAAAACCCGAATTACCAAAGACCTACATACAAACACCCGTGAAAACCTCAGAAAACATATAATCTAAATATATAGTGTCCTTTATAGATGCCCTTATCCTTATTCCATCATTGTGCCCCTTTCTTTTCTCCCATGTTCTTCATGAACCATTGTATTGAAAACTAACCAGGTATCCAAATGAGTAGGACCACCGCTTTCCAATGTTGAATATTACACAAAATTTTAAACAATAAATGGGATTAGCTTTTGGGCAACTCAGTCTCATTGCTTTTGCTGTCTTTTGCAATAAATACTCTTTTTTAAATCACCACATCTCTATTTTTATATAACATGGATTTATTTTTACAGTCCTAAACTTCTAATTGTGGTATGAATCAATTGGTATCTCTACAAATAAACATTAAAAGTAACAATAATAAATCTGAAATGTATATAATTCACCTATTGAATTGAGTAGGATTCAGGTTAGTTCCTAAGACAGTAATCATTACCCTTGGAGAAAACTGTACAGAATCCCCACTGAAACATATACATTGTTGCAATTAAACAGGTTTTAGGAGGCAAATGTCATTTTCATGAATATATGCACAACACATTCCTGATATGGCAGAAAAGACATCGGTGAAATACCTGACACACTCACCATCTGTCTGCTTTTTTATTTTCAAGGTCACTGTCTCTCCTGCCATCTGTAACAAATGAATGGCTTCACTCAAAGGTTTCCCTTTCAGACTGTTACTATTTATTGCTAAGATTCGGTCTCCGATATGAATTGCACCTGTCCTGAAACATGAGTTAAATAAAACATGAAAAACAATCTGAGCAATAATTTAAGAAAAACATATTTTCCCCCTGCTTTTATTTTAAAATATAATGTGTGTGTGTGTGGTAACATTAATTTTAATTTTAAAGATCTTGTCATTATGACTGTAAGCTAATAGCCAACATAGCACCAGCTATCTTCGCACCAGCAAAGAACTCAGTTTCTTTCAAAGTAACATGTAAACTAAAGTTGCACATTTATTGAGCGTACTCTTTTTTACTTCCAGTTAAGAAAATCACTTCTACTAACAAAACAAGAATTGGAACAAAATGTAGGCAGAGAGATTGATTGGTGGACATTTACACAAATTCAATCTAAATATACAGAGGACAAAAAATTATATGAAATACAAAAAGAGCCGCAAGAATTGGATAAAATTATACACGGAACAGAAATAAAATTAATTAGTAATATATATAAATATTTACTGACATATAAAATGGAAGACGAGGTTGTCAAAGACACAATGATTAGATGGGCAAAAAATTTCGGATACAACATAGAATTGGAGAAATGGGAAAAAATATGGGAAACAAACATAAAATTGACTATGTCTGCGGCATTCAAGGAAAACCAGTTGAAGATGTTTTACAGATGGCATCTTCCACCAGCAAAGCTTGCCAAGATGTTCCAGAACAACTCGCCGACATGCTGGAAATGTAAAAAGGTACATGGAACATATTATCATCTATGGTGGACATGCCCCGTTGCGAAAAAATACTGGACTAAAATAAGAAGATGGATGGAAGAAATAATAGATCAACCTGTAGACTGGAAACCAGAGATCTTCCTGCTGGGTATTTTAAATAGAAAATATAGTAAAGAAATACGGTACTTAATCTTACATATAACAACGGCAGCAAGAATAGTTTACGCACAGTTCTGGAAAAATGAGAATATACCATCAGAGGAAGAAGTGATAAGGAAAATCTTAGACTGTGCGGAGATGGACAAATTAACAAAAGAGATAAAAGAAAAGGAAGACACAGAGTACTATGTAATATGGAATAAGTGGTATGATTGGTTGGAGATTAGAAATAATAAATGAAAATAAACATGGAAAGGTCAAGAAAGGGAAAATGTGTGTATAATAATGTATAATAATGTATAGTAATAATATGTATTATTCTAAGTATGAAGTATAGTATGAAGGAAGAAAATGGAAATAAGAAACAACGGGACAACAAGGACAAATATTTTTTAAAGAAGAATAAGGGGGAAAAATGTAAATAATAGAAGATTACCGTTACGAAATTGCTGTTTAAAAAAAAAAAGGAGTATACACTGTGTGTTTATGTGTGTTATGTTTTGTTGTTTTAAAAAAAGAAAAATATAAAAAAAAAGAAAAAAAGAAAATCACTTGATAGATTTTTTTTGCAGTCAAAAGCAAATAGCAATAATAACATTAACAGTTATTTTACTTTATATTTCCACCTAAACAAAAAACATTAACAAGCATCAGTACATAATATTAAAGGATGCACCTTTTTTACTTCAAGATATGTGTTAGCATGGAAGGAATAGTTATAACCCATTTGTTGATGTGGACACAGAGAGAATTAATAGTAATAATCAGGGTAGTATTATGCATTATTTATTCTTATGAGTGATTTAATATGGAGTACACTCTCCAGTGTGAAAATGTTATCCTTTCCATTTTGCAGGTGCAGATGTAGATAGTGTATCCGAATAAATGTTGTAACATAGAAGTGGCTTGCTTATGGAGTCGCTGTGTGATCATTTAAAAGATCCTAAAAGATAGGAAGAATGCTACTGTTAATCCTCAAAATAAAGCAGCAAGAGTGAATGCAAAAACCACTGGAAGATTAGTTTGTTAAGTGTGCCTAGAACATGTTTAGCAGAATTCTCATTGAATGCATATGAGAGATGACAGTGGACAAGATTTTGGAAGTGCATTGTGGTCTTAAGCGGGCAGAGGATGTGCAGAACAGATTTTTGCTGTTTGGTAGAAAAATATAAATGTGAGAAATTATATTGTATATTTGTTGATTTTAAGACAGGGTATAATAATATGAATTAGGCTTGACATATGAATGGTTTGCGTGAGTAATTGAAGATTAGTTGTTGAACCCAGTAAGAGCAGAGTATGATGCAAGTAAAGAATTTGTAGAACCGAATGCTTAGTAATGGTTCACTACTGAAGACAGAATAAGACAAGAGTATCATCTTGGTTGTACAATGTATTTATGGATGAATGTATAAGAAATGTTTGTAGTGGATAGGACCATGAATGACTGCATACTTATGTACTTTTGTATACAGATAATGTAATATTTACCTGAGAATTAAAATGATTTGCAGAGAATATTGGGTATATTATATGATGCAAGAAGAATTATGAAACTGAAAATTAATAAACAGCGGAAATGAAGAATTGCATTTTACCTAAAATTATGAAAAGATATATAGCAAGTAGATGAATTTATGTAAAATATTTTGTTAAATGTAGGAAAATGGCTGTATAAAAGACAACTTTGGCCCACTTTGTTATTTGGAAGTAAATTACAGGATAGAAACATAAATATAAGCTGAATACAGTTGGAATAGAGTGCTTAAATAGGGTAGAACAAAAAGAAATAGGATTAAGAATGAATAGATGATATAGAAAAAATGAACAAGGGCCAAATCACTAAAATATATGAAAGAGAAATAAATTGGCCACGAGAAAAGGGGAAAAGTGAGAAAGTCATGTTAGATGGAGCTGATAAAACATCTTAAAAACATCTTAAAAAGGAAGAATTGAAATATGTAAAGAACAAAAGACATGATGTGATATATGGATGTGGTAGAAGCAAGGATGGTTTGCCAGGACAGAAAGGCACGTATCTATATATTTGTGTGTGTGTGTATGTGTGCGTGTGTCTGGAGAGAGAGAGAGAGAGAAAGAATGTATGGGGCTGGTGTGATTTAGTTTCCTTTTGTTTTGTCAACTCAGCAAGATACTTGTTTCTTCAGGGAGTCTATACAGAATCTGACACAGAGTCTGATACTGTTTTTGAGTTGAGAGAGAGTGACTGGCTCAAAGTCATGTGGCTGGCTTTTTGCCTAAGGGGAGACTAGAATCTGGGTTTTCTTACTCCTAGTCAAGCTCTTTTACCACTGATGGATCTCTAATGATTTATGGTAACAGTGGTCATGTTCCAAAAATCATCATTGTTGTCATCACCATTATCATCACCATCTTCATCTCATAATATATATCAAGGGTAATTATATACTTGTAAAAAATCTATATACTCCTAAGAATTATTACACAGATTGAACAACCTCTTACACTTGAATATTACAAATACTTTTATGTCAATTTACCTTTCAGCTAATCCACCTTTAGTAAGACTCGAAATGATAATAGGATCAAAAGGCTCTTCAGTACCAGAAATAGTGATCCCAAGAGGTCCTCCATATCTCTTGAGCTCAACAGTATAAATAATTGCTCCTGAGCTCTCTTGTTCATCTGCAATACATGCCAAGAGGATGCAATTGGTCTCTTATAAAGGAATGAAAAGAATAATACATTCAGAAAAATGATCAGCATACACATCCTCAAACTGTTATGCTTCAGATACATATCTAGGCTACTACTGCCTTCTATGTTGATGACTACAGGTGAAGTCACAGGCAACACCAGCAAAAGTTGCCAAGAGCTCAAAATGCAAACACATGACCATGGTGTGGGTGTGGGTGTCTGTCGTAAGTACAACATCGGGTCACAAATAGTTGTTAGGATCGGTCATAAGTTGAGGACTACTTGTATACATATATACACATATATTATTTGATTGTTTTAAAAAGTTTACATTATGAAGAAAATTCTTGTTGAAAATACCTCATCAATCTTTTTTCATAGCAGTGAAAAATAATATGATCTTGCATAATCTTACTACTCTGGATTTATTTATTTCTGAAAAAGTATTTCAATTTGTTTAAAACTATACTTCTTTGTATACAACATACATATTAGATTATTATGGATTCAATTATTCCATAGTTTACAATCTTTTATCCATCTATTTATTCCAATATATTCAAATGTGAAGCTAGCACAATTCTTAACATTTTGACAAGGGAGTTAAGTAGTTATGTGTGTGTGTGTTTATACATATGTATATGAGGGAGAGGATCTGAATAAATGTGGGGTCTTCTAAAATAGTCAGCTTTTTAAAAAACTGCTGAAATTCTTGAGACAACATTTTTGGGTATAACATTTCTCTAGGGGTACTGAACTGGCATTGGGATAAATATACAAGATCCAAGCAAAGTGACTTTCCTCATTTCTCAGAAATTAATGAGAAGGTTTTATTCTTCCAATCTCTGACAAGACAGGAACACCAAAGCCATCATATACTGAAAAATGACTGAATGCTTTCTCCATTGAATATTTTACTTATATTGCATCCCAAAGGCATCTTTATATATACATAAAATGTTTCATAGCTCACTGTGAATACCAGAGTTATCTTCATCCTTGCGAATTTTTAGTTTTACAAGTTCCTCACAATGCTGCAGGATTTGAACAGCATCTTCCATGGAACAGTTGTCCAGTCGAATATTGTCTATGGCAAGCAATTTATCACCTAGTTCCAACGTCCCAGTTCTATTCATAAGTGGAATACATTATGTGATTAATGTTTTAATCAAGCTGAGTTGGATATTCATGCAAATGATAGTTTTTTAAATTTAAGAATAAAAGTGATTTTTGCTTTACATATATGAAGTAGCACATAAAAGCATTTTATCCCAAGGAAAGCACTTGCTTTTACAATCGCAGAACACTTAAAAATCCAGGGAGTTTGAGAAATGTGAGCTCGCAACATAATCTTTGTCACCTTGCAAACACTCACCTATGGGCAACACTTCCCTTCTTAATATCTGAAATAACAAGAGGATCTCCTGGTTTTCGACTAGATGGAGCTGAAATACAGAATACACAAATAGTTGCAGTTGAAATAATCCATAATTTGCATACATGCATATCCACATGTTCTTTCTCTTTGGGGTAAGCAATTTTATATGATGTAAAAAAGAAATTAGACATAATAAGCCAAACAAATTGAAGTCATGAAATAAGAAACAGGAAAAGAAACATGGCTAGAAATAGTTTCCATCAACATCAATCACTATACCTTTGCCTTTCTTTTTATTCTCATAAACAACTGTCATGTTCATTATGACTATACATCATTTCACATGTTACTATTTGTTTATTAAACTTCTCACTTGTCTTGTTTTTGAAGATGTTATCAACTTCATTCAACTAAGAAGAATATTTTGATCTTCCCCTTCTTATCAACCCATTCACTGTTTGTTCATATATTTGTTTTATGATTCATTCATTGTCTCTTTTGTAAATCCTCATTCATTCTCTCTATGGCAGGGGTGTCAAACTGCCAGCCCACGGGCCGGTTGCATCATACAGAGGCCGCGCCTACCCCAGCTCTGGCAATGCAAAAAAATTCACAATATGTCGCGACATGTCACATGACGCAGCGAGTTTGACACCCGTGCTCTACTTGTGCTGGTCACTCATCTTTGTCTTTAGCACTCATTCACATTTGATCCTTTCTTCTTCTTTTTTTTACCACATATGCTTCTTAATCTATCTATCATTAATATTTTATGGAAAATATTTACACATATATTTTATATGCTAGCAGGAACATCTTATAATTAAATGGAGAGGGAATATGCATATTTGGTGTATTATACTAGGGCAATTTTCTTTCTATATATACATGTTATCTTGGCATAAAGCATCTGATCTATTCTGTGACTATATATCAGGGAAGGTTTCCCTTAATTTATTTCTTGAAATTCTAAAGGTTTTCTACTACCACACACCTCAGCGCTCATAAAAACATCATTTCATTCAAAACAGATATATTCATTAATATGCTTGGCTCAGATCCTTCACATTCTTAAACAAAGATTAGTCCAGCTTAGTGTTCTCCATAAAGTTGAGGAACTCTGGTTAGGATGATCAAGTTTGTGGAATATAATAGATAAAAGCCACTAGGTTGGCAATCATGATCTAATGGCTCTATAATTGATAAATTATCTAGAAAAGTATAGAATTAAGCCTGAAAAATTAATGTTGGATATTTCATTCCTATTTTAGGTGAAATAATGAAATTATTATATGCTCTCCATTAAAATTTCTTAAACTATATACCACAATTTGTACTGCAAATGGTACCCTACACAGGCTCCTGTTTCCTTCTAGTAATAAAATTTATGATGGTTCCGATTTGAAAATAGGCACTAAAAATATTCCAGGATAGATCAGTAGTCTAATTCAACACAAGCTGAATCTAGCTATGTTACTTCTGGGTAAGTGTGTGAAAAAGTTAGGTATTTGATTTATGAAGATGTTTCATTTTTTAGAAATTGCAGTATCTTGCAAAAGTCTATAATAATAATAATGATGATGATGATGATGATAAAGTTGGAAGATACCTTGGAGGTCATCTAGTCCAACCCCCTGCTCAGGCAGGAAACCCTATACCATTTCACACAAATGGCTGTCCAGTCTCTTCTTAAAAACTTCCAGTGTTGGAGCATTCACCGCTTCTGGTGGCAGGCTGTTCCACTGATTAATTGTTCTAACTGTCAGAAAATTTCTCCTTAGTTCTAGGTTGCTTCTCTCTTTGGTTAGTTTCCATCCGTTGCTTCTTGTCCTGCCTTCAGGTGCTTTGGAGAATAGTTTGACTCCCTCTTCTTTATGGCAGCCCCTGAGATATTGGAACACTGCTATCATGTCACCCCTCGTCCTTCTGTTCATTAGACTAGACATTCCCAATTCCAGCAACCGTTCCTTATATGTTTTAGTCTCCAGTCCCCTGATCATCTTTGTTGCTCTTCTCTGTACTCTTTCTAGAGTCTCAACATCTTTTTTACATCGTGGTTACAAAACTGGATGCAGTATTCCAAGTGTGGCCTTACCAAGGCATTGTAAAGTGGTATTAACACTTCACATGGTCTTGATTCTATCCCTCTGTTAATGCAGCCTAGCACTGTGTTGGCTTTTTTGGCAGCTGCAGCACACTGCTGGCTCATATTTAAGTGATTGTCCATTAGGACTCCGAGATCCCTCTCACAGTTACTACTATTGAGCGAGGTACCACCTATACTATACCTGTGCATTTGGTTTTTCTTGCCTAAATGTAGAATCTTACTTTTTTCACCATTGAATTTCATTTTGTTAGATAGCGCCAAATGTTCAAGTCTGTCAAGATCCTTCTGTATCTTAAGCCTATCTTCTGGAGTGTTAGCTATTCCTGCCACCTTAGTGTCGTCTGCAAATTTGATGAGTTCCCCATCTATCCCCTCATCCAAATCATTGCTGAAGATGTTGAAGAGCACTGGGCCCACAACAGACCCCTGGGGCACCTCACTACACACTTCCCTCCATGTAGATGCAGTTCTATTGAAGACCACATGCTGAGTACAGCCAGTCAGCCAGCTATGAATCCATCTGGTGGTGATGCTGTCTAACCCACATTTTTCTATCTTATCAAGTATAGGTGGTGGTCTACTTTCTTAAATGCCTTACTGAAGTCCAAGTAAATTATATCCACAGCATTCCTCTGATCCACTAATTTTGTCACCTGGTCAAAGAATGCAATAAGATTTTTCTGGCATGATCAGTTTTTGACAAATGCATGTTGGCTTTTGGTAATGACTTTGTTTGCTTCTAGGTGTTCACTGATTCGTTGCTTGATTATCTTTTCCAAGATCTTCCCAGGTATTGAGGTCAGGCTGATAGGTCTGTAGTTTCCTGGATCCAATTTTTTTCCTTTTTTGAAGATGGGAACTACATCAGCTCTTTTCCAGTTCTCTGGTAGTTCCCCAGTGCTCCAGGATCTTTGAAAGATATAGTTCAGTGGTTCTGAGATCACATCTGCCAGTTCCTTCAGAAGCACAGTAAAAGTGGCTAATGGTTCCTATGTGATCTCTGGAATATGAAGTATATTTTCTAAGAAGTTCCCAGTAATTAGGAACGTGGTAAGAAGACATGTCTTTTGACAATCTATGCTATTTATGTTAATTTTTTGCCTTCCTAATATTTTCCCACAAGTGAAAGGTCCACTTTTTGGATCAATGAAGTGTCGATCCACTGGCTGTAACAGGAATTGAATGATCGACTTGTTGCCCGAGCTTGACATCATGGTCTGAGAGAGATCATCTAGCTGGCAGGACTAGAATTCACAATTTCCTGGATTGTAGTGTGGTGCCTTAAGCACTAGACCAAATTGGCTCTCTATTTGCTATGTATTTATTTTAGTTGCTGGCTTTAATTTTGACTTTTTTGACTGCATTTTTCTCTTGTATTTCTGGCATTTTTGAATTGTGCACTACCTTGATGTTGCAATAAACATTGCAGTAAATAGAAAGGCAATATATAAACTGAATAATAAATTTTAGAAATAATGGATTCTATTCCCCCTTACTATTATTTTTAGAAATATAAGTTTCCCAAGTTGCATGCCGGAGGCATTATACATTTCTAAATATAAAAACTAAACTTTTTATAAAAGTAAAAAGTAAAGTTTATATAAAATATAAACTTTTCAAATGTGAATTGAATAAGGATGAGACCTTGAAAACACAGAACTGACAAAGATTTCATGCCTGTGAACAACCAATATTTTATATTGGTTAGATATAAATATATTTTTATGACTTAAATCAAGACCAGAGAATGTGAGCTGCTTTCTTTTTATGAATGTAATACAGAATTCTTTGCAGCAAGTTATTGTAACCTCCATTAACACATATATTTCAGTAGGTTTTTTAAAATAGTTTGATTCATGTTACAGAATTTGATTTGTCAAAAATGTATATTGCATATCTCTATAATTGGTTTACAGCAGACCAATTATATTAATATATTGATAATCCTTACATCTCTTAAATGCATGTTTCAAACATAGTTTATTAAGACTAAAATTAATTGTACTACATGCATAACAATACATATATTATGTTATCAATTATCTAGTTCAGTAAATAAGAACTGAGTCAAATACCAGATTACAATGCTCAACAGATTGTCTAAAATCAAACGGAAATATTACTTTTAATACCAGCATTCACTGGATAAAAGTATAATGTCTCAATTCTAATAGTTTGCTAAAAAAAAAATCCATGAACCCAAAAGTTGCACCAGAAATATTGTGTTGTATCCAGAATATATTGTTGAGAACTCATTTACACCAGATATATCCTAAGCATTTTTAGCATCACATACAAAATAATATGCCATTCACCTACTTTGCTAAATACAATTACATCACCAGGAATAATTTGGGTATCATCTGGAGACTTCTATCATTGTTTATCTTGATTCTAGACTATTTATGAATAAATACACTGGTTACAATATGTGTGTAGACAAACATGTAGGTGGAATGTAGTCTGGATTCCCAGGAAGGAGGAGTACATTGCAGAGGAGTAAGAGTCAGTTAAGTTTAGATAATTTACTTGGGAGGAAAAGAGTTAAGGCACTCCTGTCTGGGAATTCTCAAGATATATCTTTAATTAAGCAAATGCTTTAGTTTGGCAAGATTTTTGTCTATAGGTGAGGAACAATAAAGGAAACTGTTCTGAAGAACCTCAGTATGTCTTTCTTTGTTTTTGTAGCCTGGCACATACATATACACATGTGATTATTTCTGCCTTATGTTTCCTGTTCTTAAAACTGTTACCAAATTGTAAGAGGATACAGCATTGCAAAGGGGGGGGGTGTATCAAAATATTATAACTACTTATTTACCAATGCTGGCAAGGTTGGTGTATAACAAAACAATTAAAATCATTTTACAATAACATATTAAAAGAGTTTTCTATGAAACATTATGAATCTGCAGAAAGTCCATTGGGAATCTTGCCTCATGAGGGAGAGAACTTAGTATCAGAGATGCTGTTACAGAACGGGTGCTGACACAGGCTCCCACCAACCTCAGTTCTCTGGGTGATGGGACACACAAGAGGATGCCTGAAAAAGTCTATATAGTAAACAACTGAAGTTACTGAACTTCAAAAACTATCCTATTCCACATGTCTGGAAAGGTGTGTTCTCTCTCTCTCTCACACACACACACACACACCTATATATAATATTGTGTGTGTGTGTAAATAAAATAAATAAGTGAAGTAGTGAAAACTTCTGTTTCTCTGTATTAATATTTTGTGCCTCAACTTTTCTCCAGCAGCTTGTAATTTCTTTCACATTTCATCCTTGCTATAAATAACATTGACTATATTTACAAAAAGAAAGATGTAATTATTGCAGAAGTTTGACAAAATTTCAATTATCTTACCTAAATGATTTAGTAGATTCCAGCTTGAATAACAATAATAACTCTAGTTTGAGAAAGCAAGATAAATTGTATAACACCATATTATAATTCTCTACTGAAAACCAATATTATAAAGAAAAGATAATGAAAAAAATCTACTTCACTTACAGCTTATGGTGATGCCAAGTTCTACATTATGCCTCTTTGGTAGTTTTACATGAAAAGTGCCACTACTTGGTATGACAGATTCTGTAATTAAAAGTTGTTTCATTTATTAATTTATGCCAAGTAGAACTCCATTCATTGCATTTTCATAATTCATATATAACATGCTTATTCAAGCAGTTCAGAACTCTGAGTCAAAAAAGTAAGTAAATCAAATGTTGAATTATATTTTAGGTTAGTGATTTAAAATAATCACATAGCACTGATTCTTAAGGTAAAGGACTGAAAAGTAGAAGAGGAAACTTTAACATAATAATATTGATGTTACATAAAATGAAATGTTTTAAAGATCAACATTGATTTAACTAATTGTACACCATAATTATTAGAAAAAACCCTTTCAACATACTGAAATATTTATCTAAAAATAAACTGTTACTGTTTTAAATAAACTGTTAAAATAAACATATTGCATAAAGAATTACTAAAATGACTGGTATGTTTAAAATATTTAGCATTCTGATGCTATATGTATCAGCAGTCTGAATTTAATGATAATTCAGTTAAATTATTATATCAACATTTTTAATATTATTTCATAGACTATTATAAATTAAAAAGTAATCTTAATCATATTCTTCTATATATATATTAAATCTCACCAATTCTTAGTTCATATTTAGCAGTACCTAAACTGACTGAGTGACTTACTTTATTTATCAATCAAACTTGTATGCCACCTATCTTGCCAAAGGAGACTCTATGCAACTTACAGACATTGAATAAAATACAGAATAAAACATTCAAACAATAAATAAAAGTCTTAAATTTAAAATTGAATTAAAATAAATTAAAACTAAGCAGGATGGAAAGGGATGGAGCAAAGTATGCAGAGAGAGAAGGTGGGTGTTCTTTACTCTATTAGACACCCCCAATGTGCCATATCCCAATTAGAGCCCCAAGCTAGTTTCAAAAGACCAGAATGGTGGGAATGGATCTGACTTTGAGGGGGGGGGGGGCAAGATGTTCCAGAGGGCAGGAGCCACAGCAGAATAGGTTCTTCTTTTGGACCCTGCCTGCCAAAATTCCTTGGCTGATAGCGTCCAAAGCATGCCCCTTCTGCTGGCATGAGTGGGCTGGGCTAATCCCGCCAGAGTGAACCAGTTTTTCAGATAGCCCAGACCCATAGCATGGTAAAGGTGATGATAACCATCTTGAATGGGATCTGGAAGCAAACTGGTAGCCAGTGCAGCTTGTAGAGTAGCAAGGTAACATGGGTCACTATAGGGACCCAAGAACTAATTACGCAGCTGCGTCTGCATCATCTGAAGCTTTCGGTTACTCTTCAAAGGTAGCCTCAGGTAGAGCACATTCCAGTAGTCCAAGTGTGAGATGACCAGGCTTGAGTGACTGAAAGCAGGGACTCTCAGTCCAAGAAAGGACACAATTGGTATACAGCACATAGTTGTGCAAAGGCTCTCTTAGTCATGACTGTAATTAATAATGCATAGAAAATTCTGGCCAATTTATTTTATTCTCATTTCTCTATACATGGATTGTTAATTTTATCATTTCAACTCTTTTTAATACATTGTTTCTAGTTATTCCAGGTAGTTCCTTCCCTGCCTATGGTGTACAAATAGTCCTCGACTTACAACAATTTATTTAGTAACTGTTCAAAGTTACAATGGCACTGAAAAAAGTGACTTATGACTGTTTTTCACACTTATGACTGTTGCAGCATCCCCATGATCATGTGATCAAAATCCAGATGTTTGGCAACTGACTCATATTTATGACAGTTGAAGTATCCTGGGGTCATGTGATCACCTTTTGCAAACTTCTGACAAGCAAAGTCAATGGGGAAGCCAGATTCACTTAACAACCATGTTACTAAATTAACAACTGCAGTGATCCACTTAACAACTGTGGCAAGAAAAGTCGCAAAATGAGGCAAAACTCACTTAACAAATGTCTCTTTTAGCAACATAAATGTTGGGACCAATTGTGGTTGTAAGTCGAGGACTGCCTTTATATTGTATTTTGAATAAACAGCAAAATAATTTCAGCCTGTACTTTGTAAGATCCAGGATGAATATTAATAAAATATTGGCATATACTAGGATTGTGTATGCATGTGTTATAATAAATTCAAATGGATTAAATTCTCACCATTTTAGTATATGGAATACTCGACTACTCATACCTGCAACATCGAATTCAATTTCCAAAGTGACCTTGCTAGTGATAGAAGAATCTCTGAGGAGCTGATTAGCTTCATCAAATGTGCTATCGTCAGTTAGGATCCCATTTATAGCCAGTATTCTGTCTCCTATTTGTAGGATGCCACACCTTCATACAAAATAAAGCAAATAAGATTCCAATATATGGAAAAACAATAAACTTAATTTAACTCTTATGAAAGATAACAAAATTAAATGTTCTGCATTAAAAGATTGCTCATTTATCATGTCCAAAATTTGCAATTTTATCTAATTTTGTTCCAAGGGAACTGTTTAAGATCAGTGTGGTTTTAGCATAAAATATTAACATAGTTTAAAAAGCATTGGTGATAATGAAGGTTTTTTGTGTTTTTCAATTTAAGTTAAAAGGGGGGGGTTGCAATGTTCAGGAGGGTGAAAAATGTTCTTCACTTGGAATTATTAAAACAGATGTATGCTTGCAAGGGTTGTGTAGCTACTTTAAAAACTATTCCTGACTTTGCATGAATGTGAATGCACAACTGTTTTCTTAGAGAAAAACAGTATTATTGCTTTAATGACTCAAAACATCTCCCAAAACTAAAAATTCCAAGCTCTGATATTTAAAGACTTGATATTATTATTATGGTTCATTGCACAGTCAGCCAGATGTTCAGACTGGGTTTGGCATTTTTGTCTACCTATCTAGTCCTTACCAAGAACCTGGGATAGGCAGATGTGGATGTTTGATGGTATTACAGATATCGTCACAGGATGGAAGCTGTTCCTAGTAAGGCCACCTTTTGCAATTGACTGATGGCAAATTTGTCAATGCCAATGCCGATGGAGCACATGGTGCTCCAGTTGTTTTGGGATTGCACCAAAGGCACCTATTACTATTGGTACTACCCTTGCTTGCCTTTGCCACAGTCGTTCTATTTCTATTTGTAGGCCTGTGTATTTTGTTATCTTCTCCAGTTCTTTCTCTTCTATTCTGCTGTCTCCAGGTACTGCCATGTCCACTATCCAGACTTTTTTGTCTTTCTTATTGACAATTGTTAAGTCCTGGGTGTTATGTGGCAGGTCCCTGTCTGTTTGAATTCTAAAGTCCCAGAGCAATTTAACTTCTTCATTTTCTATGACTTTCTCTATTTTATGGTCCCATCAGTTCTTGCTTATTGGCAAATGATATTTCTTGCAGATCTTCCAATGCATCATTTTGCTGCTTTGTCATGTCACTAAGTGACCTTCTTGTAGCAGCTTACCAGGTGGTGCACTGTTTGTTCAGCTTCTTTGCATAGGTGGCACTTATTGTCTGTTGCTGTCTTCTCAATTCTGGCTTTTATGCATTTGTCCTTAAAACGTGGTCTTGTACAACCAAAATTAGTCCCTCACCCTCTTTCTTCAACTTTCCTGCTCTTAGCCATTGCCAGGTCTTATTATCTGTTTCCCTATTTTTTTTTTAGTGCACTGGCCATGTAGTGCTTTGTCTTCCCATGCTTCCATTCTGTTCTTCATTTGGTCTTTCTTGTAAGCCAGTTTGGTCTTTCTAGTAGTTAGTAAGCCTTCCTGGCATACTAACTCCAGTGCATCTTCTTCATTGTCCTTCAGATATTCTTCCAAAGCCATTTCTTCTTCTTCAACCAACTGATGTACTTGCAACATTTCATGCCTACCTATTTGCCTTGGCAGGTAGAGTCTGAAAGTATCGCTACAAGGATGAACAGCGTGATTCATAGTCATTATTTTTCTGATCTTTCTATCCATTGCTTTTAGTTCTGCTTGAGTCCAGGCCACTATTCCAGCTGTGTATCTAATGACTGGAATTGCCCAAGTGTTGATTGCCTTGATGGTATTTCCTCCATTGAGTTTGGACTTTAATATCTTCTTCACTCTCTTGATGTATTCACCTCTAATCTTTTTCTTAATTTCGTTATGCTTGATGCATATCAGCTTGAAGGATGCCCAGTATTTATAGTGTAGCATTACCCCCTCAGAGGCTGCCAAAGCCCAGGCCCTCCTAGCCCCCCCCTTTAGCTGCACTCAGCAGCCGCGCTCTCGGGGCGCTGACCAAATATCCTTTTTTTCAGCGGGAGCTCACACGGAGTGAAGGGGTGGCAGGTTCTCGTCGTCAAAACTGTCACAGGAATAAGCAGACCAACTCCCAACCAGTCAGTCAGTGTGTGGCAATGTTTATCAACTCTCTGGCAGTCGTGGAAATAATAGTCAATAGCTTGTAGCAACCGCTTGGAAGAACAGGGAGGGGGAAGTCCTCGGCTCCCGGCAGCAATGGAAAACATGGGCAAAGATAGTCAGCGCTCCGCAGCAACAGCTCGCCCCGTGAGGGCAACTCCCTGCAAGGTCTACAGCTTGCACAGGTGATAATGATCACAGTTCGAATGGCTGCTGGTCTCCGAAGCAGTAGCAACCAGCCTCTCCTCCTCTTCTGTCGACACTCGTAGTCCCAGATCTCTCTAAGCTGAATTTCCCCCCCTTCCTTTCTAATTAAAACCTAAGTCTAAAAAACCCCAGCAAGCTTTCTCTCTTGTCACTCTCACTGCTCCCTTCGCTCGTGATATCCCCCTGCGAAAGAAAGCGATAAAACTCCGCTTTCTCACTCTCTCCTTCCCTTTATTTCCGAGAATAGAATCACATCAAAGAACCCCAAACTCATCTCCGGTTTCACCTGGTCTCTCCCCCGGCAACAACAACCACCCCACCCCCCTTTCTCCTTCCCTTTTTCTCTCCTTCCGCCTGATCCATGCCCGCCACGCCCAAACCGGCCGCGGCTGTCAGAGTGTCCCACTTCTCTCTCTCCAGCAAAGCTCCCGCAAAGCCTTTCAGCCAGCCCCACTACAGTAGTAATCATCTTCATCCAAACTCTTAATGTGATTTGCATGGGGCATCTTGATTCCTTCAGTTTTCACTATTTTTCCTTGTTTGATAGTGAGTGTGGCACATTTGTCTAATTCAAACTTCATTGCAATATCTTGGCTATATATACAGAAAGTGTTGAGCAGCGATTCTCTTTCAGATGGGAGATTTTCCATACAGCTTCAGATTGTCCATGTAAAGGAGGTGGGATAGTCTGGCAAATATTTTGATGTTTGATGGCCATGGTCTGAGTTATTCAGTATTGTTGATAGAGGAAACAGTGCAATGACAAATAGTGGTGGTGATAGAGAATCTCCTTGGAATATTTCTCTCTTGATATTAACCTCTCCCAGTCTCTCACCATTGACCTGCAATTGTGTCATCGATCCTTGCACAAAGCTTCTGTTGTTTCTACTGACTCCTGTTATTTCTAGGCACTTGATTATCCATTCATGTAGCAGCGATCTGAATGCCTTTTTGTAGTCAATCCATGCTACAGTCAAGTTGGTCTTCCTTCTCTTGCAGTTTTCCAAAAACATTTTGTCAACTGATTTTCATCTTTTGTTCCTCTGCTTAGGTGGAAAGAGATTGTTTTCAACTAGATGCTGTTGGAGTGCATCAGCTACCACACCAGTTAACAATTTGAAAGTTGTTGATAAGGAAGTAATTGGCTTGTAGTTGCCTGATGCTGCCCTTTTTGCTGGATCTTTTATTATCAAGTAGGTTTTCCCAGATGTTAGCCATTCTTCAATTTCACCTCCTTGTAGTATTTTATTAAAGTGTGGCAACAAGTAGGTATAGATCAGTTAGATGTTTCAATCAAAAACCATGCAGTTCATCTTCACCTGGTGCTGACCAATTCTTGATCTTTTTTGCTATTTTCTCTACCATTTCTGCTGTTATTATTTCTTTTAACTTTCAACTTCTTTTTTATTCTTATCCACCTTTTTTAACCAAGCTGCATCCTTGCTGTACTTCTTTGGGTTATCCCATATCTGCGCCCAGAACTGCATTGTTTCTTCCTTGTCAGGTACTGACTGATTCACTGCAGTTTCTCCATTGATAGATTGGTAGAAACATTTCTGATTGGATTGAAATTGGGGGTTCTGCTGATCTTCCTGGCTATAGCTGTTATTTGCTCCTTTATTATTTCTAGTGCTTCCTTGATCTTCCTTGTTTCTAAGTGGTATTTCTTGGTTAGATATTCTTTGGTCTTCTTGTTCTTCAGCTTTTTTTCTTTCACCTGTTCTAGCTTGCTTCCATCTGATCTCAACTTATTGATCTTATTTCCCAGTCTAATCTTCTATTTTTGTGGTGCAGTTTGGTTTTTTCCCCTTCTCTGTTGATTTTGCATCCCAGGTATTCAGTTATAACTGCAGCTGTGCTGTACACTAGTTGGTTTGTTTCTTGCAGTGAGTTGGTGCTTATACTTGATTTTGCAGTGTTTGCATCTTTTAACATTTGTGCTAGCTGTTTCTTTGGAACAAGATTCAATGCAGGCAGCCTTATTCTGATGTTTTTGTGCTGTTCTAGATGCTCAGTTATTCTTTGTTTCAATTCTTTTATTTCTTTAGTAAGAGGGCTTTGTTCTTCCTGAGGCAGAGGAGAGAGTGCCTGGTTTCCAAATGAAAACAGTTGTATATCTCTGCTGGATTTCTCTACTGCCAACTCCCCCTGATTTGCCTCTACATTCTGAGTTACTTCTGGCAAGGCTTTGATTTCTTTGCCCTGGCTAAACCTTTGCAGTTCTTCCAATTCTGCTTCTGTGAATACTTTATTTTGAATTACAATTCAATGTTGATCTGCTAGCCTCTGTTCTCTTATTTCTAATTGTGGATGTTGTTCTTTCCAGAACTGGTCATTTGTTTCAATTATCCTCTTCTTGTTGGACTTGATCTGTAATAACAGATAATTATTTCTTTGTTTTCAATCACAGTGTATTTGCGACAAGTCAATACCTTTTCTTCCAGCAGTTCTGCAGCTGCCGGCCCTGGTTGCTCAGCTAACAGTCCTGAGTCCTGTAGCCCTGAGGTCCCCAATCTTTTGGGCACCAGGGACCGGTTACAGGGAGAGAGGCTTTTCTGCGGACCAGAGGGGGCATGGTTTTGTGTGCTGCCTGCATCCTGTGGATGGGGCTTTCCTTGTTTGTGCGGACTGGTTGCTGGCATGCCGTGGCCCGATACTGGTCCACAGATCAGGGGTTGGGGACCCCTGCTGTAGCCCATTTTTCACCATACTCCAACATCTAGTGTGGACCTTGTTATACCAGGTGACATCTGAGCCAGTATGGCTTTCTGAAATTTATGTCTCACCATATTTTTAATGGGAGAGACATTCTTTGTCTGACTCCTCTGATGAGACCTGTCCAGTATGGTTGAACTTCTGGCACAGCTCTCATCTTTGTCAGAGCACACAAGCCCCACAACCATGTCAAGGTAGTGCCTCACTGGGGGGTTACAATTATTATTATTGATTTAAGGTTTAATCTTCAATTCAATTCACAGGCCGAGACTGGTAAAAACTTAACAGTTCAAGTCCTAACTAAGGATCTAAGAGCTATTAAGATAGTGTCTGAATATATAGCCAGTTCGGAGTAGGATGGTTTTTTTGCAAAGTCAGGATATTCAAGTCTAATAAGTTCAAAATTTTCATGTATCTAGGCAGCCCTTTGGGTATTGCTCCAAGGGCTCCTATTACTATTGGTACAACCATTGGTTTCTTCCTCCATAATCGCTCAACTTATTATTATTATTATTATTATTATTATTATTATTATTATTATTATTATTATTATTATTATTATTATTATTATTATTATTATTATTATTATTATTATTATTATTTAAATTTATTTGCCACCCATTTCATTTCAAAGCGACTCTGGGTGGCTTATAGCATAAAAGTATCAGATATCAGTTATAATTGAACCGGGAAACTGAAATAGCAATAGCATTTAGACTTATATTCTGCTGCACAGTGCTTTACAGCACTCTCTGGGTGGTTTACAACATCAGCATATTGCCTCCAACAATCTGGATCCTCATTTTACCAACCTCGGAAGGATGGAAGGCTGAGTCAACCTTGAGCCAGTCACAATCGAACTCCTGGCAGTGAGCAAAGTTAGCCTGCAATACTGCATTCTAATCACTGTGCCACCACGGCTCCTTATACTTTCCTGCTAATCTAAAATAGCAAATTTTTAAATTAAGCTTCACAGATTCCATTAGGAAAAACTTATCTAATTTTCTTAAATCCAATTGTGTGTCAAAGATGGTCATCTAGATAACGAAAAGAGTAATTGTGATTTTTCTCATGCCTGATCATTTTTTAAAAAACCTTTTGAAATCAAAGTAGGAAAGACAGTATGTTTCACGCTTTTTGTGAACAATCCTGAGAAATTATCTGAATCCCGAAAATAGTTACTGCAAGGGATCCAAGGTGTTCTAAGCAATAAAGAGGGCTAATAACCTTACCAATCATTTTAAAGAAACTCACTTTTCTGCTGGACTGTCAGCTTCTATATAGGAAATCAAAGGTGGAGATGATAATGTCTCTGTAGCAAACACACTGCCCTGGAGCTGTATTCCAAATCCTACAATCGGATCAGCTGTCAACACTACTTCGGTAGTTTCCGTGTGGACAACTTGCCCTGCCAAGCCAACAGTGCTAGAGGCTAGTGATACTGCAAAATATATCAAACAGAAATAATGATATTCAGAATGATAGCAAATGAATTCATTTTCTGATGCAAATACTATCTATATAAAAACTGTAATAAAATGTCAGTGTCACTATTTTCAGTTAGAATAGTTAAAATTCAGGATCAACATACCGTAGTACTTAGCTAAACCTAGGAAGAGCAATGAATATTAGAATTAGTGTATAGGTGAAAGAGATGATCTAAAACCCCGTAGGTCAGTTATTTCAGTCACAGAATCAGAGGATTGGCTGTCTTTACTCTAGTCAAGTCTCTGGTCCTTAAATACTCGGCTTCTAGAAAGTCCCAGGCACGTAATTGACATGTTTTATTACCAGACTTTTAATACAAAGGGTAATGCAAACTGTATACATCCTTCAGTCAAATATATCCCAGATTCTCTTTAAAAAGCTAGACTTATTAAAATTTGTATTTTAACTGTTCTATTTGTAAATAATTATTACAGAAAAGCCTGACTACAGTACAGAAGGAAAGTAGATATTTGTGAAAATAATAACATTGGGTTACATGCAATAACACAAAAGTTGAATTTTTTTTCTCATGCAGGGAGACTTTCTTGTACTTCTCTACCATGACCATTCTGCTCAAAGTTTGTTCAGGAAGGACTTCAACATTTTAAAACTACAGTTTCCAACCTTTTGGGCACCCAGGGACCAGTTCCGTAGAAAACAATTATTCCATAGACTGGGGGGGTATGTGGTTTTGAGTGCTATCTAGATCCCACGCATGCATAAATGAAGCTTTGCTCACTAGCATGGCCCAGTTCCTAATGGGCCACGGACCGAGACCGATCCATGAACCAGGAGTTGTGCAGCTCTGTTCTAAAATATTTAGCAAGTGCATTAGTGATCTTGATGGAGCTTGATGGAAAATCTACCATAATTGTCCATTTTGGATACAATTACAATCACAATAATAGATTTGTAAATAATTATATAAAGCTACAAGGTTCTACAAGAGAAATTGTCAAGCTTCTAATTAGCAGATAAAAATGACTACCATTTTTATATGTTTAGTTAAGGAGAGAAGCTCATAAACCAAAAAAGCAGCAATAAAAAAGTACCAGAAGGTATTCTTTCATGAAGATTGATTGCTCCAAGATTGCTTCTTTAATTGTTGGATTGTTACGAGACTGTTTCCTGAGGCTGCTTGCAGATTTCCAAACCCATAAACATGAGTTTATAAGACCTCAAAAAAGACTTTGCTGTCCATTAGTACACAAAGAATTGGAAGCAGCTGAACAATAATGTAGACATAAAATAATTCATTCATTCACAACTACAAATAAATCTTATTTATAGTGTACTATACAGTATAGATATAGATGTGACCAGTGGTGGGATTCAAATATGGGAACAACCGGTTCTCTGTGTGGATGCCGCTTCCGGAAGTCCATTCTGGGCCTGGGCAACAAAAAATTAGCTACTGGTTCTACTGAAGTGGTGCGAACCAGTTGAATCCCACCACTGGATGTGACTCATAACTATATTGTAAAACAGATAACCTTTGTGATCACCTACATGAGCTTTTGAAGTCCTTCTTTTTCATTCTTCTTCTCATCAATGTTCCTCTAGGACTAGTAGAGTAGAGGCTGCGAGGTAAAGTTCCCATGTTCAGTGAACTCAAGCTGTATGCACTCATGGAGGCAGGAGAGAATGATGAAGATACCAAGGCTGTTGGAAGAGAAGGGCACATTTGGTGCAAACATTCTAGATTTGGTATTTGTAACTGTCTGTTATCATCTGGACACTGCCTAAAGTTTATAAGTCTCCACTAACCAAATCAGAAACTTAATGAAATCTAGGCATCAAATCAAAAATTTAGGTTGAAGTCTATTATTAAAAAATCTCTTAGCTAGAACAAAAGCATAATTTTGTTTTTCTTAAATAAATAGGCAATTGTCATTCTCACAATTACTTCAACCATTTCTAAACACACAGTTATGTGAAATAATACATACCAATGTGATTACAAATCACATTTTTAAATCTAGCATTTGAAAAAGATAATTTCTGACATAGATTTTGCATTTAAAAGTGTTTCTTGAAAAAGTACTTAACTGAACAACAATGCATTTAGGAAAACTGGACCCTCCATAGTTTTCAAAAACTTTTTTTCTTTATGAAAATGTAGAATTAAAGCAGGAAAAAAGATACTATGTCAGAAATAACCTGAACGTGCTTGTGACAAACACTGAGATCCTATGAAACCAAAAGGTTTTTAAGCCAGAAATAGGAGAAGAATATGAGAAAAGGGATGTCATTAGGAAAACAACAATAACACAAAAACAACAGATGTCTGAAGGAAAAAGTATGGAACATTACAAAGACTTTTTTGAGGTGGTGTTTTCTGGCATTTCAAAGCTGGCATCCTGAAATGATCAGGGTGTTTGGTGTTATAATGGTGGTAACTGAGGGCACTGCTGTGGCTCTTGGCATAAGGATCCCATAGAATCTGCTTGTTGCTCCTTTGAACCTTCACTGCCCACATGAAGGAATGAGAGAAAATACATATTAAAAAATGAAAAGAAAAGAAATAAGAAAATTATGAGTAAATGGGAAAGAGTAATTAATTTATAAATAAATTAAAAAGGGAAAGGAAAGTAATTGGAAAAAATATCCTGTTCCTACCACCTTCCTTTTCCTGGTGATAAGCAAGTCCTAGAATATATGCCACAACCTTTCACAATGCCAGCATTAGTGGGTTTGATACTTAAAAAATTCTGAACAGTCTTCAATCAATTTTTAATCTGCCTCTGTCTTTAGCTACTGTTATTAAATCCTTTAAAGAAGTCATTTAATCCAACATTATCAGCATAAATAAGATACAATTAGTATTTAAATTTAGAAAATATGCACACAGCGCCAAATGAATGTGTATATATTAAAAAAGCAAAAACCAAACAAGAGGCTATATATTTTTCATAGTAATTTAGAGTGGTTTACATGTCAGTCACTCCAATTTATTGCTTTGACCTTTTAATTTTACCAGCATCTATCACTGGTACTATATTATTCAGGGCAATGAATTCCATTTCTTAAACATCAAAAGAAAATTTCAGTGTAGGAGAATTCTTAATAAAGACAAAACAGAAATTTAAACTCATAATTTATTGCTCTGAATTTCTTCAGAATACTTTTCATCACAAATGCAAGAAAAGAAACAAATCCTATTCCTTGTAATGGTCACTTCTGAATCAGAGTTACCTTAAGGATTCTCCACTCCCCTCCCTCCATCAAAAGTAAAAGGGAGGGTAAAGTAATCCTAAATTTATTAATTATACATTCTTCAAAATATATGAGAATTTCCAATTGTTCACTAAGGACTGAAAGGAAGTTTCCTATTGGATTTATCAATGATATTTGTATATTTTTCCCCTGGGTTATATAGGTATAATGTTGCTACAATTAACAAATCTAAGAAACATTTTTAACACTGAACAGAACATGTAATTTGGAAAGAATTACAAAAAATTATTTATTATTAAATTTATATGGTTTCTTTTGTACAGATACTTAAAATAGAATAGAATAAGATAAAATATCCATAAAGTGAAAATTAAAATCAGTAACATTGATATCGATTAACAATTATAAGCTTGGAAAAATTATAAGCTTGTGTTCGCCTTGTTCCTAATTTTGGAGAGTGGAATCAAATGTTCCTTCCTGGGGAGTATATTATACAGGCTGGGAGTCTCACAGGAGAAGATCCTCTTCCACATATCAAATAGGTGAATCTCTGACAATGGGGCCATCTTCAAAAAAATTTCTCCTGCTGACCATGACCAGGTCTGTTCACACAGTACTGGAGGAGGTTGTCTCTCAGAGAGTCAGGCCTAAATTGTTAGGGCTTTAAATCCCAGGATCTTCACTTGTTAGTAGGCAACTGTCTTTCATTATCTTTTAATACAGGACTAGATTAGACTAGACTAGACTAGACTAGACTAGACTAGACTAGACTAGACTAGACTAGACTAGAATAGAATAGAATAGAAGTTGGAAGGGACCTTGGAGATCTTCTAGTCCAACCCCCTGCTCAGGCAGGAAACCCTATACCATTTCAGACAAATAGTTGTCCAATCTCTTCTTAAAAACTTCCGGTGTTGGAGCACAACTTCTGGAGGCAAGTTGTTCCACTGATTAATTGTTCTAACTATCAGGAAATTTCTTCTTAGTTCCAGGTTGCTTCTCTCCTTGATTAGTTTCCATCCATTGCTTCTTGTCCTGCCTTCAGGTGCTTTGGAGAATAGCTTGACTCCTTCTTCTTTGTGGCAACCCCTGAGATATTGGAACACTGCTATCATGTCACCCCTACTCCTTCTTTTCATTAAACTAGACATACACAATTCCAGCAACCATTCTTTATATGTTTTAGCCTCCAGTCTCCTAATCATCTTTGTTGCTCTTCTCTGTACTCTTTCTTGAGACTCAACATATTTTTTACATCGTGGTGATCAAAATTGGATGCAATATTCCAAGTGTGGCCTTACCAAGGCATTATAAAGTGGTATTAACACTTCATGTGATCTTGATTCTATCCCTCTATTAATGCAGCCTAGAACCATGTTGGCTTTTTTGGCAGCTGCAGCACACTGCTGGCTCATATTTAAGTGATTGTCCACTAGGACTCCGAGATCCCTCTCACAGTTACTACTATTGAGCCAGATACCACCTATACTGTACCTATGCATTTCTAGCTTCTGAAACAGACATCCTCCAGCACAACTGAATCACTCTCAGTGCATTTCATCTGAAATGCTGACTGAAATGGGTGCAGATAATTAATTTTATTTAAATCCTATGGGGCTCTAAGATTACTACTTTCTCAATGATTCTACCCATGGAGCAGAATGCTTGAACCTGACTTATAATTACAAAGATCTTCCAAATGAAAGGATTTTTGCAGTAACAATCTTATAATTGCCTTCTTAAGCAGATGGCAACTGATACACAGTCAGAGAGGGACTGATCAACTCTCTTGACCAGTGAAAACTTGGCAGATTTAATCATCCAGGAAGGGCAATGATTGAACACTTTCTGAATGAAAAGAGACACCATCTCTATTCATGCATTTCACATTGAATTAACTGGATTATGCCTAGTCCATTATATACAGAATATGCTTCCCCTGTTCTAATGTACATTTTGCAGCAAAGAACCTTTTCTACTTGTGAACGTTCATTTTATGATTATGAACACTGATATTTCAAGGAAAGCACCACAAATAGGAATGTAGAAATTATACCAAAATCTGAAAGTTGTGCACAAAGGATGCTGGGACTGAAGAAGTTTCCTTATAACTCTTTTCTATCATCTTGCATCTTATCAAGTATAATGTTTAAAAAAACATTTTCACTATGCAATTGACTTTTTCTTAAAACGAAAGTTATTACTTTATTCTCCAGTCTTATTGTAATATCAAGATGTTTTTTGTGAGAAATACAAGAGCAATAAGTATTCCTCTCATGTGATATTTCCTTTCTTCTTGCCTGTTAATGCCTGTTTATTATGAGTAATTAGTTATAATTACTGCCCTAACTTGCATTCCACTCCACCCTAAATCTTTTGATTTATTAATTAAGGTATGAACATGTAGTTATTACTGCTTTGGTCAAGAAAATGTCATTAATTCTCTTAATCCACATTGGATAGCTAAGCAATATGCTTGCTACTAACACAGTAACATGAAATTTTGTTTGAGCAAATTTAATTTTAGCTGCTTTGTATCAACCAAAGTCCTATTAACCAAGTTCTAAATATTAACAGTCTTATATTGGCTGAAAATGATTCCAAATTTATACTCAGAGGAATATTCAGTATGCACAGAACTACACTGTTGCATATAACAAAGATAAATAAGACAGTTAGGGCAGCATGGAGTGAAACACCTGTTGATTATAGATACCTATAAAAATAAAATTATATGCATATCTTTGGGCAAGTCTTCAGCACCTCTCTCACATAAGTAAAGCCACTCTCCCGACTGATTTCACCTCAGTATTAAATTCTATTCATTTTAAGCACATTTATTCCAAGCAAGTTCCAATGAACTCAAACAGTATTTCTAGCTAAGTGAAAATAATTCAATAAACATAATAGAAATATAATCATCCTACCATGTTCTGGTCCTTTAAGTGCAAGACGTGTCTGATGATGGGGAAGGATCTCTAGTTTGACACTGTCAGAAGTATTAGCCAAAAATTGTGTTGCTTCAGCCAAAGTACAGTATTCCATGCTAGTACCATCAATAGACAGAATATGATCACCTATATGTAATGCACCACATCTATGGAAAAGAAAGAAAACATTTCAAAATAGTCCAGTATGATTTTGAAGTACATCATTTACAGTTATTTCTTTCAGAATTTTTCTTTATTTGATTACAAGACTGGTATGGCAGGATTACTTTTATGGAATCCATTCTGATTTTTATTTGGTAAGGCTTTTCTTCAATGTGCTCAGAACAAAATAATTTTGATTACCATTTCTGCCAGTTTGTCTTTGTCTATAATTCCCAGAACTCTCAAGAGTCTCTTTTAAAAATGGTGTCATGTAGTCACCTCCTAGTTCTTTAGTACTAAGTCTGATTTGAGGCACATTATATATATATAAAATGCAGGCTCCCAACTGCCTTTTCTTTTTTCAAAGAGTATTTTCTAATTCACCAAAGAATTGCACAGATTGAAAGGAGCACAAATCAAACTCAACTAAGTAGTTGGAAGAATTTTTTGAAGGAAATGTAGCATTAAAGTTTTAACAGATATTTGGGAAGGAATGACTTTCCTGAGGGAAAGCAACTTTGGATCTGAGGTTTTGAGTTTACAAACATGACCTATCTACAATTTAGTTCTTTCTGATGGTTCTGCCATCCATACTCTGAGTATGTGAATTGCTCTTCTGAGTGCCAGGTTATGTTTCCATATGTTTTGTATGCAGATGAATGACATAACAGGGTGCACTACAACTCACCTATCTGCTATACTTGCAGATTTTATTTTATCTATAACAATGACTTGCTTGCTGCAACACATTGAGGTAGATAGTGCAACGCCCAGAGCAGAACCAGCGGTTTTGGTAACTTCGACAAGCAGTGGTCCAGAAGCTGTTGTTACTGAATCTGTAAAAGCAAATGCCAGTGCTTCATAATGGTATAGTTAATTCATTTTGAAGGCTTCCAATAAGTAATTTCCGAAATGGATTTTAAAACAACAGGTGTATATCCTTCTAACCAAATAACAATTAATAAAATACTTTGGCTTGCTATTTTAAAAATGGCTTTTATATCAGAAACAAGATTTGTGAAATTGGCTCTTCTAGGGTTTGTAATTGAAAATACAATAACAACTGCCTTGAATACAGCTGTCTTGACATAATTCTACCATATCTTATTTAGCAGGTGGGCTTGCAGTTCTAAATCTGCAAGGTAACAATCAATATATGGCTGCAATATTGCCTATTTTAACCAGTGCCAATTGTTATCATATTATTAGTGCCAAGTATGTTAATTAGATTAGCATTAGCCCCCCAAAATAGATATGCATACATGGTAACTACATTGAATCAATACCTCTGAAACTCAGAAAGACATCTGTTTAATATTTTGTGTCTGTGAACTATTTCAAACAATGCATAACACTTGAATTAAAGATCAAAACTACATATTATATATAGCTTATGCATATAACTCTGGGAAAACAAAAATCATCCAATATGTGTTGTTTTACTGCAATTTTTACATATTTGCACTAATTACATAATATCCTGCTGAAACATCTTCCAGGAAGGACTGAAGAATATATATTACCCCAAACTTCATCTTTCAGATTCCAACCATACTATCACCAAGTCAGTGTAAATTCTGTGTAGTTGCAGTGAAAACAATGGCAAAAAATAATGCAAATGTATCAATATGAACTCATTAATTTTATCTTTCTGATTTTATTTTCTTTAACGTGCTGATCCATGATCGTCATAATAAAATATATTTGACTTGTTTTGATATACCATTTACATTTTTAGAAAAGCATGCTAAAAACTTGACTATTTTGGGATCAGGCATCAGTTGCCAACTGAAAACTGCACTTTCAACTCAAGCAGAAAATGTCTTAGAATATTCCTCTCCAAAAGTCACAGAACAACATACAAAATATTACCTCTCTATAATGCAGAACTCTGGCTGGTTTTTTCTCCCTCTGACTTTATTTACCATCTAGCCATGAATGGACAAGTTCTGTGCAGCCAGAATCTTATTTATTTAAAAAGTCCTTTTGGAGGAGAGGGGAGATAGTCAAAGGAAACATGGCTGTCATAAATTAAGTCACTAGAAAAAGTTGGCTACAATTTTTGGCCCCCAGTTTTTCTTTTTAGAGACTTGGATTTATGATCTTTGAGTTTGCTAGATGAAGTTTTACTATCTTGATATGGATTTTGGCATTTTTCTTATGATAAAAATGGTTACTTCTAGATGAAAAAATAGAGGCATAATTCAATTTTAGCTCAGCAAAATGTGCAAACTTTTCCACAGTAACAGAAACACAAATAAACCTTAAATTGCTTCACATAATTTGCTATTTCCAGGGTTTCCTAGAAATTTCAAAAATGTGTTTAGACTTTATACAAATATGTTTCTGATGTCTTTTAAAATGCAAGAAGTAAATGCAGACTACCAAAACATTAAGAAAAAACAGTTGTGGCAATAGATAATAAATAAATACAAAGCCAAGACAGATTAGTTTTTCACCTACAAGTAAAAAAATATTATTGTAAACATGAATAATAAATATTTAAATTACTCATGCACAAAACATACTTAAATTATTAATATATTTACAGATTGACTAAAGCATTCATATATCATGTTGTGTATTGGTTATGTAATTATATAATATATGCTGATGAAATATGGGCATGGAAAGTACTCATAGAATTTTATTTTATTATTAAGTTTTCCTACTTCCGCACATTACATCTCAATCAGCACACAAGACTTGATTAAAGCTTCCCAGAGACCCTGTAATTGCTTCCAGCTTGCTAATAACAACCTGGGTTTCTTAATCAAACAACAGGATACCTTTTCCCTTAAGCAACCTAATCATGACAAAGGAAAAATACTTTCAGCATTCACTCAAATAGGAATTAGAATGCAAATTTCATTTCTGTGAAACCAAAGAAAGTGATGGTCTCCTCCATCCCTTTGAAGAATATTCTGGAAAGGCGGCTTATTTATTGATATAGAAAATGTGGGTAAACAAAATTATCTTGACAGATTCAAATTCCAGATGAATGTGCTCCACAGAATTTATTACAGAATTTGGATGACAAGGAAAGTCCTGTTACAAAGTCCATTCTTCTCTGCCACTATTGCCCAAGGCTACTAGAATTATGTCATCTATTGTTTTTGAAGATTGCATTTCTCTTACAAGCAAAAACACTGAACAAAACATCTACTTTACAGTGTAAGTGAGCAGCATTTCATGTTCATCTGTATAGAAATAAGAGTTATGTAGTGCTAGCTTGTCAGAGTTGGGCTGACAATTTGGAGAACTTAATGCAGGATCTTATAGCTGCCTCAATCACTGGTAATTTGTTGATGATATTCTATAGACATTCCTACAAATATGAAACCATTTTCAGACTTTAAATATATAAGGATTACATTGCAGTGATTAAAACTTCAGCGATTAAAACTGAAACTCAACACATTAGATGATTTAATGTATTATGTACACATATTTTCTACAACACTGCCTACAAAGTATCTCAGAAGTGTGAAAACAAAATATAGTTATTCAGCAATTAGAAGGCACTTTGCAAAGGTAAACTTCCTAAACTTGCATTGCACGTTTAAATTGTTGTGCCAAACTCCCATATTCTCTGAAGTTAAAGAGTCCTCGATGAATTCAGTTGGGATAGGAGAAGTTAGTTTCTTCA
Organism: Azemiops feae; assembly: GCA_023970755.1. Lineage (NCBI taxonomy): Eukaryota > Metazoa > Chordata > Lepidosauria > Squamata > Viperidae > Azemiops > Azemiops feae. The sequence goes on from JALGBA010004248.1 coordinate 689,532, forward strand.
AAAAACTGCAGAAGCATTTAAATATTATACAGTATACCCATGTTACCCTATTTCTTGTACATTGTTGATATTGACCACTTCTGGGGAGCTGATGTCTATGTATAGTATTTTTGTTCACATTTGTTTTTGCCAATGTAACAGTGTACATACTTGGCAGAATTCATGTTTCATTAATCAAAATAACCTTTTATGTATCTCAGATCTTGTGAGAAAATCAGAAACTCTACCTGTGAAGGTGAAATGTCAAAGCTATCACTGATTCCCTGTCAACAGTTTGCACTCTATCTATTTCACTTGGTTAATTAAATGTGAAACCTAATGCCTCAAGTACCTTAAAAAGAGTTATATATCAGGGGGTGTGATGGCTCAGTGGTTAAACACACTGAACTTGTCAGCAGCAAAGCTGACAGCCCGGGTTCAAGACCTGAGTGCCACGCAATTGGATGAGCTCCCGTTACTTGTCCCAGCTCCTGCTCACCTAGCAGTTTGAAAGCATGGAAATGCAAGTAGATAAATAGGTACCACTTCGGTGGGAAGGTAACAGTATTCCATGTGCCTCGGCATATAACCATGCTGGCCACATGATCACGGGAATGTCTTCAGATCACGCTGGCTCCGTCAGCTAAGAAATGGAGCTGAGCACTGCCCTTTAGAGTTGGACATGACTCTAAGTAAAATACGTGCAAGAAATAAATATTTCAAAGTTAGATTTATTCTTACAAGTTCTTGGTTGTAAAAGTCAGAATATAAGCTACACAATAAAACCTCAGTTTCTTGTATCTAGAGGTGGCTTCCATTATAACCAAAGAAATCAGCCCTTCAGGAATACCAAAACTTTTCTTTATTTTGGTAAGGTAGAATGACAGATTCTTGAAAGAGTCTCCCTCTGCCCTAACGTATACCAAGCAATACCAAGCAGGATTATTCTGAGGTTCTTTCTTACACTTTCCTCTTTTAGCAGACTGTCAAATCTTTTCTGAAAGTTCCTTCTGAATGGTTTGCTCATTTGTTCCTTATTCCCAATGCCTAATCTGTCTTCTTTCACAATACAGGCGAGTGCTTACTTGATGACTGGCAACTTAGTCCAGGCACTCCCCAAGGCAGAATAGTACATTTTGTAAGATGAGAAAAGTTAATGTTTGGCCTAAATTTAATACATTGCAATAGTTTGACTACAGTTGTGTTGTGAGATTTTAAAAGTGGAAAATATGACTACAGATGTACTACAATGAGGATGTACTACATAAGCTCAATCCTTGCAACAATAAACCATAGCTTATTATTTTGTCAAATTGAATCAATGTATGCCTCTCTGCAGTAATAAACACCTGATGAGCCATAAGTAATACTAGACAACTTGTGACTAGGGTCATGATATTTCTTTACCAAAACAAAGAAAAAGAATGATCATGGTCAAAAGAACAGTGGGAGTGACAGCAATCTCTGACTTCCTGCTTTCCCATTGACTTTCCTTGTAGGAAGCTGGCAGGGAGTGTTGTACATGTGGCAGGGCAGCAGCACTGAAGCAGCCACAAATTTGCCAAATTTCAATCCCACAGGACTCATGGATCCTGGATTTTGGAAGCATTCTATAAATTAGTCCATTTGATTGGGCCACATTGATTCAAAAATTGTTGCCCAATGATGCATCATTTTGCCCAATTGAATATTACAAGCAATCAAACAAACACAAGAATTTTAGTAATATATAGACGCCAGTCATATTCTAAAACTGAGATAAGTGACCTGAGGGCTGAAGAGATAATTTAACCCAGACTGTACCATAATGGTTAGATGTTCTCTAAATGGGAAACTAGCAGGAATTCGAGGGAGGGAGGGATAGAAAGAAGGAAGCGGGGAAAGAAGAAAATATAGGAGGGAGGGAGGGAGGGAGGGAGGCAGGCAGGCAGGCAGGCAGGCAGGCAGGCAGGCAGGAAGTTTTCTGATGCTCCCTGCTAGCTTCTCACAAGGAAATTCAATGAGGAAGGCAGTAGGAAGACAGAAATTGTTCCCACTCCCATTGCTTTTTTGTCCACCTGTGGCCATTCTTTTTTTCCCCTTAGGTAAGGAAATATCTCTAAAATGATGAGCCAACAGGGCATGGGTTGTCTAGTATAGTTAGTAAACAAATAATTAAAAAATTGATGTGGTTTGTTGTGAACAAAATTAGCCTAACATATAACTACTTTGAAAAGTAATGCTCTACTTTGAAAAGTAAATCTAAAATTTAGACTTTCAGAAAATGCTTTACAGAAATCAGAATTTTCACTGTAATTTCTGGGGAACAAAGAGTGTTATGTATTGATGTAAATTACTTGGAATCAGTTATAAATAAGTAACTGCTGTGTCCGTTTAAACTCCAGACTGCCTGTCTGCAGAATTGTAAGTTTGTGTTTTGGGCGGGAATAACTGCTTTAACTCCATTGGCCCCCGCCTATCGGCGGTCCATATAAATAGAAGTTAAGCGGCCGTTAGGGCTGCTTCTGTGTTAACCAATAAACGTGTTGTTATTTTCACCTTCACCTCCTCAATGCCTCAAAGATCCCAGAACATAATAGTGGCGACGAAGGTGGGATGTGCTGCTAAGAAGAAAGAGCTAAGTCACTAAAGGGGTAAGACTAGGCATCAGCGCTCTGGTTGGAATCGCGTTCCCCCCTTCTGCCTGCCAGTATGCAAATGCTGGAGGTAGCGCCTTCCTAAGGGACCCGTCCCTGGGAAACCCACAGAAGCCTTAGCAGCACAAGGCATTGAGAGGTCAGTAACAGCTAACCATGGCCAAGGTCGGCAGGCTGTTGGAGTTCAACGTGTCGCACCCTGAGAGGTGGAGCTTGTACATTTCACAAGTCGAGAACTATCTAAGAGCGAACCAAGTTAGCGAAGATGGTTTAAAGGCTGCAATGCTACTTTGTGTGTGTGGCCAGGCGACGTTCGATATAGCCGAAAACTTGGTCGCTCCAGCTGCACTAGAGTCGATCGCCTACCTCAAGCTCAAGAAAAAGCTCAAGGAGCATTTCGAGCCTAAGCTCTCCGTCATTGCATGGAGACATGCATTTGAACAAAGAGAGCAGCAACCAGGAGAGTCAGCTGCCGAATTTGTGACCGCGCTTTGACAGGCGTCCAGGCTCTGCAACTTCACAGACCTAGAAGAGAGGCTTAGAGACCATCTGGTATGCGGTTTATGGAACAGGGACCTTCAGCAGAAGTTGTTTGCGAAGGAGACCTTGATGTTTCAGGATGCTCTGAAAGAGGTAATGGCAGAAGAAGCTGCCGGGGGAGCCGTCAAAGCCTTACGACCCCACAAGAATATTCTCAGCCCAGCAACCGTCCACCAGGATGTGGAAAGAGCCGACGACCCAGACGGGGACAATGAGGTCGACCAGCTGCAGAAGCTACCAGAAAGAGGGCGGCAGTCATTTGACAAGGCAGCGCCCTTCCCTAGCTGCATGGGCTGTGGTGGCAGACATCGGCGCTTGGAGCGTAGATTCCGTACGGCAGTGTGCCGAGCATGTGGCAAACAAGGCCACATCGCCAGCGTCTGTAAAGGTCTCCAGAGAGACTCTCTACAAGAAGAATTTCCCAGGAAAGATACAGGGCCCCCGGGGAAAAACAGAGTTGGATTTTGCTCCAGCAGAAGGAGCATTTTTAGAACAGGAGCCCATCGCCCCCTTAAAGAAAAGCTTAGGCTTAAAGTCAAGCTTCAAGGAATTCCATGTTCAATGGAATTGGACACCGGGTCAGCCCTGTCCATAGTTTCTCAAAGAACTTTTAACTACATCTGCAGTCGTAGCGGCAAGAGTCAAACTCAAGCCATCAAATTTAGTGTTGACGGATTTTCAAAATTCCCGCGTAGCAGTTAAAGGGGAGGCTACGCTAACAGTACAGTTCAAAGAGTTTGAGAGTTCCCTTGACGTCATGGTAGTTGAAGGCCACCGCACAAGCCTCATTGGTTTAGACTGGTTTGATGCCCTGGGCATCCACGTGACTGGCATAAATAAAATGCAAGCAGCGGACCTGACGACTGTTTGCCAGGAATATGCTGATGTCTTCAGCCCTAGCTTAGGCAAGTACAAGGGAGCTCCAATCGCCCTTCACCTTGATCCAACCATAACCCCAATCAGGATCAAGCCTCGCAGAGTGCCTTTTGCCTCAAACCAAAAATCAATGCAGAGCTGGACAAGCTGGTGCAACAAAGCGTGTTGCAGCCAGTAGATAGCAGTTTGTGGGAAACTCCCATAGTCACAACACTTAAATCCAATGGTGAGGTGCGCATATGCATGGATTATAAGTGCACTATAAATAAAGCACTTCAACAGCATGCATATCTGGTACCTGTAGTCAGCCATATCTTGGCATCATTGCAGGGAGGTCGCGTATTTGCCAAATTGGATTTGGCACAGGCATACCAGCAGCTGCCCGTGGACGATGCCACGGCAGAAGCTCAAACGATAGTAACCCACAGGGGAGCATTCAGGGTTCATTGCCTGCAGTTTGGGGTCAGTGTGGCCCCAGGTCTTTTCCAGAGTGTGATGGAGCGCACGCTAAAAAACATCCCAGGGGTGTGCCCTTATTTCGTCCTCATAGCTGGGGAGTCAGTAGAAATATTGGCAGAATGGCTCAAAGCCATCCTTCAGCGTTTCCGCGAAGTGGGGCTGAAGCTTAAGAGGAACAAATGCCAAATAGGTGTGGACTCAACAGAGTTCCTCGGTTTTCACATAGATGCTGCAGGCATTCACCCCGCTGAATCTAAGCTCCAAGCTATTCAGCAGGCTCCCAGACCAAAGTCAAAGGGGGAGCTACAGGCATTTTTGGGGTTACTCAATTTCTACCATGCATTCCTGCCTCATAAGGCAGCATTGGCAGAGCCCTTACACAGGCTCTTGGACAAGAAGGCCCCTTGGCAGTGGACGAGTGCCCACGAGAACAGTTTCAAGGCAGTCAAATCACTGCTGTCTTCGCACTCCGTGCTTGCACATTTTAATGAAAAGCTGCCTATCAGCATTGCATGTGATGCATCTCCGTACGGAATAGGAGCCGTGTTGAGCCATTTAATGGCCGACGGGAGGCAAGCTCCCATAGCGTATTATTCAAGGACACTGTCACTGGCAGAACGCAACTACACCCAAATAGATAAAGAGGCACTGGCCATTGTGGCCGGCATCAAAAAATTTCACGATTTCCTTTATGGTCGCCCATTCACAGTGTTTACTGACCACAAGCCACTACTGGGTCTGTTCACGACAGACAAACAAACCCCTCACATCCTATCTCCAAGGATGCTGAGATGGTCCATCTTTCTCGCCGCTTATAGTTACAGTCTAATTCACAAACCAGGCAGGGAAATGGGCCACGCTGACACGCTCAGCGGACTGCCCCTGCCAAACTCAGAGCCAGACCCCGCACCTGCTGCACGCATCCTGGCAATCCAGGGCTTGCCAGTCTCCCCTTCATGCTGGGGATGTGGCTGCTGAGACAGGCTCTGACAAAACACTCAGCCGCGTTTTGAACTGGGTGCTCAGGGGGTGGCCAGAAGCTAATCTGGGGGTAGACTTTCACAGTTTCAGTAGAAGAAAGGATGAGCTGTCAGCTCACAAAGGCTGCATTCTTTGGGGAAGTTGGGTCATAGTTCCAAACTCCTTGAGGACTAGGGTTTTAGAATCTCTGCATGAGGGACATCCTGGGATAGTCAGGATGAAGGCACTTGCAAGAAGCTACCTGTGGTGGCCAGGGTTGGATAAGGATATTGAGGTCCAAGTACAAAGTTGCCATGTTTGCCAGCAATCCAGACCCGAAATGCCTCAAGCCCCAGTACATCGCTGGGAAACCATGCAAACCCCATGGTCCAGAATCCACATAGACTTTGCGGGACCATTCCAGGGACAACTGTTCCTCATTGTCATGGACAGTCACTCTAAGTGGTTAGAGGTCGCACCTGTCCCTACTATGACTACTGCCAGGACCATCCAGGAACTGTGCAGAATCTTTGCCACACACGGGTTACCCGACGTAATTGTTTCTGACAACGGGGCTCAATTTACCACTGCGGAATTTCAATCCTTTTTGAGGGCTAACATGATCAGGCATGCCACTTCAGCCCCCTTTCACCCGGCCTCAAATGGCCAAGCGGAACGCATGGTTTGAACGACCAAAGAGTCGTTAAAGAGAATCGTGACTGGCGATTGGCAGCATCGGCTGGCAGACTTTTTACTTTGCCAACGCATGACACCCTGCACTTCTATGGGCAGAAGCCCAGCAGAACTCAGATGGGGACGGTGTTTAACCACCAAGTTGGACCGTCTGCATCCAGACCGAGTTGCCTCGGACACAGCCCCCTCGAAATTTGCAACTAGGTGACCGGGTTTGGGCGCAAAATTATGGTAAAGGGGCACCATGGGTAGTAGCTGTGGTTTGTAAGGTGTCAGGACCACTCTCTTACGAAGTGGTCCTTGAAGACGGTCGGGTGCTACGCCGGCACATCGACCAATTGCGCCGGAGGCTAGCAAACCAGTCGCTGGCTCACCACATGGTTGAGAGTCAACACCAGGAACAGCACGACAGCGCCCTTGCATCAGAGTCTCAAAGTGCTGGCGAGACTCCCAGTGGCATGGATGGTGTAATAGCGCGAAGCGAGTCACCCCTGAGCGCAGAGACTGCAACCACTGAGCGAAACCGGCAAACGGCCCTGATTTCCAGCTCAGCAGAAACTGTTCCACCAATGGACATTGGCGCAGGTCTCCTTTGCCAGACCAGCCAAAAAGACACGGGTCTACCTGTAACGAACGGGTCCCAGAGTCCCGGTTCACGGGACAAGGGAGCCAGTAGACTGGGAACCTCCAGCAGTTCCGAGACGTTCGGAACAGTCGCGGAAGCCACCAAAGTATTTGCAGGACTATGTTCAATACTTGAAATTGTGAACTATCTAGGGGGAAGGGGTGTTATGTATTGATGTAAATTACTTGGAATCAGTTATAAATAAGTAACTGCTGTGTCCTTTTAAACTCCAGACTGCCTGTCTGCAGAATTGTAAGTTTGTGTTTTGGGCGGGAATAACTGTTTTAATTCCATTGGCCGCCGCCTATCGGCGGTCCGTATAAATAGAAGTTAAGCGGCTGTTAGGGCTGCTTTTGTGTTAACCAATAAACGTGTTGTTATTTTCACCTTCACCTCCTCAATGCCTCAAAGATCCCAGAACATAATAAAGAGTATAGCTGAGAGGGTCAAGGCAATTAATGGCTCTTGGTTAAAATATAGTGGGAATGTCAGATTTTATGTCTGCTGGCCTTGAAAGCTCACCTTAAAGTGCATATCACTATAAAAAATAGAAAGAGCTCATAAAATAATTTCAATTGGTAGAATTGCAATTTTTGGAACAATTGTTTATTATTTAAAATCAATACCTACAACTAGAAATGGTTATGGGAGGGAAAGGGACAAAATAAATATATAAAAATCCCTTCAAGGAAAGTAATCCAAAGAAAGAAATTCTAGCTATGATTATATGCCCTACCTTTCTATTCTGTTAAACTAAATTGCTCTGAGTTGTAAGAGAGACAATAATTATTCTAGATGTGAAAGCCAATAATTAAAAAATTAGCTTTCTCCATAATCTACCCTAAGTTGTTGCCTGCAATTTTGCTTGGGAACTGTTGTGCTTCCTACGAATGGAAGGAAACAGAGTCTAATTATGTACTGTAGTCATGTTTCCAATTCTCTTCCTTCTCTTAACTTCATCAATAATGGTAGCTGAATTAGCATGCAAAGACAAAGACTTTAGCTCTATTTCCACCTTATTTCCCTGTTATTCTCTTCCTTTTCCCCATCCCTAATGTTTCTGATTTAGTGTCTTTCCTAGCCTGACAGTAATGAAGGGAGGATCATTCGATGTTTCATTGAATCCTGACTGCAATACTTACTGTATGTGTAGAAAAAAAACAGGCTGATGTAGTACTATTTGCTGCTTTCATACAAGTTAATCAAAGCACTAACTGCATCAAGCAGGAGGTAAATTTTATGGGTGTATACAAATTATTTAATAGCAGGTAATTAGCCCATTATATTTACATTTACATTTCAATTCTCATAAGCACTGTCCAGCACGATCAATTATGTTGAACAATGTCCAACATCTTCTAAAGGGACATGTGTTTTCCATCCCTTGACAAGCTTCTTTGATTTTGTTTTGAGATGCCATGAAATGATCAAATGAAATTTAAACTACCATCCTAAATATACACATTAGCTTTGAGGCCTATTGACTAAGATATATACCACAGGCCCTATACAATATTGTAAAAACACTTCACAATGTGTGAATGTGGGTACAAATGTGAGCAATTATCTAGTAGATCCAGATAAAACAAAACTTCATTTGAATTATATCAATATTTAAATAAATATAGTTAGGTAAACTATACCTAACTCTGGAAGTATTGTATTTGTGTTAGGTCAAATATAGACCAAATATATGATCAGAAAGTCGATAATTCCATTACTGCATAAAACAAAGATTCCAGATACTTTAATGAATCTAGTGTGAATTTGCATATACAGATTCATATTATTCAAATTACTACAGTAAAATCTCAGTACTCGACTGCTTCAAAACTCATGGAATTTGGTACTCGGCGCATATTTAATGTGAAAATGTTATCCCAGTAGTTCTTGTTTGGTAATTGATGTGCTGCGATAGGAAGAGTAGGACGGCAATGGAGAACAGACAGTAAGTCAGCCATGTCAGGAAGGTTGCTGCCAAAGGAAGCAGGGAAGGCCACAGAAGGCAGACAGTAAGTCGGCCATGTTGGGACAGTCCCTGACATAGGAAAAGGGACAGACAGCAAGTCCTTCCTGGCCAAAAAAAAGGGTCATATAGTGTAGTAAGTCGCATGGTTTGTTTGGTACTCATTGTTAACGACAAGTACCAAGGTACCATTGTACTTATTATTAATTTAAAAAAGCAAATTCTCTGGTTCCAAATTACATACTGGTTTTCAATAGTTCTGTCTATAGAAATAAAGACAGGTTAGTGGCACTGAGTAGTCTGTTTGCTGATGAGCTACCAACCATATACTGTATATGGGGGAGCCCTTTTTCTACCCAGATATTTTCCTCCCAATTCAGTGACAGGAGAAAAGTACATTAATGTAGCTCAGGAGTCTCAAAACCTGGAACTTTTCTATTATTATAATATTTTCTATTTATATATAATTATAATTCAATCAATATTCCTAGCAGTGAACATAATCATTTAAAACATCCACAGTATAGACAAAAATATTTATGGAATTTTTAAAAGATATAAATAATGCAACAAATAGGATATATCCCACTTCCATCAATTATTATCAATCAATTCAATTGAGATTTTCTCAGTTAGAAATGATCTCAAAAAAGTTTTGTTTTATATAATTACTTGAATAAAACCAGAGCAGGGAGAAGTCTAGTTTCAATTAGTAGGATATTACCAAGCAGACAAGTCAAGGATAGTAGCAGGAGAAGTGAATTGCTCCTGTCCAGTTCCTTCTTTCCATTCCCAAATCAGTAACTGTGCAACCAATCCCACTTAAATCTCATGCCCAGGCCTCAATCTTGACCAAAAAGAGTTCTAATAATCTATTTCTTCTAAGAAAGGAAGGTTGGAGACCAAGAAGTAGTTGTCCAAACAAACTGAGGTTTATAGTCCTAACTGAAAGACTATTGCTGACAAGCCTCCATCTAGAAGTAAGCTATTAATATATCTGAGATCCAGTTGAGACAATATCACATAGCCTCTTACAGAAGTCTGGAGGGACATTCCCACATATAGCAGAGGCCATTCTAGAGAGCATCCTTACTACTTCATTGGGATTCACAGATTAGTAAAAGTCCTAGATATCATGGCTAGACTCCATACATGATGAGTCAAGTCTAAAAAAATTAAATATGACAGACACATTTTCACTTTGGATGAAAACTTTACAATGTTTCCCAAGCAGGCAGTAGTAATTAAGTATTTCAAAGTAATAAAGAATGTCTCCATGGGACACATAGTTTATAGCTCTAGAAGTACAGTAATTGGAACAATTAAATTTAACATTACAGCTATTTTATTCACACTTCTGGTACTGAAAGGTCTGGCATAAAAATGAATTAAAACATTTCTACAGACTTTGAATTGCTAAGGCTAACAGTAAAAGCAGCTTTATTTAGACCAGAGATCTCAGACTCATGGCTGTGGAATATACCAGCAATATTTCAGGTTATTTATTTATATCTGCCTTTATTATTTTTACAAATAACTCAAGCCAGCAAACATATCCAAACATATCTTCCTCCTTCTATTTTACCCACAACAACCACCCTATGAGGTGAGTTAGGTTGAGAGAGAGAGGTCCCAAGGTTATCCACCTAACTTTCATTGCTAAGGTGGGACTAGAACTCACTGTCTCATAGTTTCTAGCCTGGTCCCTGCTAGACCAAACTGGCTCAGTTTATTTACATTTTGTATAGTTTGTACCTCACTCTCTCACACAGCAGGAGCATGGTAGCTGAAAAAGGGGAGCAGCTTGCTGAATTTTACCAGATTCTATGCCTCCTTCCTTAGGTTAGATAGCACAATTCTGTACCCAGAAGAAGGGCAGCTGCACTCCTACCCCTCATAAAGATCCCATCACAGCTTGAATTAAGGATGGGCCCTATTCCCACTGGGATCTCTATATATGGCGAACCTTTTAGAGACCAGTGCCCAAACCGCAACCCCAAACCCACTTATTTATTGCAAAGTGCCAGGGCCGGATCAGCATTGTGGTGCCCTCAGGGAGAGCGGGTGTGTGTGTGTGGCCCACTGGGTGGGCATGGCCCACTGCGAGGGCATGGCTGCGATGGTCACGGCAGACTGGGTGGGCATGATCGGGATGGGCGTGGCCTCAATGTTGCTTGTGGGGGGAATGCCTGTGGGGGCTGGGCTGGGTTGGGGGAGATCCAGGGGGTCTATGGCAGATGGGGTGGTGGGCAGGAGGCTCATCCTGTGAGGGGACAGGGCAGAGGTGCCATTGCTGCGGGGCAAGGCAAGGCGAGGCAGGGGCTGGGGCAGCTGCTGTCTGACACCATCGGCCCCTGCACACAGAGGCCAGCGAGGGCATGGGGGCCGACAGTGTCTGTCAGTAGCCACAGCCTGCCAGCCCCTCGACCAGCACACTCTGGGGCTCTGCAGCCCGCTGCCAATACTGGGCCTGCCCTCCAGCAGCAGACGGAGTAGGGAAGGGGGGAGGCACGTGATGCAGACCGCTGGACACGCATACTCTGTCCCATCTGTTTTTGCTTGCGGCTCTGGGCAGCGGCCTAATGGACCTGCGCGAGCGGCTGGCGACTGCATTAGGTACCGAGGTGCACAAGGGGAATGCACTCCACCCGTGGGCCATGGGGAAGACCCTCGAGGGGGCTGAGGAGATGGGAGTAGGTGTGTCCAATGGTCTACATCATGTGCTCCCCCAACTCTTTGTGCTGTCAGTGCAACCACAGCGCTGCTGCTGGAGGGCCGGTCCAGTATTCAGCTTTTTGCTCCCGCTGTGCCACTTCTTAACAGCCTTGTTTCCCACCCCACCCCCCATCTTCCTAAGCACAGGGATTATTTCCAGACCCCTAAAAGAAGGGTTTGCTGGGGGGGGAGATCATCAGCATGTTTCTATCTTTTACATTTGTGGCGATCGCTTGTTTTACAGTGAGGATTAAAGCGCCGTTCGCAGCTGCTCATCCTTCCTCGGTAGATGTAACCGCACTGGTGTCTGGGGCAGCTTCGCCTCCTTTGTGCTGGGCGGGGCTGCTGCTCCAGGTGGCAGTGGCGGCCTAATGGACCTGCATGAGCTGCTGGCGGCGGTGCACGTGCCCACAGAGAGGGCTCTGAGTGCCGCCTCTGGCACGTGTGCCATAAGTTCGCCACCACTGTTATAGTTCCTTTTTATGATGGTTTATAGTGTACAGATGGGGCAGGTTTCAAGTGGCTGAACAGTTTGATAATGCCTCAATGCAGGTCTTGAAGTGCAGCTGCTTCCAGTCTTGAGTGTCAAATTGTTCATTCTTAGACAAAGCTATAATACAGAGCAAGTATGGTAATCGACTAGGCAACTAAGGAAGAGTAGACCATAGACTATGATGGTGCTGTGATGCAAGGATAGGAGTTCACTCATCTTTCTGAGTGTCCTGTCCAGGTGCAGTGCTATTAGTTCTCACCCTAAATGAAATTCTATGCATGGCAAATTCAAAAAACTGCAGTCGCATTTGTCCTTATTATGTATGCAATGAAAGAGGCCTTTTTCTTTTCCTTCCCTCCTTGACTCCATAAACCATTTAGAATTTAATCTGAGATGTGTGAGGATATACTTGATCAGCCAAAGGGCAAGTTGGCAATTAAAAAACAATTCTTAGCTTTCCAATTACTTTTATGCAGCTTAAAACAATGCTGGACAATCAAGAAATTGTATATCCGATGGCAGCAGTCATCCCTGCATCGCCAAGTCCGGCCGGCAGCAGATCTGGAAGCGAAGCTGTGCCTCCCATACTCGCGCTGGTGGAGGCAGCAGCGGGGGAAGGTGAGCTGTGGTGCATGCCCACCCCTTCCCGCTGCCACCCCACATCGTCCCGCATGCACAGCCCAGAGGCGTACACAGGAAGATGTGGGGCAGCAGCAGCAAAGGGTGGGCCCATGCCAGATCCCGCATCCCCCCACCGCTCCCACCAGCGCAAGGATGGGTGGCACAGCTTCGCTTCCAGATCTGCTGCCTGACACCATCAGCCCCCGCACACAGAGGCCAGCGAGTGCATGGGGCTGACGGCTGTCCTGCATAATGGCGAACTGTCCATGGAGCCCCATCGGCACAGGCAGAGATGGCCCCTTGATGGCCGGAAGGAAGTCCTTGCCCAGCCTAGGCCCATCCACTCGACGGCTCTGACGGAGGTGGCTTCTGCTGCTGCTCCGACTGGTCAATCGTGCAGGGAAGCAGGAGGAGGTGAGGAGCAGCCGGGGGTCTGGAGCATCTCGGCTGCTCGCTGGCAGCCCAAGGTAGCAGATCTTGTGCACCAGCTGCCCCTCCTGCTTCCCTGCATGGTTCACTGGTCGGAGCAGCAGCAGAAGCCGCCCCCGTCAGCCGTCGAGTGGATGGGCCAGGCTCCCTTCCGGCCATCCTGGGGCCATCTCCACCCGCGCTGAAGGAGCTCCTGCTATAGGTATTTCTTCTGGAAATTCCAATAAATTAATTCTGAGATCCTGTGAAGATTTTCAATCCAACTTGTTCTTCAGTCCAGCAACTTCTCTGTTTTCTCCCATTCTGCTCTAGTTCTAAAAAATAATAATACATATTTTCCTTTCTGGGCAGGTTAGTGGGATTTCTTAGTGCCAAAATACAGATAGTATGCCCCCGCACATAGAGGCCAGCGAGCGCATGGGGGCCGACGGTGTCCATCAGCAGCCACAGCATGCTGGCTGACCTGCATAATGGTGAACTGGCCATGGAACCCCATTGGCGCGGGCAGAGACAGCCCTGGGACGGCTGGAAGGGAGCCCGGCCCATCCACTTGACGGGGGTGGCTTCTGCTGCTGCTGCGACCGGTCAACCATGCAGGGAAGCAGGAGGGGCAGCTGGTGCGCAAGATCTGCTGCCTCGTCGGGCTGCCAGCGAGCAGCCGAGGTGGCTCCAGACACCCGGCTTCCCCTCCACCTCCTCCTGCTTCCCTGCATGGTTGACCGGTCGGAGCAGCAGCAGAAGCCATCAGAGCTGAGTGGATGGGCCCAGGCCGGGCAAGGGCTTCATTCCGGCCGTCCTGGGACCATCTCCGCCTGTGCCAATGGGGCTCCGTGGCCAGTTCACCATTATGCAGCACAGCCAGCATGCTGTGGCTACTGACGGACATAGTCGGCCCCCATGCGCTTGCTGGCCTCTGTGTGTGGGGGCCGATGGTGTCAGGCAGCAGATCCAGAAGCGAAGCTGTGCCATCCATCCTCACGCTGGTGGGGGCGGCGACAGCAGGGGAAGGTGGGATCTGGCATGGGCCCATCCTTTGCCGCTGCTGGCACATATCATCTGGGCCGTGTGTGTGGGATGATGTGGGTTGGCAGCGGGGAGTGGTGGGTGTGCGCTACAGCTCACCTTCCCCCGCCGCTGCCTCCACCAGCACGAGAATGGGCGGCACAGCTTCACTTTCAGATCTGCTGCCAGCCAGGCTTGGCGATGCAGGGATCACCGCCGCCACCTCCTACTTCCCTGTGTGGTTGGCCGGTCAAGGGGCAGCAGGAGGAGCAGCAGCCGCCATCCCCATCAGAGCCACCGTGTAGACAGGGCCCACACCAGGTGAGGGTTCCTTTCTGGCCGTCCTGGAGACATCTCTGCCCATGCCGATGGGGCTGCACTGCGGAAGGGAGATGGTGGCTCTGATTCCCCCCTGCCGGCTGCCCCCCCAGCCCCCTGCCCGGTGCCCCTTCTATGCAATCCTACATGACCGTAGTGTGGATGAGAGGCTTGGCCGGCGGGGGGGTGGCTTTCCTCCACGGAGGCATCCCGGCCCTCCTGCCCCCCTAGCCAGACTCCCTCACCTTAGCCCAGCCAGGACCTGATGACCCCCACCCTTCTGCCCCCACCCCAGCCAACCCCCCGAGCAGCCCAGCACGACCAAGACGGAGGGAAGGCGAGGCAGAGAACCAGTTGTTAAATGATTTGAAACCCACTACTGGTCGCTTCCAAAGGCCGCTCACTCACTCTCCCACCAAAACTGCTCCTTTTATAGGTTCCCTCACCCCTCCAGCTCTCACAGCTGTTCCCGGACTCCGAATGCATGGAGAGGGGGAAGGGAGGAGCCCGGCCCTGCGTCCCTCTGTCTGTGGCAATGGTGCGCGTGCCCACAGGGACAGCTCTGCGTGCCACCTGTGGCATGCGTGCCATAGGTTCGCCACCACGGACCTATAGAATGCAGTCAAAGAAATGTGTTAAGGATGAATGTGAAAAGATGAAGAAACAAAACAAAACAAACTGAATTTCAGAACAAAGGGTAGAAATGGGTCAGAAAATAAAAAAGAAGTCAAAGCTGAGAAAGGAAAAAGATTTCAGGAAGAAGTTAACAGAAAATTTCAGGGAGTTATTAAAAGAAATAAGGAATAGCATCACAACAAGATTTGTAAAGACATCAAAGAAGGAAATTGATATTGAAAAGCGAGGAATATCTTCTAAAAAGATATCTGAACTCAGAAGGAGATTCTAACTTGAATTGGCATGCTAAAGGATGCTAAAGGACAGGCAGTAATTGATTCAAAGAAAATCAAAGAAAAATGGAAGGAGCATACTGAAATTCTATATAGTGCAGATCTCAGCATACAAGATACTTTAGTTTAGAAGATATTCCTTATTTACAAGAACCTCTACTATTACAGGATGAAGTTAGTTCATTACCAAGTCAGATGGTTACAAGAATTAATGGAGTATCTACAAAAATATGGCAAGCTATACAAAAAGAATCAGTAAAGATTCCAACCAAACTATGCCAGCAAAAGTATAGAGTGACAATGTGGCTAACAGATTGGAAGAAGTCAGCCTACATACCAATACCACAGAAAGCAGTATGCAGACTATTACATAAAATCTTTAATTTCATTTTATTAGCAAAATTATGCTTAGGAACATCCAATGCAAATTAAATCTCTGTATGGAAATGGAAATGCCAGATGTCCAAATTGGTTTTAGAAAAAGCTAAGGAACAATAGACTTTATTGCTGATTCGTGCTGGATAATAAAGAAATCCAAAAATAATGTGTTTTTCATTGACTATAAAAGGCTTTTGACCATATTGATCCTATAAAGCAGTGAAATATTAAGAAAATGGGAATCCCAGCAATATGTTACAGACCTCATATGAAATTTATACATGGACAGAAAACTACAACATGGCAAAATAGACTGGGTCTATAAATAATAAAAAAATCAAAATAAAATAAATATGAGATTTGTCATCAACAAGATAACATTATGTATGTTTATATTAAATATAGTATGCTTTACAAATATTCAGTAGACCACGTCCACTAAGTACTTTAAAGGTCCATAGCTGATTCAGGTCACTATAAAAAATTATTGCAACAAATCAACAGATCTGATGCTCTCTTCTTGCCTTTTCAATCATATATTCTTTTTATTGTTGTTTTATTATATTGATATTTTATTATTTTTATTGTAAATTGCTCAGAGTCATAATCTGTGGCATTTATAAATATAATAAATGAATACATAATGAATTTCTATGCACCTGAACAATATTACAAATCTACTATGGCATAATTCAGGCAATCAATGATTGTTCAGTAAGAATGGATATGAACTAATATTCTGCAGACAAAAACAGCCTACTTGCTTCTCCCTTCATTACCCTTATCAAATCTGGTAGTCTCTAATTCATCAAAAGATAGCAAATGTTGGATAGCAGCTTCTAAACCAGACAAGGAATAGAACCATAATTTGTTTTAAAAGCCAAGTGTGCACCAGAGTTGATAATTACAGCTTTCTGGGTGTGTGTGTGAGAAAAACAATATAGTTTTGGTTCCTAGGAGGCTTCAAAGGTTATCAAAGATGAAGAAAAGAGAAGTTCTTCATGCAAAGGCAAATCAAGGATATATAGTTTTATTAAATTGAGATGAGATTATCAGATTATGGTCATGAAATCTGCCATGACATTTCATCCGAGAAAACTAAGGCCCTGGACTTTAACTACTTGGAGAAATAAAAAATATTTGAACATAAAGGTTTAACATGAATAGTTTCCAGAACAATATGAACTTTTCTTCTCTCTTGTTAATTCAGATAATGAAACTTTATCAGTATTTGTTTGGTAATAATTAAATTTCACTTTAGCCTCACCCGTAGAGATGCCGATGTTTATGCAACTGATTTTAATGAGGCCTCCTAGAGGTAGCTATGCTTATGCAACTGATTTTAATGAGGCCATTGTTTCCAAAGTGCTAGAAAGAAATGTCATTTGGATCTGTTAGAGCCATTTCAAAGTTGTAGTATACAAACCAAATTATTTTTATATTTCTTTGGGGAGGATCTGAAAGATAAAGTTTACCAATAAATGAATTATGAGCTTTACCTTTTCTTTTTTATTGCTTTCTGTTTGGAGATAATAAGAATGACATATGAAAATAATATATCACATGGAGTTTCAAAGCATAATCACTGAACCGCAGATTTTTTAAAGTTAGTTCATTAAAACCAGGATGGAGGGGGATGTCAAAATGATGTGTTTGATTGAATAATTGAACCTCCTCTCCTTTTCCAAATGCATTGCACACATCACACACACACACAAAATGGGGTGGGGTTTTGATATCTAGTCCCCTGTACTATATTGATGCTGGTTACTCCCTTTAAGATGCCCTTGACTGAAACCAATAAAATGTGACATACAGAATAATATGGGAATGCAGCAGTGAATAATCATAAGTTCTTTTTATCATTTAGTTTACAAAATTTAATCCAGCTGTATGTCAAAATATTCCAATATTTAATCCACACTTATGATTAAGTGTATATAACTAGTCATTGATCGATATTCTTAGTATGAACATTTTAAAAGGATAGGTCTTGTACAATTATTTTTCATAGGGGGTGAATTCTCCTACTTAAAATTTTATCTAGTAAAAGCAAAATTGCTGTCTAGAATAATCAGCTTCAATTAAATGTATCACGGATAAAAAAAACCACCCCATAGTGATCTCAGTTATCTCAGAAAACCAATTGACCTATCTCATATATTTCTTCTTCCTAAAGAGAATTCTTACCCATAATTTTTTTTATTGAAATACAAAAATACAAGGATATAAAATTAATACAAACCAAGGGTCATATAAAAAAGGCGGGAAAAAGAAAAAGAAAAAATGGAGGGGGGAGAAGAAAAAAATATATAAAAAGGAAGCAGAAAAGAAAAAATATAGAAAGAAATGACTCCCCCCTTCATCAAGACAAGAACAAACATTTTCAATAAACACCTTCTCTAATAGTTCAACCAAAAATCTTTTCATCCCATATCTCATCTTTTATTTATTG
Source organism: Azemiops feae (assembly GCA_023970755.1). Taxonomy (NCBI): domain Eukaryota; kingdom Metazoa; phylum Chordata; class Lepidosauria; order Squamata; family Viperidae; genus Azemiops; species Azemiops feae. The sequence continues at coordinate 707,585 of JALGBA010004248.1, forward strand.
GCAAGTAATTAAGCCTCATTTTTCAATCATAATTAGCAAATGTTCATTAAGAATTACCAGAAATCCAAACACACAAACACACACACACACACACATATTAACTTTAAATGAGTAAATCTATTTCATATTTCTTTCTTTTCTTTTATAATACCATAACCTGTCATTTTCTCTAAAAATACAAGGAAAAAATATCTTCTTCTCATATCTTATCTCAGTGATGGCGAATCTTTTAGAGACCGAGTGCCCAAACTGCAACCCAAAACCTACCTACGTATTGTTGGGTGCCGGGTGGGCGTGGCCCATTGGCTGGGTGTGGCCCATTGGGTGGGCATGGCCCATTGGGTGGGCGTGGCTGCGGTGGTAACGGCAGACTAGGTGGGACTAAAAAAGTTCAATCAATCAATTCCAACTTTGCAAGATCTTTTTTTTTCCTGTGAGAAGTTGAAATTGACTGATTGAACCTTTTTTTTTTTTGCACACAGCGGCGGAGGCCTAAAGCGAAAAGGTTTTATAAAACCCAGCTGAAGGCCTAGGACTGGGGTGACGGCGTGCGTGCCCATAGAGAGGGCTCTGAGTGCCGCCTCTGGCACCCGTGCCATAGGTTCGCCACCACTGTCTTATCTCATATTATATCTATAAACAAAGCTTTAAAGCCTCAGCATTCAGGCTACTTAAGAAAAACCTGTTAAAAGCTGTTAGAAAAGAGGATCATGCACAGTTTAATCTTGATCAAATAATCCAACTTTATAAACCTTCATTTTAGTTTTAAATATCTTGGTTATTCCTTTTAAGTAATGTCTGAAAACGTGATTTCTTCTCTTTTCTGTTTTTCAGCTATTCTTTTATAAGTATAATATATCCCTTTTGTAAATCCAAAGTAAGAAATTTGTTCAAGTCATTTTTCTGAGTTGAAATCCCCATAACTAAGTATTCTTAAGATTTATTATTTGTGTGAGTCTTTTAATTATTAAAACCTAAGGCACTTTCATTTGTAAATCCTGTATATCTTTGTCAATATTGTTCTTGTATCCTGTTAATTTTAAATTCATATCCAAAACAGCCTGATTTTCATTTATATTTTCTTCGACCTCTTCTTTTAAGCCCGTTTTTATTGTATCAGTCTAAGTTCTGGGGACATTGTTGCCAAATATCCTTAAATTCTTCCAGAGTTTACAAAATTGTAAACAAACCAAAGAACTATTCTTAAAACTTTTTAAAAATCTAGTTCTTGCCCTTTAGTTCGTTTGAAAACTTTCAAAAATCTGTATTCTAATCAACCTTTTGCTGCTTATTTCCAAGAAAAAAAGTTTTTTTTTAAGTTTTAAAGTTACATAAATCTTCTTTAGTTGCAGATTGGAGGAAAATCGTCTAGTATAATAAGACTTGTCTTTCTGGAGGTTCTTAATGTCCAAAAAGCAATTTACAAGCCATTTCCAATAAAAGTGATTAAGAGGGGAAGTAAGTGAACTCAGTGTCCTTGGGCAAAGCTGTCCCTCCCAACTCCCAAAGCTCAACAATCTGTCAGAGACTGCTATTTTATGGTCCCATCATGGGGAACAACTGTAAGGAGCATTCTGGGCAATCCCAAGACATCTGAAGAAGAAATCAGGGACCTGGTTCCTTCACCAGCTTCACTTTCCACTGCGATTGTTGGCTCCACTAAAAGTGAAGCCATTTTATTCTGCCATTGCTTTACTGCAAGTTCAGAATTTTAATTTGTTCTTGGTAAGAAAATGCAATTAGTATTTCTGTAGGTCTAGTAGGAAGTTATACAAACACACATACATCCAATGTATATATATAAGCATACAAAGTTCATGCTATTTTATGTAACTTACATTGGCTATTAAACTGAGAGTAAGATTTTCATACTATTCTCTATTTAGACAAATCAAATTGTCTAAACTTAGAAACTCGTATCACCTGTTGTAAAGTTTCTAAAAGTACTAGCAAATCACAATATTCTTAATCAAAAGAGATTTATGGGGAGGACAAATAAGATACATTGTCATTCCAGAACAATAAATATATTTTTTATAATTTTTTTGTTAACCTTTTGGGGAAGGAGGGTTTCCGCCACAAAGATTAATTTCAAGATCAATGCTGTGTTTATAATTTCTGCCATTTTGAAACAAGCTGAAGGATTGTGTTGACCATTTTTAATGAATTGACAAAAATATATGCAAACCCTTATTTCCATTGCATGAAAAAATTGCTTCACTTGAATTAATGAATGTTACCATTCTGATTTCATTTATGGTATTCTTTCAATCTAGAAAGTCATAAAATTACCTGACTTCAAATTCACACCTTCATGAACCTAGAGAAATTAATGAGATTTAGCAATAAGGGAATTTCTGTGCTTGTAGAGGAGCAGAGTAATAAACATGTTTGAATAGCTTTAAAGAATGTACTATAAAATGTAATGGATGGTTTCCAGAATGAAATGGCAATATTTCAACATACCCATAACTGACATATCATATTCTATAAGCAGAGTTGCTTCTTGCCCACACTGTTTGAGAATACCCATGGCTTCATTGTGTGAAGTTCCAACAAGCTGAATTCCATCAACGCTGAGCAACCTGTCTCCAGGCTTGATAGTACCCTCTCTGAAAAAGAACAGTTGTTATTCATTTAATATAATGTTTCTTAGCAAACTGTTAGAAAATATCTAGATTTTCTAGTGTTCTTTCTCAACATCCAACACAACTGTCTGTTCTCTTAAAATTTACTATGGGTATGCATACAAAATATTTCATTTCAAAAATTTGAGCATAACATTTCCCAGTTTAATCATGAGATAGATTATCTGGAAGACAGGGGCAATGTTTCAAGCTCAAAAGAGAATTGATTTGAGTGCCTTGAGCAAAAAGCACTTAGTGACCACTGCCAGTCCCAACTGTGGTTACTAAACAAGGACTACCAATATTGTAGAAAGCTTTTTTGTACTGCACTGGCAATCATGGAAAATTTAGATCTGCCCTTTGAATCTTATTATGTTTGTCAGCTATAAAAATAGTCTTTAGAAATTGTAGTTGCTCATACTTTCCATTTAAAAATGTGCAAGTTTGAAAATCATTCTTTTATTCCCTTACAAAAGGTTTTGTTTTGTTTTTTTTCTTATTCAACATAACAGATATTGGAATAATCTTTCTTTTCTGGGTTCATATAAAAATACATTCAGTCCTATAGAAGAAATTACTGTTATCTTTCCATCCATAAGATATTAAGCCATTCCTAAGGTATGTTTTTTAAAAAAATATATTAAAGGACTTTTTTTTCAAATAGAAAAAAAATAACACCCTAGAATAAAAATATTTTTTTTGAGAAACAATTTTACAAAAAACAGAAGTTTAAACTTGTACAGTATTTTGTTCTCTGTGTCTTACTTTAAACACTGGTTAAACATTCAGATATTAAACCCTATTTAATCAAAGAAGCCATGTTTCTTTAAAATTCACATCATGTAGTCTTATGCAATGCTTGTTATAACACAAATAATGAAATATGTAATTTATTAAGATAGATTGTATGATTATACATGAGGGTGTCTCATGTGCTTTGTACTTCTGGGACTTAATTTGCACCTTCCTCCAGTAATTTAGCCTTTGACCTTTTGTATTTATATCTCTTCCTATTTGTGAATGTCAATATGTATAAGTGCACTCCAGAAAATGAAATATACCTGTCGGCAGGACCTCCAGGTCTAACACATGTTATTACAATAGGACGGGATTTATTTCTGACATCATGTGCTCCACCTAGGAAAGTCAATGAAATGGACACATTCTTACACATGTATCAAAATCTACATCCAGATTAATATTTCAAATATCTTTAGAATGTTTGAACATAAGTTTTCTTTTCCACTCCTTTTTGTTAATATTACTTAAATATTCATGAGGCTGGTTCATAAACATAATGAGCAGAATCCAGTTATATTTGTTGGGACTAATTCCATGAAAACCATACAGTGATATTTGATTACAACTAAGTTTTCATACAATTATTTCAGGCACGTTAGCAATGGGAGGAGTGTGTATAATGGATGAAAGCATACAATATGGGAGTAAATCAGCTCAAAACTTTTGGGAAACAAATTATTATGGGGAACTTACCTCTAATTACAAATCCAAAAGTGTTCCCTTCTTTATGTAAAGTAACTTCCACAGTTCTAAAAATAACACCTGAACCTTGTACAGCTGAAAAATAAGATAAGCCTTCTAATTATACTGCTTGCAACAAAATTAAAATTTACAATTTAATCATAATTAATGTATCATTTATTTGAGCCGAGTTTTGTGCCCAAGGTGGGACTAGAACTCATGGTTGCCCATTTTCTAACCAGTACACCAAAAATAGCAAAATGGATGAGCTCAAAATCTTCTTTGCGAAATAGATGTTAAGATCACTAAAAGTAGCATCGAAAGCTAAATTACTTTTATTCTCAAGTAACATAAAAGCATTACACCAAAATTGATCCCGACAGAAGAACTGCAAATATAGATTTAATGGAGGCTCAGGAAGAAAAATAGGCAGTAACAGAGAATAGAAAAATCTCCCTCCTGGGTTTCATTGCATCATGAATATACTGTAGGATGTTATCCTCTTGGATAGAGAACAGAAATTATTGAAAATAATGGCAACTCATGTATCTTGCACCAGAAAAGGGTGATGTTGCAGATTGCTATGAATGGGATAAATGAGATTAGAAGGCATAAATTGTTGCATTATGATATACAGCTCCTGCAACATCAGCTGAGCATACAATCCAAAAAATATTATGTGGCTTTTCAGTTATAGTGCATATATGACAATTGTGCTAACTTTTAAATGTTCAATTTTGCCTTTGATGATTATCAATATGAAATATTCTTAGGAGATTTCAAATCACCTCTTTTGGGGTTTTAACGATAACTAGATTTGCCCTTTACTCAACAGCAGAAATCAAACTAGGACAATGGATAGGCCTGCAGCTGGGAAAGAGTGCAAGCTCATAAGACCGATAATCAACTGGAGATAAGATACTGAGTTCAGTTACTCTCAAGGTCAAATTCTGCCAAATACAACTCCCCTAGAAAGAGAAGAGTCAGCAGTAAGATTGGAGAAAAGGAAAATTAGAAGTTGGTGCAAAAAATTCCCCCGATCTTCTGAACTTTAAAATTCTCATCAGAGTGAGCAAACATAACTGAATATACCTTGGAGACATTTTTTAATAGTATAATGATAATAGCTATTACAGAACTGCTTAGAACTTTAGTATCAACAAAAAATTAAGAAGAAGACATGAACTTTTGATTTATTAAGTAATACAACAGGACTCAACATAGGAACAGTTCAAGATTCCAGTAACTTAAAAATAGGAAGTATGATAGTTTAACACCAGATAGTGGGAAAAGTGGCAATGGATGAATATGAGACAAGAAGTTGGACAGCAGTTTTTCTCTGATCAAGAGAAAAAAAAGTTCCTATAGATTTGACAACATAATGAATGTAGTTTGTAAATGGCCTCTACATGATAAGCAATCTAAAGTCATTTGATAATCCAATATCTTATTAACATTTACTCATAGTACCATTAATTCTATCTGTATGTCCTCCAAAACCTCTAAGTAACATTTACTTTTGCCCTTTTCTTTGGGACCTCAAGGTTTACCCTGTGAACTCCAAGATCAAGTGGGAACTTGAACCTGAATTTTCCAGTCATAGTACAAGATAAAAATACTAGAAAAACATGGCTGAAAATCTGTTGGGGAAGATTTTTGAGCAAAATGCACTAGCACGCTGAAGTTCTAACTAATGATAGTGAAGCAATAACATGACCATTGATCAATAATTTATCAATAGACAAGCCTTTGAATTAGTCCTTCATGGATGCAGCAGAAAGACTGGAAAACAAATATTATTGGTATTTAAACAAGTTTAATCATTTTATATATTTATAAATTTACTTATTTATTTAATATTTATATCTTCTAACTTTTTTATTTTTGTAGGTGTATTCAAGCAATTAAAAAGAGAAACAGTGAAAGATAGATAGATGCTGAATGCTGAGCAGCGGTGCTTTATCAAGTGTCTTCCCAATGGTTGGCAGAGCCCTAGTTCTTATATTAGTGTAAAACAGTGTCACAAAAAAAAGCATAGAAAGAACAACCCTCAAGACAATCTAAACAGTCTGATTTCAAAAGATAGTCAACTGATTTGATCTATGAATCTTACTCTAAAAACTATAGAGTTCACCCAAGAAACAGATTCATATACACAGATTAAAGTGTAAAAGCATGTGCTATGCCCCTATTAGTGAAACAGGGAAAAGAGTTTGAATGGGAATTCAGAAAACTACCTTATACTGATTCAAACTAAGAATTCAGTATTTTCTATCTACAATGATTTTCAAGGATAACAATCAGGAGCCCCCTAGATATGCCAGAGATTAAACTGGAACTTGCCAGCCAGGGTGGATAGGGAAGGAAACATTTTTTTACCTTTCTTGTGCTAAGATTGAATGTTATAGCATTCTATTCACTCTTCTTTAGCTCAAAATTAATCTAAAACCAGGCAAGAACTTTTTTTTTTGCTCCTGGAACTAATGGGAACATTTTGTGTGTGTGTATGTGTGTGTTTCTTAGTCTATATTGTCACTCAGACACAAATGAAGCAACAGAGGAAAAAGTACGCAGTACTTTACAAATAATGTCACAATTAGTGGGCTACACCAATTGAAAGAGAAATGTTAGTGAATGTTTTGAAGTATCATCTAAATTATTAAAGGGCTTTCTTAACCAGTCTTTCAACTCTGATAGGACAGAGGAAAGTGCATAGTTTCTGAGCCAGTTTTGTCAAAAGAAAACTGGGTGTTACATCAAATTATTGCAATTCTAAATTTAATATTCTCTTGCACATACAGTCTAAGAGGGCCAGTGTTAATTATCTCTGTTGAATAAGACGTTTGCGCTAATATACAGAGAGCTTGTTGCATTATAAGAAATTGCGTGTATACATTTTGACTAACTATTGACAGTACTAACTGGACATCTATCATGGAGTTCGAATTCCACCAGGCTCAAAGTTGACTCAGCCTTCCATCCTTCCGAGATGGGTAAACTGAGGACCCAGATTGTTGGGGGCAATATGCTGATTCTGTGAACCACTTAGAGAGGGCTATAAAGCACTGTGAAGCAGTATATAAGTCTAAGTGCTATTGCCATTGTTATCTCATAAGTAAAATCATCATCAATTTTATTTACTCTCAGTATTAATGCCAAGGAATATAGCAAAACAGACTAATTTTTCAACACAGTGGTAAAAACATACACTGAATATAATTTAAAAGATGTTTGATTCAAAATAAGCATATTTAAATAAACATATTTAAACTGGATGCTTAATTGTTAATCAAAATGCTCTCACTGAGGTCACAAAGCTTAATTATTTTTAGCATTTACTAAAGATTATCTAAGCGGTGTTGCAGTTTGGCAGTTAATAAAAACATAAAATGTAACTATCTTATACCTAAGTAAAGTATGCTTGATTCAATTCCTTCACTGTTTTCTTTGAGCAACTGTTTTTATTCTCTAAGTAAATAGATTGTCACTTACAGCAGTCTTTGTCATCATTCAGGAAGAAAAAACACAAGATAGTCAGGAACACAGGAACATCATGAGGTAAATTAAACAGTATACAGAACATACAGAGGAAAAAAGAGGGGGGGAAAGGGGAAAAAAATCCCCCTTTATATTTACAACAACCAATCATAGCATAGATTGCATCATGCATGAGTCAGCACTCTCTAACTACAACTGTGTGTTCTGGCCTATTGTACACTTTACTGTTCCAGCTACTAAATTCAATATCCTAACATAGATATCACTCATTTTGATACAGAAAAAATTACTATTCTTAAGAATAATGTCTGATTAGATAAAATCAGCATAGTACTAGAGAGCTCTGCCGCCTTCATCAATAATAATCCTCTTCCCAGAGTCTCTTCTGGCAACATACAGACCACCCATTGTAGTTATAAGTATTTCACAAATGGCAGCCTAGATAAATGAGGGTAACAAACAAGCATTGCTAATGTGGAAATTAAAGAACAAAACAGTGAGGCTGTGAAACAGGAGAAGAGAATGAGTTGGGAAAAAAGCTATTACCATATTTGTATCATACCATCAGTTTAATATATCCATTAATTTTACTCTTGTAAAAACATTTTACACAGATTATTTTATAAATTATTACTTACAAGCAGGTGGCAGCTCATACTCCACTTCTAATACAACCCGCTCACCAACATTCTTGAGCAAACTAATGATCTCATCATGGCGAAACTTTGTCAGGTTGATTCCATTTACAGATTTGATGTAATCCCCCACATCCAGTTGGTCACTTCTGCAACACACATCTCTTCTTCAATGAAGCTGTATTTTATTTGTCTTGTAACATTTAAATGTTTGTAGCTCAGGGTTGAAATGAGAGGTTCTTGGTGCTCTCTGACCTTGTTTGTTTTCTTGCAGATGTTTCATTATCCATACTAGGTAACTTCATCCATCTAGGATGATGTTACCTAGTTTGGGTAATGAAACATTACCCAAACATCTGCAAGAAAACAAACTCAGAGAGCACCAAGGACCCCTCATTTACAAGTAAAAATATATTATTTTAATGCTAATTTTCAAAATAGTGATATGACATTCTTTATATAGCAATATAATATTCCTTTATTTGTGTAGTATTATTACCATATATAAAAGCCTTACAAAGCAAAAATGGGTCTTTATTTTAGGAAGCAAATCAAATTGTTTCTCCATATAGTCCATTGGCTATTTGATTGACAAAGTCTCTGCATGTCCAAATTTCTATAATTTCACACTTTAAATGTACTAGAAAATGTACTAGATAGGAGAATAATGTTTCAGAGTGTCATGTGGAAATCATTCACTTAAGATCATTTTGAGAGAGCAGTGATTAAACCTGAATCCTGCTTTATATGAGACATGTTTTCTAGGAACATTAGGTTTAGTGAAATATAATTTAAAATACAACTGAATTGTTCACAAGTAGAAAAAGTTGCCAATTTAAGAATTAGTCACAGAACAATCTATTTAAATTTTTGAACCACTCGACTGCAGAATGTATTCTGCATATCACCAAACATTTTCTTTATTTGTAATATTGCATCTTACAATATTTCTCAACTTTCTCAACTTTCTCAGCTATCACAATTCTGTGTTTCTTCTCTAATGGCCTAATTTAGGTAAAGGCATCTATTATTTATTGTTGAGGAATTTGAAGCTATTTTGTGTGTGTGTGTGTTCTTTGTCTTGAAAAGTCTTTACCTAGCAGCAATTCCTCCTTGTCGAAGGTTAGACACTCTTGGTTTTCCATCTTTGTCTGTTCCACCAGATACTGTAAGCCCCAAAGTAGTGCCCTCTTTCTTTATCAGTTCAACTATTGTTGAGCCTTTGAATTCCTCTGTTGAAAAAAATATTACTATTAAAAAAGTTTACATTGTGAACTGTAATTTCAGAAAAACTGTAACTTCCATAAAGAGAAAAGATAGCTTGAAAAATATTTCTGTATTGTTTTTTCAAATACAAATGATGAAATGGATTCTATTCCCCCAGAGTTTATTTCACAATATATTTGCTAGCCTTTAAGATATCATTTTGTTGTAAGAATTTTTTATTCCTTAAAATATCTCTTATCTGTGTTTTAATGTCATAATGATGACTTAGTGCTGAGAAATAAATCAGTAAATAGACTCCATTGTTTGCAGCTTGCAGAGGAAAAAAAAGTAGGTTATTTTTAAAGATTATATACAACATAATACTACATGTGGTTAAGCCTGTTGAAATCAATGGACAAAATATATTTAATTTAACCTAAATAAACATTATTTTAAACATACATTATTCTGAACAAATGACAGTTTGTAAATAAAATAAAAAAATATGTTGACAAAAAGCTTAAATTGGTAATCTGGTAATCTTACTTTGAGAAAAACATCTAATGAACAACTCAAGGATAGGCTTTCCTATTTCAGACCCACCCCCCAAAATCACATGCCTTAGCATAATCCTGTCCTAAGTAATGAAATCCATTAAGGTTTTCTATCTTAATCTTAATTATAATGAAATAATCCAATTAAATAGGAATTATTACTACTACAAATAGAATTGCAAAATTGGAGAGCTGGTATCTATTGAAATACCTTTTGTGCATAGACATCTTGCACAATGTCTCAGATTGTCTTTCTAAGAATTATTTTATTTCATCATTAATATTTGTTTTTATTTATTTTTAAAATATGTATTACATATAAAAGCTTAAAGCATATGATTAATTATAAAAACTGATTCAACAAGAATGTTAGCATTCTTATTCTGCATTTTTTATTTTCAAGGGTTAGTGCCCATTTTGAATATATTGATAAATTGAAAAGGGTACTCCACAAATGCAGAAATTTTGATTACAAGATTTCATATGGGACACTTGAAATTTCCAACAATGATTATCAAGTTTTATTTTTTGCAGCCAAAATATAAGCAATTTTATTATTAAAAATCATACTTTACAGGTTTATATGAAAACACACAGGATGGTCCTTGCCCAGATTTGAGTTCCATTGATTGCAATGAGAATCTCTTACCATTAAGACTCTTGATTACACACATGACAGGAGGAAAACATTCTAAAACTGCATAACGACCCTCCAAAGGAAGGATTCAGACTCCAGGACTTGCTTTCTCTTATAGTCTTTTCTTTAGTTTTCCGTTTCTAGCTATGATGATGCCAAAATTATGAAACATGTGTTATGACATTGCATCCATTGCCCTTTCATACTTCCTCTAGCAAATTTTGTGAAATCAAACAAAAGAACAACATAAAACAACCCAGATATTGAGCTTAAATGTCTTGATATTTCCTCATAAACCAGATTCATTGTAGCCACATTTTTCAATTACACTGCTTTTTAAAAAGGTTTATTAGAGCTATTTCAAGAAGCATTAGTAAGGCCTGGGTTAAACCTGCATTCTTTTGCACAATTATGTAAGAGTAAGTTCTACTGGAATAAGTGAAACTTACATGAATAAACATGGGCAGCATTGAGCTATGCAGAAAGATTAATCATTTGATCCATAGCTTACTATGACATTTACTTATTTTTATATGCCAAAGTAGTTCTGGCATGTAATCTTCTGGCAATGAAAGGAAGACACTCAATGATAAAAAAAGGTTAATCTGGCAGAAGTTATTTGATTCAAAGACTTCATGTAAAATTACCATAAGACTAAGAGACATATCTTTTCCTAACTTGTTCCTCACGTGCACACTCAGACAAAAAATAAAAATAGAATTTTGTATGCTGAAAGCATTGTTTATTTAAAATCCAGATTCACCATCCCTTTTGGAAGAACAGATATGATTTAAGGAGATCCTTTGCTCCAGAAGTGGGAATATGCCAATAAATGTATTATTGAACTAAAATGTCCAGTAGCTCCAAGAAGCACAGCCAGTGGTAAGAAATGCTGGGATATGTTGTTTAGCAACATCTACGGTCTACAGTTTCTCTGTCCTAGTCTTAGCTGTTTTTAAACTGAGTAGAGAAAATATTTACATTAAATTTTATACAAATTTGTACTTCAAATGAAAAACAGGTTAGTTTTAAGATACTTCCCTTTTCTGTGCATACTAAAAATATAAACATAAAAGGAATCATATGGTTCTTTTGCAGTGGAAGCAAACATTTGAGAGTGCAGAAAAGGAGTAAGGAATAATAAGACGAAGAGATTAAATGAATGAGATATGAAAAAGGAGATATAACAAAATAGTTTATACTGAAACCATTCACTATGCTTCCCCAGACCTTCTATTATTTCTACACATTTCATATAACATTTTATGTTCTTTAATGTCTCACTTCTCTCCTTTTTGAGAATCAACTTCAAGTATGACTTTCTCAATGGTTTGCTGAAGAGCAAGCCTCTGATCTGCACACCCCATATCTAGCATAAAACCACTTCTCAAATTTTGCTTATTCTCACAGCTTGTAAGCTTTCATTTGGAATGCTGCCAAACACCTGCTCAGGCACACTTAGCAAACTAATCCCCTTCTAGCTTTTGCATTCCCTCTTGCTATCTTTCTATTTGTATAGGAAAACAGTCATGCCAATCTTCTAGCCATCAGGCACAGATGTTCTATTCATGCACACATCAAACAAGTTGCACAGGCACTCACATGCAAATCACATCCATATTTTAACATTTCTTCAGTTATACTGCAAGTTCACATTTTGTGGACTCTTAATATTTAAAACATTCTTTCAGTTCCACTCTTCTGCACAGCACTATCATTCTCATACAAATGTCTTTTAATATTTCCATATTTCAGTTTTACCCTAAATAATTTAATAATTTTTATTCTGAATTTCATACATTTTGTAGTCTGTTCCTTGTTTAGCTTTTTCAACCTTGTACCCAAGGCATCTATTAGTATTGGTAATATATTATAGTTTGTCATACAATCAGCCAGATGTTTAGACTGGATTTGGCATTTTTATTCACCTACTGAATAGGCTGATGTTGTTTGTTATTATTATTGACATTCTGTGTAATTGAACTGTTTTACCATGTTATGTTCAACAATTAAACTTGATCATTATTTCATTTACCTATACTCATAGAATTCAGTTACTTCTGAACAGGATTTTATTAGAGCTCAAGACATGACATTACTTTACTTTATATAGCATGACCAGTCTGCTATCAGAATAGAGATTTTGCTCAAGAGAATATGTTTGTATCATATTTAATTTGTAAATATGAGTTTTTATACTTCATTTTAATCCTTTAATAAATTTCAAGGAAAAGCAAGGCCTTAGCACCTATAATGAATTCAAAATATAACCTTTGTAGAAAACCATCACATATGAAATCTAGCTAATTCAGTTTCTAGAGACCCTGCCTTCTAATAGCCCTTTTCCCAAAAATTAATAATAACAGTATAATCCCACAAACTGATTATAAACAACAACATAACACAGCTGCCAATCTCATTCACTAGAACATCTATAAAAATTATCATGTGCCAGTAATGAAAAATTGGTGGGAACATATAGTTGAAAATGTATTAGAAAATAAGCAGATTATAATATCGTAGGATTTCCAAACATGAACTGATAAAGTCTTGGTACATAACACACCAGATTTAACTGTGGTTGAAACAAAGAAAGTGTGAATAATTGATATGGCAATACCAGGGCATAGTAGAATAGAAGATAAAGAATTGGAGAAGATCACAAAGTATCAAGATTGGAAAAGTTAAAAGATTATGGCATAAAATGGCCAGGGTAGTCCCAGTCCCAAATAGCTGAGGAAAGAAGGGAAGCGAAAGGCAAGGGAGAAAGAGAAAGATACACCCAATTGAATGCAGAATTCCAGAGAATAGCTAGAAGAGATAAGAATGCCTTCTTAAATGAACAGTGCAAAGAAATAGAAGAAAACAATAGAATAGGGAGGACCAGAGATCTCTTCAAGAAAATTGGAGATATGAAGGGAACGTTTCATTCAAAGATGGGCACGATAAAGGACCAAAATGGCAGGGACCTAACAGAGGCAGAAGAGATTAAGAAGAGGTGGCAAAACTACATAGAAGAACTATACGAGCTTAACATCCCAGATAACCATGATGGAGTGGTCACTGACCTTGAGTCAGACATCCTAGAATGTGAAGTGAAATGGGCCTTAGGAAATCTGAGCAACAACAAAGCTAGTGGAGGTGACAGTATTCCAGCTGAGCTATTCAAAATCTTAAAAGACGATGCAGTAAAAGTGCTACACTCAATTTGCCAGCAAATTTGGAAAACTCAACAGTGGCCACAGGATTGGAAAAGGTCAGTTTACATTCCAATTCCAAAGAAAGGCAATGCCAAAGAATGTTCAAACTATCGCACCATTGCACTCATTTCACATGCAAGTAAAGTTATGCTTAAAATCCTACAAGCTAGACTCCAGCAGTATGTGGATCGAGAACTACCAGAAGTACAGGCAGGATTTTGAAGAGGCAGAGGAACTAGAGATCAAATTGCCAACATATGCTGGATCATGGAGAAAGCTAGGGAGTTCCAGAAAAGCATCTACTTTTGCTTCATTGACTATGCTAAAGCGTTTGATTGTGTGGATCACAACAAATTGTGGCAAGTTCTTAAAGAGATGGGAGTACCAGACCATCTTATTTGTCTCTTGAGAAACCTATATGCGGGTCAAGAAGCAACCGTGAGAACTGGACACGGAACCATTGATTGGTTCAAAATTGGGAAAGGAGTCCGGCAAGGCTGTATACTGTAGCCCTGCCTATTTAACTTATATGCAGAGCACATCATGAGAAAGGCAGGGCTAGATGAATCAAAAGTTGGAATTAAGATTGCCGGGAGAAATATCAACAACCTAAGATATGCAGATGATACCACTCTAATGGCAGAAAGTGAAGAGGAACTAAAGAGCCTCTTGATGCGGGTGAAGAAGGAGAGTGCAAAAGTTGGCTTGAAACTCAACATTAAGAAAACCAAGATCATGGCATCCGGCCCTCTCAATTCCTGGCAAATAGATGGGGAAGAAATGGAGGTAGTGACAGATTTTATTTTCCTGGGCTCCAAGATCACCGCAGATGGGGACTGCAGCCAAGAAATTAAAAGATGCTTGCTCCTGGGGAGGAAAGCTATGGCAAATCTAGACAGCATACTAAAAAGCAGAGACATCACCCTGCCAACAAAAGTCCATATAGTCAAGGCCATGGTTTTCTCAGTTGCAATGTATGGCTGTGAAAGTTGGATCATAAGAAAGGCTGAGTGCCAAAGAATTGAGGCCTTTGAACTATGGTGCTGGAGAAGACTCCTGCGAGTCCCTTGGACTGCAAGGCATTCAAACCGGTCAGTCTTAGAAGAGATCAACCCCGACTGCTCTTTAGGAGGCCAGATCCTGAAGTTGAAACTCAAATACTTTGGCCACCTAATGAGAAGGAAGGACTCACTGGAGAAGAGCCTAATGCTGGGAAAGATTGAGGGCGATAGAAGAAGAGAATGACAGAGAATGAGGTGGCTGGATGGAGTCACTGAAGCAGTAGGCGTGAGCTTAAATGGACTCCAGAAGATGGTAGAGGACAGGAAGACCTGGAAGAACATTGTCCATGGGGTCGCGATGGGTCGGACACGACTTCGCAGCTAACAACAACAATTTTCATCTGTCAATTACAAAAGGCCTTATTGCTTGGGCGGCACCTAATGCATTACAACATCCTAGGTTCTTGGAAAAAACTTGATGTGAATGGCAGCTAACACCAGCTAAAGAACTGGCAGCTATGATTTCATGTGGTAATAATAATGAATAGTAATAATGGTAGCAAGTTAGCAAAAACAAAACAATCCAAAAATGTCATGACAGAAAGCAAATGAATAGTATCTAACTATTGAAACAAACTGTGGTTCAGCATGGAGTTAATTTCTCTTCTAGTTCTGTCAATTATTGTTTGAGGCAACCACTGACAGCTGGTTTCATGGAACCATGACACCATCTTGGTTGAAGCAATAACTCTGTCTATGTCAGATGCATCTGTTTTCAAGCTCATTCATCTGCCTTGGAAGTTGTTCCTGGCTATGCTTGCACAGTCCTAATAATCAGGGTAGATGGGACCAAAGTAGAACCAAAATATTTAAAAGCTTATTTGGGAGTTAAAACTTCTTTTCTTCTGTATTCTTTTTTATATAGCATATGTAGCAACCTGTCATTTATATTACAAAACATTATAGAAGGAAGTTAGTAACAAACCAATATTGGTTAGCTCAACTGGCTTATTATTTTTCATTGATTGATTTTTCATATAACACAAAGGCTGCGTATTCATGGAGAAAGTTTAATGGAATTGATTAGAATTAAATGAGATATGTCTAAGTAAGATTTTATCGGTTTTCCTCCCTTTGGAGGAAATATCTTTCTGAAGCATATTTATCTAAGAAAAACATCATACATTTTCATTGATATACCTGAAGTTTAATTGTTTAGGAACAAAAAGGAATAATAACTCTGAAGTAAGGTTTATTTTGCCATATTTATTTGAAGAGCTTTGAAGCAGCTCAACATTGGTTTCAACTGCTGACAGTGGCATCATTATTTATACAGTTAAGGAAAAACAATGAAAAACATAAAGCCAACAAGAAAAATTAAACAAAATTGAGAAAAAACTTCAATTAAGATTTTTGCTGTCCAAATGGGACATGGGAGATTACACTGAGTGTTACTCTTCCTCACCTTACTAAGATTTAATTTCTTTAAAAATCAGTGATTTAAAACAGGGGTCTCCAGCCCCCGGTCCGTGGACCGGTACTGGTCTGTGGCATGCCAGAAACCGGTCTGCACAAATAAGCAAAGCCCCATCCGCAGGATGCAGGCAGCACATGAAACCATGCCCCCTCCAGTCCGCAGAAAAACCTCTCTCCATGTAACCGGTCCCTGGTGCCCAAAAGGTTGGGGGCCTCTGATTTAAAAGATCTATAGAAGAATGTAAGAAATGATGTCATACTGTTGTTCAATCTAACTTGGTACTTTCTAAGAAAACTGTCAAAAATTCTTGCCAGTTTTAGTTATGAATCTTTCCTATTGCTGCCAGGGATCACCAAGGGCCAAGTAGAACATTTTCCTTCCAAAGAATTGGCTCCACCATTAAGCTGTACCCGCTTCCTTGAATAAGGCATTATGTTTTGAACTAGAATCTAGCTTCAAGATTAAAATGAAATTTGAGATTGGAATATTTCAAAGTAAAATATTAGTTTATATTAAAAAGGCTGTATCTAAGGATTGTTGGAGAACCTTGTAATACATCAGTATTTTAAGTCTGGAAAGATTTGCTGCCTAAAAACATTTGCTAATTCAATGACCTCATATCTTCTAATCTGAACTCTACATTTATAATCCAGATTCTTTATTTGTTCCCCTAGATACCCTCTACCTATAATTATGTAGAAAAATAAAGATATATGCATTCTTTCTACACTTACTACACAAATAAGAGTGAATCACTGAACAAAATATGTAATATCTAAACTGCTTTCTCCTAAATTTCATAATGTTAATACTGCTGTTGTTATTGCATAGGAACCTCAAAGAGAATATTGAGCTATGAACCATAAACAATATTTGTTTCATATTGTTGTGTATTATTTTCAAGCAACACAATCTGCGGAGAAAACAAGAAGCTTTGTGTTACTGCATTGTTATTCTTAAGGAATTTTTGTAAAATCAGTTTGAAGAATGATACACCTATTAGATGCTTTAGCTAAGTCCACTGTTTATTAATATCTCCCGTGGATCTCTTCCAGAGTAGGTTTTACAACCAAGTAAGTTGCAACATCTAAAATATAACATTATCTTTAAAGATGAACTTTTGTTTGCACCCATAATGTGTCTTCTTAATTAGAAAACTGGGAATAGATTACGGCTGACTGTGCAACAAAAAAAGAAAACTTTTAAGACATAATGATTGTGCACAGCATTAACTGAAAGTACAATTAAAGCTTTAATTGCTTTTTGGGAAACAGGATTTTGAATAGTCAATCCAGGAAAAATGTTTTTAAAAAGTAAATTTAGCAAAACGTGCTTTTTTTTTTTAAGATCGCTCCACTTCCCTTCATAGATTATAAGATCTAATCTTTAAATTAAAGGCAATATTTACTGCCTTTATTTTGAGAAGGAATATGATCTGCAACTGGAAGATACAACGTATCAAACATGTAATAATTATAATTTAGTAGAAAAGAATTTCCTATAGTAGCTCTAACAGCCAATTAACTATAACCAAAAATATTTCTCTTGCTGTCTTCAAATATTTGCCAATCAGACTGTGAGAGATTGCAGGGAGACTGAAAAAGGAATGACAGGGAAAATAGGTACATGTCATCAAGAGACAGAAGTAGAGTTTTCTGACAGCTTTTCTCACAAATGGCATCTCGGCCCAGATAGCAAGAAACCTAGGAAGAAGCATTTCAAATCATCTAAAGATCTCTATAAATAAGGACTGGAAATGCTTACTTTCCAAGATTTTCTGTGTACCTTAGCACAGCTTTAAGATATCTTAATGAAATCTGTGGGATTGTTTCCTTGATCTTGCCTGAACAAATTATTTACACACACCATCAGAAAAAAAAAAGAATATCAAGATGCCATGCAGCAGCATAAAAGAAAATCCACATATCTTGATCATCAAGGCTATAAACTTGTTATCTTGCTGCTAAATATATATTATTACTTGGATACATGTGTATGTGCCTACTTCTTCAGTGTATGTATACTAACAGCTGGCCATGAATTTATGTTTGACTTCCTTTGATAATTATTATAATTAGGAATAATTATTTTTAACTAATATTCATACATGTTAACAGCAGATGATGATACATGTATATGAAATCATTACACAAAAGCTGCAACTTATGTACTTGTATAAGCTTGTGTAATGATGTCACTAGCAACATATCATAATTTTGATGACAGAATGACTTTTGATCAACTCTACTGCCATTATCATTTAAAAAAATCTTCTCATGTTGTTATTTATTTATTTATCTTGACAACTATCAGACTATACTAAAATTTCACATCCATATGCAATGGGGAAATACAATTCCAATTCTACAAATTTTCTATTGGGCCAAAATGGATATCTGCCATGAAAAGTTTAGAAGATATTTCAGCCAGAAGCCAGACAATATTTTTTTTGTATCTTGTCAACAATAGAATAGAATAGAGCTGTAAGGGACCTTGGAGGCCTTCTAGTCCAGCCCCCTGCTCAAGCAGGAGAACCTATACCATCTCAGACAA
The DNA here is from genome assembly GCA_023970755.1 of Azemiops feae. Classification (NCBI taxonomy): domain Eukaryota; kingdom Metazoa; phylum Chordata; class Lepidosauria; order Squamata; family Viperidae; genus Azemiops; species Azemiops feae. The sequence goes on from JALGBA010004248.1 coordinate 726,455, forward strand.
GTGACTGTCTAGCCTCTTTTTTAAAATTTCCAGTGATGGAGCACCCACAATTTCTGGAGGCAAGCTATTCCACTGATTAATTGTCCTCACTGTCAGGACATTTCTCCTTAATTCCAGGTTGCTTCTCTCTTTGATCAGTTTCCAACTATTGTTTCTTGTCCTGCCCTCTGGTGCTTTGGTGAATAACATGACCCCCTCTTCTTTGTGGCAGCCCAGTGGTGGGATTCAGCCGGTTCGCACCACTTCGACAGAAATGGTAGCTAATTTTTTGTTGCCCAGGCCCAGAATGGACTTCCTGAAGCGGCATCCACACAGAGAAGCGGTTGTTCACATATTTGTATCCCACCACTGGTGGCAGCCCCTCAAATACTGGAATACTGCTATCATGGCTCCCCTATTTCTTCTTTTCTTTAGACTAGCCAAACCCAAGTCCTGCAGCCATTGTTCATATGTTTTAGTCTTCAGGCCTTTGATCATCTTAGTTGCTCTTCTTTGAATTTTTTCCAAACTCTCAACATCTTTTTTGTGATATGGTGACCAAAATTGGCTGCAGTATTCCAGGTGTGGTCTTACTAGGGTTTCTGTTTATACAACCCAGGATTGTATTAGCTTTTTTGGCTGCTGCTGCACACTGCTGGCTCATGGTTAAGTGATCATCCACTAGGACTCCAAGGTCCCTCTCACAGCTACTGTTTTTAAGCCAGGTCTCGCCCAATCTGTACTTGTACGTTTGATTTTTCCTGCCTAAATGTAAAACTTTGCTTTTCTCCACATTGAAACTCATTTTGTTGGATAGGGCCCATTGTTCAAGTTTGTCAAGATCTTTTTGGATCGTGAGTTTGTCTTCTGGGGTATTGGCTACTCCTGCCAGTTTGGTGTCATCTGCAAATTTGATGAGTTCCCCTTCAATTCCCTCATCTAAGTCATTGATGAAGATATTGAAGAATACTGGGCCTAAGATGGAACCTTGTGGTACCCCACTGCTTACTTCCTCTCCATGTGGATGTAGTGCCGTTGAAGACTACTCGTTGAGTATGGTTTGCCAACCAGCTACAGATCCCTCTGGTGGTGATGTTGTCTATTCCACCTTTTTCTAGCTTACCAAAGAGTAGGTGGCGGTCTATTTTATCAAATGCCTTAATGAATTCTAAATATGCTACGTCCACAGTATTTCACTGGTCTATTAGTTTAGTCACTTTGTCGAAGAATGAAATAAGATTGGTTTGGCATGATCTGTTTTTAACAAACCCATGCTGACTACTAGTTATAACTTTGTTTGCTTCTAGTTGTTCGCAGATCTGTTTTTTGATTATCTTTTCTATGATCTTTGCAGGTATTGATGTTAAACTGATTGATCTGTAGTTTCCTGGGTCCATTTTTTCCCCTTTCTTGAAGATGGGAATCACATCAGCCCTTTTCCAATCCTCAGGTACTTCCCCAGTGCTAAAGGATTTTGGAAAGATGTGGTACATTGGTTCTGAGATAACATCTGCCAGCTCCTTCAGAACTCTGGGATGTAATTTGTCAGGCCCCGGTGATTTATATTCGTCAAGGTTGGATAAGTGTTCTTTTACCATTTTTTTCCTTATTTTAATTTTTGTTTCTAATTTGTCTTTTACAGTGGTTTTTTTGGTATGTTGGGCTATAGTTTCTTTTTGTGTGGAGACTGATGCAAAGTATGAGTTAAGCAGCTCTGCTTTCTCCCTATTGCCTGTTATTTCCTTGCCATCTTCTTTCATTAGTGGACCTACAGTTTCCTTGACTTTTTTCTTGCTGTTAATATGTTGGAAGAAACTTTTTTTATTATCCTTGATTTCTGTTGCAAGTCTTAGTTCGTTCTGAGCCTTTGCTTTCCTGACTTATCTTTGCATGTTCTGGCTGTCTGCTGATAATCGGCCTTAGTTATGTGCCCCTCTTTCCATTTTTTGTATTTGTCCTTTTTGTCTTTCAGTTTGTCAGAGAGATCTTTGTGCAGCCATGCTGGTTTCTTCTTGAATTTCTTGTTTTTCTTTTTCAGTGGTATTGTGCTGGTCTGGGCTTTTATGATCACATTTTTCAGAGTTTCCCACACTTCATGGGTTGTTTTTCCCTTTAGGATTTTCATTCATGGGATCTTTCCTAGGTTCTCTCTGAGTTTGTTAAAGTCAGCTCTTTTGAAGTTGGATTGTTTTCTGTTGCTAGTGTTTGCGTTATATTAAATTCCAGTATGACATGGTCACTTTTGCCCAAGGTTCCAGCAACTTCAATTCCCTCTATCACTTCTTCTCTATTAGTTAGAATTAAGTCCAGTATGGTTTTACGTCTAGTTCCCTCCTCCACCTTTTGGATGACAAAGTTGTCAGCTAGGTTGGTTAGGAATCTGTTTGATCTCCCGCTCGCTGCAGAGTTTGTCTCCCAATTGATATCTGGATAGTTGGAAGTCTCCCATTACTACTGTGGTATGCTTCCTACATACATTTGTTAACTGGTTGGCAAAGAGTTCATCTATTTCTTCTGATTGGTTGGGTGGCCTGTAATATACATATATGGTAATGTCACTTTTTTTCTCTTTTATATTGACCCATATACATTCTGGAGAGATTTTTATCTTGGATCATGTGCATTTCTGTAGATATGTAGTGTTCTCTTACATATAGTGCAACTCCCCCTCCTCTTTTTGTAGACCTGTTTCTTTTGAACAATTTGTAGCCATCCATCAGTCCATTCCATTCATGGATTTCGTCCCACCAGGTTTCTGTAATGCCAACTATGTCATACTCTCCCTCACGTACTATTGCTTCTAGTTTGCCCTGTTTGTTCCCCAAACTTTGAGCATTTGTATATAAGCATTTAAGATTTTTATGCCTGTTCATGGGTATGTTTCCTGCATCTCCTGATTGTTGTTTGGGTTTTTCTTTTATATTAACAGAATATTATTAACAAAATATTAACAGAAAAACAGAATAACAGAAATGGAAGGGATGTTGGAGGTTTTCTAGTCCAACCCCCTGCTCAAGGAGTAAACCCTATACCATTTCAGACAAATAGTTGTCCAATCTCTTTTTAAAAACCTCCAGTGTTGGAGCACCTACAACTTCTGGAGGCAAATTGTTCCACTGATTAATTGTTCTGACTATCAGGAAATTCCTTAGTTCTAGGTTGGTTCTCTCATTGATTAGTTTTCATCCATTGCTTCTTGTTCTGTCTTTAGGTGCTTTGGAGAACAGGTTGACCCTCTCTTCTTTGTAGCAGCCCCTTCGATATTGAAACACTGCTATCATGTCACCCCTAGTTTTTTTTTTCATTAAGCTAGACATACCCAATTCCACAACAGTTCTTCATATGTTTTAGCCTCCAGTCCCTCAGATGATTATCTTTGTTGCTCTTCTCTGCATTCTTTCTAGAGTCTCAACATCTTTTTTATATCGTGGTGATCAAAACTAGATGCAATATTCCAAGTGTGGTATTATCAGGGTATTATAAAGTAGTAGTAACACTTCAGATGATCTTGATTCTATCATTCTGAACAACAAGAACAACACAGGACAGAAAAGTCCTGATCCATCCACACAGAGCTAACAACATGTCCGTTCCAACAAATAGACCAGTCCAAGAATCAACATCACAAAAAAGCCAAGACTGCTTTTACTGAGAATGGCTGTAGTAACTGAAACCTGGTAGTTTGATTATTCTGTATTTCCTTCCCTTTTTACAGTATGGGAATTAGAGAGTTATCTGTCTGAGCCATTTATGCATATTTTATGCTTGTTTTGGACTTAAGCTATGTTTTTATCCTTGCCGCTTTGGTAATGATCTGACTAGTTCTGTCTTCTTTACTCTGTACAACAAATCATGGATTAAACTTAGAAGTATATGAGTTATATGAATATCTACACAATACTTAATTCCTTACATAGTAGCATATATACTGCAAAAAGGCTAAAGATGAATGGCATGTCCCATTTTACACTTATAAAATTCTTAATAACTTTCTTATTTGAATGTTATTGACAATTAGTATCCACACTGTCTAACTACTGGATTTAGAAAAAAATAACGGAAGATGTGCAGAATAGCAAAAAATTAGAGGTTAGTGATTAGAAATGTTGTACAGTAATTAAATAAATGCAGAGATAAGAAGTCAGAAGTTATATGCTAGATGCTAGATATGCTAGTTATAAGTAAACTACAGATATGGAAAAATTCATTGGGAGAGGAAAGCACAGGTTTTGTTGTGGGAATCAACTCAGGTGTAGAACCCCTACTTAGCCAGCTGTTACCTCTCAAAATTATCCTGCTTTATAAAAATAAACAGACTCTGGGCAGGAAAAAAATGTAGACCTTCTTGAGTATCTGGAGGAAATGTGGATAAATGTGATAAAGTGAATAATTATATAAACCTCAAACGTATAAATCAGATATGTAATAGGTATTTAGAAAAAATAGAATACTCAGTAGTGGGTATTACATAGTTGACACAATTAATATAAACATTAATTTGAAACATTTACATTTACTTGCAGTATCCCAAGTGTCTGTCAGCACACTGCTTATTATCTCCAAATTGGTGAGATGCAGAAAACAGGACGTAGAGTTGCAAGAAGGTTTCTTTATTTGACATCCTAGCTATCCTATTCCAGGTCAAGCATATAAACAGAAAAGTGCAAGTGATCTTCATACAGAGACCACAACTAGGACTGGGAACTCAGTCATTAAGTGAAATAGTTACTAAGTGAAATCATGACTGTGCTTATGATCTTAATCAGCTCTCCTTTGCTTTACCACACGGACCTGAAAAGATCTTAAATGTGAGGATTGGTCACAAAGTTACTTTTTTATCACTGTCATAACTGTGAATGGTTGCTAAATGAGGCAGTCACTAAATGAGAATTATCTGTTGATGTAAATCGGAATGATTTTATCTGCCATGGTCTTCGAATGTTCCTTGCAGCAATCCTTCAGATATTCTTCTCCTTCTTCCCTGAAAGGGTCCAGATCACTTTAAAAAGTGCCTCCAAAAAGCATTTTGCAAACGCAATAAGACAAGAAAAAATAGTTTTGCCATCCTTATCATCACAATCTAGACCATGATATGGGCTCACATATAGTTTGGAATAATACTCCTATCCAAGGCTAACTCTAGGAGGCAACCAAGGCCTTCATCCAATAGCCTCAGATCCTCAAGAAACTTAAGAGCAGTTTGAAAACCAAACAGATCCATCAGACATGTGGGTCTACTGACTGAACAAAAAGGTCCATCCACTGAGGGAAAGGAGTGATACTAAAAAGATTCAGAATAATCAGACAGTAAGCTGACCATAATAAGGGCACAAAATCAGATCATTTGTGTTGTGTCCTGGGCCTTGCTGAGTCAATCAGCAAGGCTCAGGAAAACTGCAGGACAACTGCAGAGACCCGGGCAGACCACGTGTTTGCCCGGGACCTGGTTGTAGAGACCCGGGCAGACCACATGTCTGCCCGGGACCCAGACAGGCTGTCTCCAGCCTCGTGCACATGCGCGAGGCGGGAGAATAGCCTGCATTCATTGGTTGAGCCTCCCCTTGCAGGGGAAGTATAAAAGGGCATGTTGCCATTTTCTCGTTTGCTTCTGTTCAGTAAATGTCTGCAATAAAGAACATCTTTTGTACCAACTGCCTCGTCTTCATGTCTGCCTTGCGAACAGAACATTGGCGACGAAGGTGGGATTCGCCGTTTGGAATCCCGAAGAAGCAGAAGTAGGCCTACTCACCAAAAGGCCTGATGAGCGGAGAAGTTCAGCGTCCGATGGAAGCGACTGCCTGCCAGCATGAAGACGCTGGAGGTGAGCTCGACTTCAAGTGACCCCTTCTCACGCCTTAAAGCGGAAGGAATCGAGGAGAAGCCACCGCTTGCCAGTATGAAGACGCTGGAAGTGGGCTCAGCTGTGTGGGACCCCTTCCCCGAGAAGTACGGCGTCCAGGAGAAGCGACCACCTGCCAGTACGAATACGCTGGAGGTGGGCTTTTGGCTTCGTGGGACCCCTTCTCTGAGAAGCGCGGCATCCTGGAGAAGCAGCCGCCTGCCAGTACGCAAACGCTGGAGGTGGGCTTGGCTTCGTGTGACTCCTTCCCATCCCTTCCTCCTTCCTTGCGGTGAGAGACGTGGACTAGGCTATCCGCCACAGCAATGTCCAAGCTGGGCTGTCTTGTCGAGTCCAACACTTCGCGACCCAGAACCCTCCAGCAGCAGTCCCCGTCCATCAAGAAGTCGTGCGAGAGGCCTCCGGAGACGAATCTGAGGACAGACTTCAACCAGTGGCGGCAAGAAGACTGCAAGAGCACAGAGGACAGACGCCTGCATCCTGTCGGTGTTTCGGCTGTGGGGGTCGCCACAGGAGAGCCGACTGCCGTTCTCCTTTTGCTGTTGCTGGGCATGTGGCAGGCAAGGCCACATCGCATCCGCCTGCTGGGGCCGCCAGATACACAAGCCCCCTAATGAGTTGCCTCTGAAAGGTACCAAGGTACCCCGCCAAAACAGGGGGGGTTCTGCACATCCCATGGGGGGGGTTTAAGACAAGAGGTTCACGGCCCCTCACCGGCCCCTTAAGACACAACTGTGCATGGTTGTTAAGTTGCAGGGAGTTCCCCTGGCCATGGAGCTGGACGCAGGGTCCGCTCTTCCTATTATTGTTGCAGACACCTTTAATACGGGTTGTCCCAGGAGTGGCTCACGAGGCCAGCTCAGGCCCTCCAATCTTATCCTCCCTGACCTTCAGGTTCCACGAGTCAGTGTGCAGGGGGAGGCCACGCTAAGAGTTCAGCGTAAGGAATTTGATGGCCGCTGTGCCACGGCCTATACTGACCACAAGCCTTTGCTGGGGTTGTTACTACTAACAAACAATCCCCACACACAAGTCTTTGCTGGGGTTGTTACTACCCACAAACAACCCCCACACATTATATCTCCTAAAATGCTGAGATGATCTATCTTCTTAGCAGCTTATGATTACACCCTGGTTCACAAACCAGGTTCTGAGATGGGCCATGCTGATGGCCTAAGCAGGTTACCTCTTAAGCAAATAGAGGCAGACCCTGCCCCTGCTGTGCATATTCTGTCTATTCAGGACTTACCAGAATCTCCCCTCAATGCTAGGGATGTGGCTGCAGAAACTGCCACTGATCACACGCTTGCACGCGTGCTGACATGTGTGTTGTCAGGATGGCCTGACATGTGTCCTGGTACTGATTTCCAGAGCTTCTGGCGCAGGAAGCACGAATTGTCCACATTCAAGGGGTGTATCCTGTGGGGCAATCGAGTAGTCATCCCGGCCTCATTGAGGACTAGAGTCTTGCTCTCTCTTCATGGGGGACATCCGAGAATAGTAAGGATGAAGGCGATTGCGCGCAGCCATCTTTGGTGGCCTGGCCTCGATAAGGACATCGAGGCCCAGGTTCAGGGATGTCAAGTGTGCCAGCAATCACGCCCAGAAATGCCCCAGGCCCCTGTACATAGGTGGGAGGAGACACTCACTCCATGGTCACGTGTCCATATAGATTATGCTGGGCCCTTTCAGGGGCAATTCTTCCTCCTCCTTGTGGATAGCCATTCCAAGTGGCTAGAGGTTGTTCCTGTGCCCTCCACTACTACTGCCAGGACCATCCAGGTGCTCAGAGGAATCTTCGCGTCCCATGGCCTTCCTGATGTTTTAGTATCAGACAATGGTCCACAATTTACCTCTTCTGAGTTTCAGGCATTCCTCCAAGCCACCATGATCCGGCATGCCACATCTGCTCCTTTTCATCCTGCCACCAACGGTCAGGCTGAACGCATGGTGTGCACCATGAAAGACACATGCAAGAGAATCACTCAAGGACCCTGGCATCACAGGCTAGCTGATTTTCTAAGTGCACACCGCACCACACCTTGCACAGCTACAGGAAGAGCCCAGCTGCATTCCGCTGGGGTCGCAGACGCATTACGAAGCTGGACAGGCTGCACCCAGACTGGGTGGCTCTTTCACAGGTGTCACGGCTGCAGGCACCTCGGGGACTCCAAGTGGTTTTCATCAATAAAGGGGTTACCTTAACACTTGGTTGTATGTATCATGTTACTGTGAAGGAAAACCATCTCCTTATTGTACCAAAGAGAATGTCTATGTTGTACATGTGTTAGGCACTGTAAAGAGTCACATCAGTGAAGTCATGGGGAACACAAGGGTTTCAATACTGAAAAAATGTATGATTCCAACTTAGACTGTAGTATTGAGTACCTACAATTGCTATGGCTACAGATGCTAAACCATGCCTGGAATCCTCATGTAAGGAACTTCTGCAAATTCTGCACACTCTCCTCTTGCTCCTACGTTCAGGATGTGAAAGCGATTGTGACACATCCTATTCATAGTGCATTCATTCAATGGGAGGAATCCAAGTCCTTTTTCCATCTTGTGGCTTATTTCAATGCCACATCGACCAGCTGCGCTGGCGGATTTCCAGGGCACGGTTCCTCCCCTGGCTCCGCTCTTGGGGGGGAGGGGGACTCCAATTATGATTGGGGGGATCACAGTCTCCCCATGAGGGCGCATCTTCTACTGCTCCGATGAGGTCTTGCCATGGAGGCGGCTCCTGACTCTGGCAGTGGTCCCTGGCTAGGGACAAATGGCCGTGCATGGGCCACTCAGGGTACTCCTGCTGCTGGTCTTGGGCTCGAGGGACAATGCTCCCAAGAGGAGTCCCATGGAATTCCGGGGAGATCCACCCTGCCAAGGGACTGGGGGAACTCAACCCCTCCAAGGAACTCTGGTGTTGGGTCTAGCGGATCCAGCCAGTCAGCTGTCAGGGGGAACCCCTGAGTTGTCTGGGCGACAAAGTCCTGGTTTGTTGTGCGCAAACCGGGAGCAAGCACTCCAGGCACCCAATACACTTCCCCCAAATACCATCACACCTGTACCTAATCCGGCTCCACGGAGATCGGAGAGGGCCAAGGGTCCTCCTAAATATTTGAATGAGTATGTGCGGTCCCTGCGGGGCGATTGTTGTCAAAAAGTGAAAGAACGTGGACTGACTTGAATCCCACTGGGACCAGGTTACTCGGGGTACGGGGAATAGCCAGGTTGCAATTTGGACTAAATGTAACATGGTACTGGTTATTGGCAGGGACGGCATTGTCCAAGCCAAGGGGGGAGGGGTGTTGTGTCCTGGGCCTTGCTGAGTCAATCAGCAAGGCTCAGGAAACCTGCAGGACAACTGCAGAGACCCGGGCAGACCACGTGTTTGCCCGGGACCCGGTTGTAGAGACCCGGGCAGACCACATGTCTGCCCGGGACCCAGACAGGCTGTCTCCAGCCTCGTGCGCATGCGCGAGGCGGGAGAATAGCCTGCATTCATTGGTTGAGCCTCCCCTTGCAGGGGAAGTATAAAAGGGCATGTTGCATTTTCTCGTTTGCTTCTGTTCAGTAAATGTCTGCAATAAAGAACATCTTTTGTACCAACTGCCTCGTCTTCATGTCTGCCTTGCGAACAGAACAATTTGCATCTACTCCAAATCAAAAATTAGATTGAACGCATGACCACTACTGCAAATTGATCCCTCAATAACCTGGGCCAGGTTCATGGATGCTCAGAGTAAGTTCACTAAGAGAAGGCAGACTGAAGTTTCCCAGATCCAGAAGCCTATGCTGAAGGAATAATCTACAAATTTAGATGGAAAAATTGTGAAAGATACAGTTTGCAATACATTTCACGCCATGTATTACAACTACCAAATTGGAGGTTTATCACTGAACATCAAGTTTTCTCTTTCTCATGAGCTGACCAATTGATGAAAAATATATCGGTATTGCAATAGTTCTCATAATTCTATTCTCATCCTTGTGTGAGAGTTTGCACTTGCCAGAACTTTTATATAGTTACAGGAGTTCAATTATTTTGGAATTTAGTCATAAGCATCTTTTCCTAAACATGATATCAAAATGCCAAAAAGTGCATTATGATATCACAAGGCAAATTCCACCTTTTATAGTGCAGATGAACATTTTTCTTTGCAAGCCACTAAAACTTGCTTTAATTGTGACAGCACAGAAAAATGTTTAATAAATAAATAATAAACAAGTTCAATTTTTTAAATTATTACACACAAAACCAACATTCAGAAAAGCAACACGAGCAAAATAAATCCTCTGCTCTAACTTCTTAGTACTTTGGTCCATTATGCGCAATCTCTCAATTCTTGGATTTCTTATGTCAACCAATGCAATATCAAAGATTATACACATATTTCACTGCAATGGATGGGGATCAAGTACTATCAAATCAGATTGCGGTTTTTCATTTTTTACCCCCATAATTATGTAACTATATAAGATGTGGGGGCCATAGACATTTTCTAAATAAATGAATAAAGTAAATATTTTATTTAAAAAAGAAGTTTTTTTAAATAAAGAAAATGTATCAGAACAATATAACTATGCACATATAATCAAACATTAATATACTGTTTGTCTTATGTAAATATTTTGTTATAATATTTTGTGTTGCAAATAATACTGGAGTCAGGCATGAAAGATCAAGTCCTCATTTGAAGGTCCAATTAAGATGATTTATTAATAACTAGGCACATGCACAGGAATCTACTCAACTAACAGTTAACATTTGCTTGGGGTTAGATAAGGGTCAACGGAATTCAAGGGAGGTTGGGCTTAGTTTACTTGTGGCTACATAGGGATTCTAGTCTGGTCCCTCTTAACTCAGCCCCCAGAGTTACCACTCTTTCTCTTAAAACTAGGCATGTATATACATGCCCACAAAACTTCACTAAAGCTTCAGAGCAGCTGTACCAAAAGTTCAAGCCATTTTTAAAAATAAATTAGAAGGACCCTTTGCTCATGAGCAAAGAATAGGCAATGCATATGCATATGTACTCATGCCATTTCATAATTATGGAATAATTATGACGAAGCTTTGTATAGTGGAATTAGATTCTAAAGCTTACCTGTATCTAATGAAAGATGTCATTGCGGTGAATATTAAACTCTATTATATGTAACTGTATACGAAATATAATACAAATTAATTGTTTTTTTCTTCAAGAAAAAACAGCAAAAGTCCAGTTGCCTTTTGAAAAAGCATCTTTGTGACAACCGTGACTGAGAATCTCCATAGACAGTGCTATGAAAGGTTATTTTCAGTTGCTGAAGTTGCTGAAGTCAAAGAGAGATTTGTTATTAATCTGAAAGACTTAATGCTTAAGTTCATAAAATGGAGTTAAAGATTTACCTTAAAAAGACAATTCTTAGTAAATACAAGAATATTTGTGTTAATTTTTCATTAATTGACTATAACAGGAGAAGTAAAACCATCAATACATATATATTCATATATATTCAAGAAACAATATTGAAATAAAGGCATCTTTAATATCGGTTTCCATGTATTTAAAGTTCAGAGAGTTTGAACACACATACAGTACACACACACATACATGCACACCTGATTCTTTCACTAAGGAATTGTCGTCTTTGGAAAATGCAAGGCCTAAAAAGTTACCAAATAAATATGTTAAACTGATAAACCTATAATGAGTGAGTGTTTCTATTTCTATTACTTGATTATCATTCATAATCTTTTTAAGTCAATCAGTTATAAGATTAAGTGATAACTTTGACTTTTCAACAGATTTAAATCAATAAATGCACAATGTTTCAAAGACTGACTTGATTATACTGGCAAAAGCTAGAGAAGAAATTCAAATTATCACCAAAAATACAAAAACCAAAACCAAAGAATTAAAAAAAAATGGTTTAGATGTAAAACTGGAGTTCTGAAGCCTGAGACTCCAACTAGAACACCACAGGGTAAAATCTAGTAACTTTTAAGAACAATGTAGAACCCTTTAATCAATATAAGCATTTGTTAGATTTTTACTGGTCCTCACACTGCCCTAGAATTAGGGCCTACTCAATGCAAAACTCTCCCATTTCCCAGAATTAGCATAACCTAGGGACAGAGGAGAACACAAAGGAAATTATTTCACCCTCAAACAAGGTTGTTGATGGCAGCCATGAGAAGAATAGATTGCTCAGATATGTCTATGTTTAAAATCAGCAAATCATTCAAACTTTTGTTATATATTTGATTTCGGTTTATGAATTATCCCCAAAACATAAACTCTAAGGAACTAAATTTCCCAGAATTCCCAGTGAATGGCCAAGAATTATTACTAATACACTCAAAAGATATGAAGCTAGCTTTTGTGAACAGTGCAGAGCATGTTATCTTTAGACAATATAAACATGTAATTGCTGTGATCATTTTGTTTCAGAGAACTTTCAAAACAGGAATGTTGGTGATAGCAGATCAAAAAGAGTGCAACAGAGTCATTCATCCTGTGTTCCTTCAATTGAAAGCTTGAGACCTCTCTAGCAATAATACAGGGGTCTCTGACCTATCTCTCATTTCATGCGGAAATGGTTCAGATTCAGAAGGGAAAACATGGGCAATGACAACTGGAGGAATGAAAGGTCACTCAGTTTTGTTGATTGCTTTACAGTTCTCGAGAATACTCTGGAGTAAAAAACTAAAAGGAAAATTTGAGGACATCAAAAATTGTGCTGCTGAATTATTCCTAAGACAGGGATTTTGAGATCTAATAAATAATTATTCCAAAGACCAAGGCAGTGAAGGTCTTACAAGTTTCTGTAAAGACTGGAAGCAGACATAGTCTTCTCCCTAATGCATCCAACATGTCATGAGCTTTTGCCTGCCCCTCCAAACATAGACACTGTAAAAAGCAGTTGTTGCTCACAAGATCACTTCACAGACTAATGTTAAGCATATAGATGAATTCTTGCACAAATATCTATTTATTCCAGGTAAATATAGTAAAACACATTGCTTTATATACCACTTGATTCCTGCTACAGCAGAAGAAAGCTATATAAATCAGGAAACATCTACTCTTTTATTAGCTTAGTACTGTATCTCAATTGGATTCCCATTTTATTTGTGTCTAAACAAGCCATAACAGAAGCCAGAAGATATGCTCTATTGTGATTGTGCTTTCTTAAGAAAGGAGCATGCCATGAGTTCAGTTTGAATGTAGTGCTATATATGCCGTGGATGGATGCTTTCCAGTTTGCCTACACACACACACACACACACACACACACACACACACACACACACACACACACACAGAAGCAGATATACACACACAGTATCTATCTATCTATCTATCTATCTATCTATCTATCTATCTATCTATCTATCTATCTATCTATCTATCTATCTATCTATCTATCTATCTATCTATCTATCTATCTATCTCCTGGTTTGCAAAAATCTTTCATCTTCATTAATGTTATGAGTCATTTTAAAGATGATTTAAAGGAATAACATGTAACTGAATTGCAGAAATGCTGAAAAAATTAAAAAGGGGTACATAAAATTCTACCATCTACTTTCTCAAAGATTTATTATAAATTTACCATCATAAACCCTAAGGAAACTACTTTTCCTGTCATAGTTTTTTTAGTACTATAAAAATTCAATTTTGGATAAGATGATATATGAAAAACGTATAGAATATTATTAAAATGTATGTCCTGCTTCTTTTTACCTAAAGTAGATCACAGAATATTTATCTTGATTGGTTACATTTTCTGTTCCAGTGCAGCATCTCAATACAGAAAGAGTGATTTGTGACATTGGGAGATACAACAGTCAATAAGAATGGCATGTGGTAAGTTTCTGCTTAGAAAAAGATCTGTTTTGAAAATGCTTATGTGTATACACACACACACACACACACACAAATACACACACAGAGTGAAGTAGAACGATTGCAGGAAGACAGGCATAAGGTCTATATAAAAAGCTATTAGAAGATATCTTTCCCAGAAAAATGAATGGAAAGTAGACACACGGAAAGAAGACACAGAAGTTATTTGGAAACAGAATAAAAAGAATTATATTACAAAGTACTAAATGATTGTGTAGAATTATGCTAAGGAAAGCATGAAAATGGATACATGATATAGTTAAGTTGAAGGAGCTACAAGAGAAGAAAAACATATTTAATATAGTAAATGCTGCAAAAATGAGAAATGTTATATAATGTTTATATAGAAAAAACAGTTGCAAGAATATAGTCAAAGAAAAAAGCAATGGTTACTGTTAAAAGATGCAGAAAAACAATGCAGAACTATTCGGATGCAAATACAAATTGTTTTGGAAGTGTATCAAAAAGGTTAGCATCGACCAGAGTGAATGGAATTAAAAAGGAAAGTGATGAGATTTGATATGCAACTGAAGCCAAAGCAACTGAAGGAGTATTTTGGATTTCTGTATGACAATCATAGTTATATGTCATGTATGTTTATTTCCAGAAATGGAAATGAAACAAATGGTAAAAAAAAGCTATTGTCCAAGAATAAAATATTAAAAAAGAAGACATAAATGCTATAGCAATATTTAAAAAATGGTAATGCTGAAGGAACAGAGAGAGTAATCACATAAATACTAAAATACTGTATGCATGTAGTTTGCTTATGAAATGCCTTGTGCAACTTATCTAACTAGTTGAATCTGCAATGCAATGGATGTTGTTACTGTTTTGTTATTCAAAGGAAATGTTAGCAAGAATGCATACAGAATGTAATAAAGAACTTAATAAGTGTGGCTAGAAAAGTGTTTGGCCAAATTACAATTAACAGAGTACAGAAAATGAGAATGAGCAAAATATTGGGCAAGGGGATTGCAGATTTTGCTCTTCTGCAACAGTGAGAAATGTAAAATGTGGAAAAGTTTAATTGTATATTTTTTATTGAAAGAACATTAAGATTATTGAATTATGAAATGTTTTATAGAAATACAAAATTGAAAATTGGATTCTAAAAGCAAAAAGGAAGTTTATGATGGAAGCAAATTTATGAACATAAATGTAATATTTAATGAACAAAGATGCTTTTTTCAAAAGGCAACTGGACCATCTTGGTTTTGTTGTTTTTTTGTCTGAAAATGTTTTGCTTCTCATCCAAGAAGCTTTTTCAGTTCTAAATGACAGGTGGGGAATGGAAGAATTTATGTTCTTTGCAGTCATATAGTCATTAGCCCTCTGAGGGTCGTTGAGGCCACTTAGGAATTTATCTGTATCCTCAGTCACTTGAATCATAATGCAAATGGGTGTGGAACCTTCTTGGGACTACTGAAAGAATACGTTATAAACAGGAGATTGATGGTGTCGTATCCCTCCGCCTCTGTTGAGGGACAGCTGTTCAGTTTTAATATAGATGGCTTCTTTGACTTTTCTTTCAAACCAGTAGTCTTCTCTGTCCAGAATGTAAAATTTGCTGTCTTCAAATGAATGATCTGTGTTTTTCAGATGTAGATGGACTGCTGAATCCTGTCCTGATGAGTTTGATCTCCTGTGTTACCCTATGTGTCTGTGAAGTGGTTGTCTTGTTTCCCACTTAGGTTTGGTGAAAATAAATGGTGAAAATCATTGCACTGATGATGTTATCTAGTTGGGTAATGAAATGTTTGCAAGCAAACAACCAAGATTACAGAGCACCAAAGACTTCATTTGAATTTATCACCTTTTCACACCAAAAATAGGAATGGGAGGAGATGGAATTACATATAAAGAGACCAGAGAAAGCAAAAGCAAATGCAGTTCCATACTGAATATAGCCTTGGGCGGGAGAGATAGATTAAAAAGATTCTGCCTTAGCAAGCTACCTTGAGTGCACCTAAAATGCAAAGAGTGGTCTTATGAAGTGGATATAGCTCTTAGAGCAGCCAGCAGGAATGTTATTTAGGGCATTTTAAGCCAATTATTTCAGTATCTAAAGAAACAATATACTTCTATTAGAAATTCCAATGTATTTCTTTATATGTACTTTAAGAAATCATGTTTCAGTATTATTATCCAACTGCCAACATAACTACTAAAGATATATATATTCCAAACATAAATCCTGGGATTACTTATGGAGTCAGCAGTTTTCTCTGGTCTATTGAGATATATGAAATGAGATGACATTTGCCTAAATTATATTCTAATTATATTCTAAATCAAACATGTGCCTAACTAGCAATCTGAACAGGAATAAAATGAGTTGACAAAATAGACCAAATTTGCTATTTAGTGCTATTACCATTTAGTACTATTATGCAGCATTAATTTGTCATTTCATGCTTTTTCATGCTATTTGCCATTTAATGTTATTGTTTATTAATTACACTTAATTAACTGAGCATTATGTCTAAAGTACTGGTATTTGTGATCTGTAGTCTAGTCTAAGATAGAATTATTTTTGTCATTAAAATAAATGAGATAATAAATAAGAAGGGATTATGTCTACAAATGTTTCAACTGAAATTCTGATGTAATACAACAGCTTTTCCCAACCCAATAATCTCCAAATATATGGAACTATACATTTTTGGAAATCATAGAGAACATGACCAATGGCTGGAAATGTTTAGGAGTTGTAGTTCCAACACATTTGTGTATCCTTGGATTGGGGAAGGATGTTGTACATAATTCGATTTAAAAGACCCTGATGTGATAAATAGAATGTTAATAGGTGAAAACAACAATCTTCTTATAAAAAGAATCAAGGAATAATTTAAAGCAAAGTAGGATTTGATAATTAATCTCTAGAAAGTATTTCAGTTTTAAATAGTTAAGAGTAGAGTGAACTTCCATGTTAGAAACAATAGTATCTCACATGTCCTAATAGGTTATTTTTCTTCATTAATATTCTTCAGAAATACTTTTGAAAAACTATTAATATGGATTTATGGAATGTTTTTGGTTAGATTCTATAATGAATATAATAATTCAGACTGCATTTGTACATCATATTTATCGTGTTTCATTATATTTTTAATCTGGGAAATAAATTATACTAAGAAATCAGCACTATCTTCTGAATTATCAATTTAAATTTAGTTCTATCTTTTGTTTTATTTCAGATTTGGCTTGGTGGATTTTGGAGTTCAAGTCAAACCAAAATAAAATCATGCAGCCTGAAATTTTCCTATCTGCAACTACAATTGTCATAACCAAGGAGGACATCTAATATCTTTTTTCCCCTGAAGCAAATGTAATACAAAGTATAAATTTTAACATGTAAACTATAAAACTGTAAGTTTTAATTCACATGTTATTTTTCTAGATCCTGTTAAGAACTATTAAATTTATCATTTTGGTAGGCCTACCAGGTCATGCCACTTTAAGTTATCCAAGGATGTTTTGTTATGCTTGCTGCAGCCCAACCTTTTCCTTATTCTACAAATAATAAAGGATTACAAGATATACTGTAGTTTAGAAAGCTAACTTGGTATATTGGTTAGGGCATCAGGCTGGAAACTGTGTGACTATGAATTCCACCTTAAGAATGAAGCCAACTGGATGAACTTGGGCCAGGCTGTGTCCCTCAGCCTTAGAAAACAATGCAAACCCCTTCTGAAAAACCATGCCAAGAAAATGGCAGGGACTTGTCCAAGCGGTTGCCAGGAGTCAACACTGTCTTCATGGCACACACATACAAACCCCCAAATATATTCAAGTGTCATCATAAACCTTCACACTTTGGTGGTAGGAAAGAAGCATGTTTCATATGCATTTGAAGAAGTTACCACTGTGTAGTGTATCTGAGAAATCAGATTTGTAAAAATGAGATCTTGATATATAATATTCCTCATACAATATTTAAAAAAGAAAAATTAAAATACTCTAATAATAGATGAGATAACTGTCAACTTTGAAAATGAGCGTGGCTGCTTGTCTAGAATGCCCCAGTTCAAGAGCAACCGAGAGGAAGTAATTAACTCCATTATTCCTCTGTCACAATCCGCTTCCCAAATAACAACCAGATCACGCACACACAGAGACCCCCTGCTGGTCCTGACGATCAATCGCTAAAGGAATTGAAGGAGAAGTTAGAGTCTGATGCCTGGTTTAAAGATAACAAATCTATATTGACTTTAAGGGGGGGATTAGCTTGGAAAGGTTCTAAGTTATACCTCCCAGAAGGCTTCAGACTTCAGGTGTTGCAATGGAGTCATGATGCTAAGCAAGAGGGTCACTTTGGATTTTTAAAAACATTGCATCTAGTGCGCAGGCAGTTCTGGTGGCCGAGAATGAAAAAGGACATTGAGAGTTATGTAGAAAGTTGTGCCACTTGTGCTACCATGAAGAAGCGTCCTGGAAAACCACCAGGTTTATTGCAGCAAGTGGCCGACCCCTCTCAACCTTGGGAGGAGATAGCCATGGATTTTATAGTAGAATTACCTGAGAGCAAGGGAAACACTTTGATATGGACTGTGATTGATCTATTTTCCAAACAGGTGCATTTCATCGCTTACTCAGGATTTCCCTCTGCCCAGAAGCTAACCAAACTGTTTTTGAAGCACATATACCAACTCCATGGGGCTCCAAAGAGGATTATTTCTGACAGAGGGGTCCAGTTTATTGCAAAGTTCTGGAGGGAGTTTGTTAAACTGATTGGGTCCTCCCAGGGGCTTTCATCTGCTTTTCATCCGAATACTAATGAAGCTGCTGAGAAAGCTAACACAATGGTGGAACAGTAGTTCAGATGTTATGTAAATTACCACCAGTCTAATTGGGATGACCCTTTACCTTTTGCAGAGGTAGCCTACAATAATACAGTGCACAGTAGCACTGGTCTCACTCCATTCAAAATAGTGATGGGTCGAGATTTTGTGCCCATGCCTGAGTTCCCACAGGAGCCTTCTACTTCCCAGACTTTGGACCAATGGGTGACATCTTTTCAGAGGGTTTGGGTGAACGTGAAGAAGGCATTGACCAAAGCTACCAAGGTTTACAAGGAGCAGGCAGACAAACGACGTTCCCCTCAAAACCCTTTTTATGTTGGACAATTAGTTTATCTTTCAACTAAATACCTATGGTTAAAGTTGCCCAGCAAAAAATTGGGTCCAAAATTCCTTGGCCCTTTCCCCATTATCAGGATCATAAACCCTGTGATGGTGGAGTTAAAACTTCCATGATTGTTGGGAAAAGTTCACCCGGTGTTTCATTGCAGTCTTTTGAAACCTGTGTCAGAATCCACTAAGACCTATTCCAAAAGAGTTGCCTGGTCCAATGGTGGTAGAGGGAGAGATGCATTATAAGATAAAATGTATTCTTGTACAATACCTTGTCCAGTGGAAAGGTTACCCCCTTTCAGAGGCTACATGGGTGAAATGTACAAATGTGAAGGTGGAAAGATTGATAAAAAAGTTTTATGATAAATACCCTCACAAGCCTCGAGGGGATACCTAACCTGATTTTTGTTTTCTCTGCAGGAGACTCTTTCTTTCTGAAGAGGAGCCGACTGTCAACTTTGAAAATGAGCATGGCTGCAGCCATTTTCCCTACTCATTTTCAGTTGACAGCACGGAGGGAGGGGGGTTTACCAGGTGCTTCGCTAGACTAAACAGATTTTCTCCTGTGGGAACCAAGGTCATCGGCTGCTCCCGGGACTGCAGGCTGGGCGTTTCGTGTAAAGCCCACCAAGAAGATGTATTGGGGAACGTAGTAGCTTGCATAGCTTTAGGGGTGGGATTTCTTAATTTTGTCTTGGGATTGTTACATGTCTATTCAGACTTGGTTTCACTTTTGACGTGCTGATACTTTGTATCAATAAACATGTTCTTTAAGGAACTTGCAAGCCTCGGAGTTCTGCTTTATTTGTCTCTGTCTGTCAGAACCATGACAATAAGATTGTATATTTTCACTAGAAATAACAGGATATTTCTATTATTATCACATTTCTTACAAGGTTATACGATTAAAGTTTCAAAAAAGTAGACGTAATTATGCTAGGCAAAATAGTTACAACTGGAAAAACAAATCCAGTATCATCTCCCAATTTAGTTCAGACCAGCAGGTTAAAATGAGAACTTTCCTGAATATGTAATGTTTTATGTGTTAATATTCACTGATGGTTGGATAAAATTCTTCTAACAAATTCTATTAAAACTGAAAACAATCTCAGTCAATGATGCCCACAATTAAATGACATGCCCTTCTCTCTTTTAAACTTCATTTCCATCGATTCCATTTGATGGTGCCTTCAGGTTCTATTATTTCTATTGATTTTTGTAGCTCTGTAACATTCATAAGCTTTCTGGGTTTTGTGTGTGTGTGTGTGTGTGTCTGTGTGAGAGAGAGAGAAATCAAAAGATATACATGATTGAACCCAATACAATTGAATCATGTGAAGCTTTATCCTCTATTTTTACTAGTTTTTCACAATCTTAAATCTATTTTCATTGGATTTTAATCAACTAAAATTCTCCAATGTATTAATTTTTCTTCAGTGTAAATGTTTCTATGATCCTGATTACTTTAAGTTACCTAATGTTCTACTTTCTACCTTCTGAAAAGTTCACCTGACATTTATGCATTTATGTATTTAAAACTCAGTTTTACACACACACACACACACACACACACACACACACACAGAGAGAGAGAGAGAGAGAGAGAGAGAGAGAGAGAGAGAGAGAGAGAGAGAGATGATTCAAAGTAGCTAACTATGAAATTCAGTACAAAAAATATAATTACAACCTTATCACTACTTAAAACTCATTTAATAAAAACCCCATCTTTAAACTTCAGATTAGAACTTTACTTTTCAATAGATCAGTTCAAATGGCAAATGCCAATTTGGGTAAAAGATAGTGAGATTGCTGAGTTTGCTCCCCATGGGTTTCCCCACTGACTTTGCTTGTAAAAAGCTGGTAGGGAGTGTTAGAATTGACAAACACATGACCATGGCTGACTGTAGTGGCGCAGCAGCACTGAAGCAGCACAACTTTATCAAATTTCAATCCTCCAGATGTCATGGGTTGCAGATTTTGGACCCATTTTTTTAAGCTAGCTCATTTGAGGTACATAGATTCCAAAATTGTTGCTCTTTGATGCACCATTTCACCCATTTGAAAGTTACAAAAAATCAAACAGACATGCAAATTTTAGTAGTATATAAATACTTGTATACCTGGAATGCTCTGCCTTCTTATAGCTAGTGCTCCATCGGGTGGCTTTGACTGGTTTGCAGATTTAGTATATGGACTATCATCTGAAACACAGAAAACACTGACAATTTCATTTTCAAGATTGGGCATAATTTTCAGCTGAAGTCCTCAATGTATTATATTGTTGCTCCACAGAACAAGAAAAAATGTTGAATGTTAATAGAAGAGTTAATTTTAATCTGATTCTCAAGCAGCTTTTAACATACTATAAAATATGTACACAGAAGGCCTATTAGTTACTATTTGCATATTTACATGCTTTAAGAAAAATGGGTGAGAATCTCAGAGAATAAGGTTATCTCAGATGTTATAGCAAGGTGCTACAAATAACAATAACAATAGGAATGTATTTATTTTAAAAATTACAAAACCTTTGGAAATGTCACTTTTCCCTTTACTTCTTTAAGTCTTGGAATTCTTTTGGAAATCACTTCAAAGAAGCAAAACCATTATGGAAATCAGCTTAATTATTATAGAGCTGGTATCCATTTGCTACTTTCCCTCCCCATTCTTATGGGAGAGCTTTCTCCTCTTACAAGGAGCAAAAACAATTAGATATCTGCAACTGGGTCCTCGGCCAAGAGATGCCAAGAACTCAAAGCAATCTCCATACAAAATTACACAAGAATAGAAGAATACATAAAGTCATGAATAAATAATTTATTACTACTGCAAAAGGGCATCCTTTAGTTAAGATGGGCAAATGGCCCTCCATCTGCAGAGGCTAGCCTTAAGGTCATCCTGGAATGGATCTTCTTACTAAATGAACATATCAGTAAGTCATATAGAAGGATCTGCATTTGATGACTCATTATCATAGCAATGGGAATGACCTTCTTCACACTCCTGTTGCAGAAAATACTATGCCTGGGTTCTGTTACCTGTCTCTTTCAGCAATGGACATAAGTTCATTGATGTGAAA
This sequence comes from Azemiops feae, assembly GCA_023970755.1. NCBI lineage: Eukaryota > Metazoa > Chordata > Lepidosauria > Squamata > Viperidae > Azemiops > Azemiops feae. The sequence continues at coordinate 748,403 of JALGBA010004248.1, forward strand.
CAGTGACATTGTTTTTGTAGTGAATTATGTACAATTGATCACATGATGCACCGAGAGATCTGCCTCATGTGAGTCTTTCCCTATGGCAGTGCAATTGTTGGTTAAACTTTTTTATTGGTTTATCAAAATATAAAATACAAAGAGAAATTTTAAAAAAGTAATAGAAAACTAGGAGGAGGGTGAGGGAAAAGAAAAAAATGGTGTAAAGAGGGAAAAAGGAAAGAAAAAGGCACCAACTTCTGACTCTTTTTAGTACAGTAGAAGATAGCAACATTACAATCTGCAGGGCCAACTGCAGTGCAATTGTCAAGTGCAGGAAAACAGGAATCCAGGCAGTTCAAATGAATACAGGTTTATTGTACACAGATTCTTGTAGAAAGCATTAGCATACAATAAACCTATACTCACTACTAATGGTCAAAGCAAATTGGCGGCAGGTTAAGAGTCTACAGAATTCAAGAGTCAACAGAATTAAGTCCCCTGGGCTGGGGAAATTATGATCTCTAGTGCACATCCTTCAGACAAACTGTACTTGTTTTGATCATATCACTGACTACTGCGAGAAAGGCAATCACAATAGCATAAAATATGCCACTTTGCAATGTTGTCTATTTTTTCAAGGGCTGAGAGTTTTCACTGCATCGATATAGTTGCCAGTATTAGAAACAGAAAATAAACACAGAAGCTAAATACCCAGGAACTAAGGAATGAAACTATTTTATTGAGACCACATAGACAAAATTTTGCAGATGTCTGCATCTTTGTCTATAGTGGAAATAAAATGACTGTGGAAATACATTAATTGAGCTGCATGTTTTTCAAAAACCTCCAACTGCTTGTGGTCCTGCAATATTATTTTTAGCTGCATTATCACCAGTAGTTGCTGCCTTCATGCATATTTAACAATATAGACTGACTGTCTTCCATCATTCTGCATTATTTCCTGAAAGCTTTCAGTAGTCTGTGTTTGTGCTTGTTGTGTATATTTTTTTACATTAGCTTTTAAACTTCAACTGTAGCAACCAGTCCTAGTACTGTTCTGTTTCACTTTACTCATTTACTTTATTAATAAAAATAAAACACAAAAAGATTTATACAATCTGAAACCAGAGTATGACTAATAAAAGTAATTTCTTTTGAAGACCAAGTACTGGTAGTCCTCAACTTACAACAGTTTGCTTAGTGATGGTTCGAAGTTACAATGCCACTGAAAAAAGTGACTTATGATCGTTTTTCACACAACCTGTCAGCACTGCGACAATTGAGAAACTATAGTCATTTTACCTTTTGCTTTCCTTGTGCTTTCCTTGTGGGATTCTCAGATGTAGAAGGGGGGAAGGGGGAATGCTTGAGCGTTTTCTGTTAGCCATAACATTTGCAGCTGGATGAGGATCAAGGTCAATGTTAAAATAAAGTTTTGGTGGGTTGAAAAGTTGGGAAGAGAGCCCACGTTTTAGAATAATTGGTGAATGTGATTTATGACAGCCTTTCTGGGGTGGGAATTGCAATTTGTTACTTTGTATCAGGGGGGAGGGAACTTTAGTCTTGGGTTCAAGTATGTACCTGCCGATACTTTGTTTCCTGAATAAAATGTTCTTTGAGGAATAAATCTTTGCATTGAACTTCTTTTAAAAGGTTTCATCTATCGGAACCACGACACAACCGTTTCAGGATCCCCATGGCCACATGATTGAAATTCAGATGCTTGACTCATATTTATGATGGTTGGAGTGTCCCAGGGTCTTGTGATCAACTTTTGAGTCCTTCTGACAAGCAAAATCAATGGGGAAGCCAGATTCACTTAACAATTGCAGCGATTCACTTAACTTCTGTGGCAAGAAAAGTCATAAAATGGGGCAAAACTCACTTAACTTTTTCACTTAGCAACAGACATTTTGGGCTCGATTATGGTCATAAGTCAAGGACTACCTGTATACAATAGCTACTTTTTTAAAAACCTGACTGTCATTCCCTAAGATGCAGTAGTTAGGTATGTGTAACAATGATTCTGTGCTTGTTTCTGTCAAAAATATTTCCAAACTCTTTATAGAATACATTTCATTTAGCAGCTCCATACAGATCTTTAATTATTGACAAAGCAATAAGATTGAATGTTGTACATACACTCACACACAAAATATAAAGAGATTGCTAAATGCTGTTTATTCAATATAAAATTTTATAATTAGTATTTCTATTTGATAAACCATGCAAGAGCTGTAAGATAAGGGTACCTATCTGTTGTTTAAATCCTAAGCCTGATTATATTATGATTTGAGAAAAAGTGAACCTCATGTGCCTTTTTGGCCTAGCAATAATTTTAAAATATCATGGTCAAAGAATGTTCGCCTATCGAGGATGTAATTGATTTGTGCAATAGTCTTGTTATGACTGTGGTATGGGTACATAAATTTACAGAGGTAACTATCAAACAATGATCAATAACCCTAATTCATTTGGTGGAAAAGAGACCATGAGACAGATGAAATAAGTGGACATAATCAATTGGCAAACTTGCTGGTGGGCAAATATTTTGGCAGACAGAAAAGGAACAAAAGCGCAGAACTATTATTTTTCTACTTAAGTATACGTCACAGTGATAGAATAATGCAATTTCTATTTTAAAGCCTTTTTATATGTAATAAAATAATAATAACTTATTACATTTATATGCTGTTCAATTCCCAGTGACTCTGGGCAGTTTATAATTTTTTAAAAAATCAAAATCAACAAAAAAGAGAGTAAAGATGGCAAAAATAACAAAATCAGTTGTACTGTATACTTAAAAAACAAAAATATACATCACACAATCTAAAAGCGGTTTCAATCAATCTGGCCAAAGCTCTAGACAAAGAACTAGGTCTTCAGGGCCCTCTGAAATCCAGAAGGGTAAGAGAACACTCAGATCTCAGGGGAACCTCATTCCAGAGGGGAAGGTGTTGGTATACAGAAGGTTTCTGGAGTTCTGATAGCTGAAATTATTTAACTGACAGAACTAAGAGAATACCAACTCTTTCACATTGCATTATCTGGGCAGATACTATGAGAGACAGGTATTTCCTCAAGTAACCAGCCCCTCTGCCATTGTAATGCTACATGGAAATGATCTTTGGACATGCAGAGGGGGGGGGGAGAAGAGGGAGAGATGCTGCCTACCCTCAGATAAGTGAGAACATAGACTGCAATTGCATAATGGGCAGAGAAAGAGGCTCAGAAGAGACACTAACTTCTCAGACTGTAAAGGAGATGGAGGGAGATTTATAATTTCAGACTTGCAAGATTCTGCTGTTGTAGCCTTGCAGTAAAGTAGAATTAGCTATCTGGTTGTGTTTCCTGTCTGGTCTATCTGGGAAGGCTGACATCAATCTTGCAATTCTGAACTCTGCCCACTCCCCATCTTCCAAGATCATTCCCACATACTATAAGAGCCATGAAAGGGTTAGGCAGTGATTAACACCATGAATAGCACAAGAAGAAAGCTGGCAACCAGTGCAGCTTGAAAAGCAGAGGTGTTACATGGACATACCAAGGCTTGCCCCTCACTGCCTGGGCTGCTGTGTTCTAGACCAGTTGAAGCTTCTAGATGCTCTTCAAGGGCAATCCCATGTAAAGCATATTGCAGTAATCAATTTGTGAAGTGATCAGGGCATGGGTAACTGATTGAAGAGCCCCCTGATCTAGGAGAGGACACAGGTGGTACACCATATGGAACTGTGCAAAGGCCTATCGGCCACAGTTGTTCCTTTCTCATTTAGCAGCAGCCGTGAGTCCCTAAAGATCCCCAAATTGTGTACCATTCTTGATGGGGAAATGCCATACAATTCAAGGTCAAAGATAAACTATTCAAAGATCTGGGCAGCCCAATACCCACAGCTGGTCTTTAGAAAACAGTTTTCAAACAAGCTCTCTCTAATTTAGGAATGATATTTTATTTATAGGCATGATCCCAGAATATTTTCTTAATCTTACATAGGATCTAACATCTGCTTATCAGGGAATATTTTATTTCTGAGCAACTTTCCTAAGACTATGCTGTCAAACAACTTGTGCCTGATAAAGATTCCATTCTCTAATTCTTTCACAGAAAGGCAGCAACCAACATGGATTAATCCTGCAATCTACCATGCATGCTGGCATCTCACTGAGCCAGGATTTTTAATTAGCCTTTAGGAACTATGTGAAACTTGGCCTGGGATTTGCAAGAGAGTTTTGTGGTATGTAAGCCAAAGACCAGCATTAAGTGAGCTGCTTCTATATAATAATATTAATGAAAAAAATATCAGATGTTTTTACCTCTTCAATTCTCATTGTCAGCTAATTTTACAGCCTGTAAATTTCTGAATATTTATTCAAGTGCTTGTTCAGTGTTAGTGCTAATATTCATAAAAATATGTTACACCGTGGTGGTAACTTCACATTTTACACTGGAGCTTTAGTATAGTATCTTAATCAAAGTACACATTTAAAGATGAAATTTCTTGTCATAAAAATGCAAACTGCTTTGGAAAAAAGTAAAAGGCTAAATATTAGAGCTTTATGAAGTAGATGAAATACCAAACCAAAAACAATTTATAACACTTTTCCTTGAAACATGTTGAAAAGCTACCTATATATGAAGAGCTGAAGATGATTTTAAGATTATACCAGTATCAATATTTCCAGGCAAGGAAATAAAAGTGGATAATGCTTTCAGAAGAAGAAATTTTAAAAGTATCAAAAATCAGTGATGAGTTGCCTTAACATCTCTACCACACTGGAAAAAATACAAAAAGAACATATAGGCCCAGCATTTTCATTCAGATGCATAATGTAGATGGCCAGAATTATCTGCTTCATAAACCTGTAAAATGTCAAAAATCTGTTATGCACATAAACTGCCCTTTCTCACTCAGGCTTGCCAGGGAGTTAGTGGGCAAACTGTCAGTGAAGTCACCTTATGTTTCAGAGGTTCAAAGAATCCAATATTAAATTACTAGTGGCTTCTAACACATTTCAAACAGTCACTCTAAATAGCACATTTAGAGATCTAGAAACCCTATTTTATAGTCCTGCAGTTGCAGTTGATTCCAGTTCCTCAATATTGCTGCATTTTAAAGTCAATTTTATGGGAGGGAGGAAGGAAGGGAAGGAGGGAAAGAGAAAAGAGAAAAAAGAAAAGAGAAAAGAGAAAAGAGAAAAGGAAAGGAAAAAGAAAAAAGAAAAGAAAAAAGAACGAAAACACAACACTTGGGGTTTGGGAAAAAATCATTCTTTAAAAGCTATAATGTTATAGTGGTCCATGGTCCATTAGGGCCATGAAGGGTTTGCAACTGGGCCAAGCAGTGGGTTTGCACGAGCGGCGCACTACCTTTAAGTGAGCGGCAGGCGCGTGTGCATGCCACTCATGCAAAGGGAACTGCACATGGAGGCACATACTTGCTGGTCACTTGCGCGGAACCATCCCCTCTTCTCCCCGCTCCCTTCCTCTAGTCTGCAAAGCCGGAAATGTTGGGGAACTCTGTTATAGACAACTTACAGGATTCCCATGTGCAAGTCTAATACATCTAAAGGACACCAAACTGGGAAAGATAGATTAACAGTTTAGCAAGAGTTTTAATTTTTGTAAAGATTTACCATATATTTTAGATTTAGATGTGGCACAGGATATTAATTTTATCATAAAGTTACTGATATATCTTGTACAGTAATGTCAAGTGCCAAATATTTCTTTAAGAGCTGCCTCCAGCTCTTCCTTGACATTTTGCCAAATTAGTCACTAGATTACTCAACATTTCATTTGAAGATCTTCTAAATGTTCAATTAACTTTCAGCGATAGGGCTTATTGTTTCGTTAATTATAACAGGAATCAGTTGAGACCTAAAAATAAAATGTTAATTAAAGTAAAATGATTAGTTTACAAAGATATAGCACAAGATTTGTACTCTTTTCTGAGAACAATCAGGAGGTAAAATATAATATCATGAAACATTTTGTTTTCTTCTATGAAGGGGCAGAAATATTTGGCTGCTACTGATTAAAAGTTCCCACCAGGACAGAATAAAACAGAATTGAAGAAGCATCCTTTTCAATTAATTGTCTGGAAGATATAGGAATAGAATGAAGAAGAAAGGAGACAGATCTTTCTTTTCAAGAATCCTTTGTACAAGATAGAGTTACTCCATAATTTGCAGAAACCCAAGACAAATAACCAATGAGTTTCCATAGTCAAGGGTGGATTTTAATGTGGGTTCAACATTTAACCAGAGTAACTGGTTCCTTTTAATGGCTAACTAGGCCATATATAAGATCTGGTGAAGTTGACTGCAAGTTATTATATTTGTACATTACTGTAAATGCAGGTGAGCTAGAGAATTTGCATTTAGCAAATTCCATTTAGCTGCATTCTTATTGAACAGTAATATTTTGTATGTCAGCTAATATTGAATCTGGGCACTATATTCTTTTATTTTATATATTATTTTATCAGATGTTGAAAGGAGAGCCACTTTGGGGTAGTGGTTAAAGTGCTGGCCCAGAAATCAAGAGACTGAGTTCTAGTCCCACCTTAAGCAGGAAAGCCAGTTGGTCGATTTTGGGATAGTCACTCCCTCTCAGCCCAACTCAGCTCACAGGATTGTTGTTGTGGGAAAATAGGAAGAGGAGGATATGTTGAATATGTTCACCACTTTGAGTTATTTGTAAAAATAATAGAAGTGGGTTATAAATAAATAAAATGTTCACCACAATGAATTGCATATGAAAAGGGGATGATTCAAATAATGCTCTTCCACATGCTTCACAATGCCTTTTTGTGAATTATTTCATCTTAATGAAAGCCGTAATCATTGGATCAAAAATATGCACAAATAGCTGCCACTGAGCTGTATTCAATATGGAATGAAGCACAAATAATAGGCCCTAATGGAATTGCTCTTTTCAGCAATGTGGCAGTGTTAATGACCTTTTGAATGGGAAGATGTTTTTATAGCTAACTACTAAATTACCATGCCAAAGTATGATGACCAGTGGATAGTGTAATCCAAAATATCTGGAAGATACCAGATTGCCTACTTCTATTTTATGGATTGTACTTTAGTTCAGATGCTAAAGTTTAATCTGACCATGACTCAAGTCTCTGGTTTTAGATAGACAGAGAATACTGAAGCATTTCAGTTAAATCAACTCCAAATTCCTCCACAGAAAAAAACAATAAAGCAAATATTTTCTCAAGTCCAATTCAGCATCTGATATAATATAATCAACATGTCCTTTTCATTTGGCTTGGTTTGGTTTCTTGAATTCTGATCTAGTCTTTAGATGGGGAATTTCCAGTGGTTTCCTACCCATGTACTTTTTCAAGATCAACCAAATTAGACCAGCAGTCACTGCTATATTTCATAAATATCTAGTCACTATATAATATAATATATATAATATAACATATATATATATAGTCAATATAAACTACTGTAGTTGAAAACGAGTGATACACATTATTTGAATTCTGATTGTAGATATTATTTCTACCAAGTGACCTACAGTGAGAGTTTCCTGAAACTTCAGCCCTTTTCAAACCATGCATCCAGGAAGATTAATATGCACTGAGGATGAAACATGTAACAATGGTCCCCAATCAACATGTACAAATTGTGTGCATATTTCCTGCAACATAAATTTGCCAATATGACTAGGAAGTAAATGTAAGGGGTCAATGTATATATTTATTCACACCCTGCAAATCTTTCTGGGCTGAGTGAAAAGAACTTCTAGCAACTCTTTTTGCTATGCTATGATTTCACTCTGAATAAAAAGGAACCATAGCCTTGAACAGCCAAACGTTCAGTTTGTTTTTTAAGCAATAAAAGGGTCCCCTGATTTGCTTTGTTTTTTTTAAATGCAATCAAATATCTTTGTGGCTAATTGCAATAGGTACTCTGCACTGCTGTGGATAAAAACATTGTCAAGCAGGTCAGGCTATTAAGACTCTCTGCTTGCAAAGTGTTTCCTCTTCCACAGCAATCTCTGTGATAATGGAAAGATACTTAAAGAAGAGAGTCAGAATTCCTGTTACCAGCAACAATATGCATGCATAATTAGTGGAGGGGATCAGCTAGAGAAAAATTAACCATTCTCTTCCCTCTTTCTATCCACATATACTGCACAGAGAACCTTTCCTCTTTGTTTAATCAGGCAGGACAAAAAAAAAAAGGCATGGAAGGCAGATGCCTCTGAGCTTTCATGCTCCAACCTTCTGGCCCTGAGCTAAAAAATAAGTAGCAACACTTTTTCTGAAGTATAGTAGGATGTATAGTAGGTTATACCTCTACCCTCTGCTCAAGCTAGCCTATAAATAATGTTTTGTATGTATCTCTGGATCCTTTCATTCTAAAAAGGATTTAGATAGATTAAGCGGCTAGTCCATTTGATACTGCTCCACTTAATGCTACCCTATTTGAAAGGGAGAAAAGACATCTATAATATTTGTTAGACCCATTTGGTCAGTTTTCCATATATTGGCAGATCAAGAAGATAACAAACTACATAATTTAAAGTACAAGTACAAAATTATTTTGAAAACGCGAATAAAACTGGTCGATGGTTGGCCTATAAATTAAAAAAAGAAAAAGGCAAAAGAACAATACATCAACTACAAGATGAAAGTGGAACAGTACAATATAGACGGGAAGAGAAAAAGAACATAATACAAAATTTCTTCTCAAAGCTATACTATCAGGAAGATATAGCAGATGATAAAGTTAAACAATATATAGAGGCAGCAAAAATGAGCAAAATCACCGAAGAACAAAAGGAAATGTTGAATAGACCAATAACCGTAATAGAACTAGAAACAGCATTGAAAAAACAAAAAAATAATAAATCACCAGGCCCAGATGGAATTCCGGTTGAGTTTTATAAAAATACACAAGAGTCACTACAATGGATAATGTTGGAGATTTGTAATGAGGTGCTGGAGGAGGCGAAGATACCGGCATCTTGGACTGAAGCAATTATTACTCTCATCCCTAAGGAAGACTCAGACTTGCAACAAATTCAAAATTATAGGCCGATTTCTTTACTGAATACAGACTATAAGACATTTGCAACAATAATAGCAGAAAGGATTAAATTTTTTTTGAATAACTACATCCACCCAGATCAAAATGGATTTCTACCAGGACGACAGATAAAAAATAATATGAGGATAATAATGAACACCTTAGAATTCTATGAAGTCCATTCTGAAAGACAAGCTACACTGGTTTTCCTTGATGCCCAGAAGGCATTTGATAATTTGAATTGGAAGTTTATTATAACACAATTGAACTACATGGAATTTGGGACAAAATTTGGAAAGATGGTTGAGAAAATATATACTAAACAAACAGCTAGGGTAATTATGAATGACGAAATGACAGAAAAAATTGATATAACTAAAGGAGTAAGACAAGGGTGCCCACTTTCTCCTCTTCTATTTATTTTATCATTAGAAATACTTCTGACAAAAATCAGAGAGGACCAAGAAATAAAGGCTTTAAAAATTAAGAAGGAAGAATATAAGGTCCAAGCCTTCGCTGATGATTTGGTATTTATTTTGGAAGACCCATTAGAAACCGGCCCTAAATTAATTCAAAAAATAGAAGAATTTGGTGAGGTAGCTGGACTTAAGATTAATAAGAATAAATCCAAATTAATAACCAAAAATCTTACAAAGGCACAGGAAAGCGAATTGGAAGATAAAACAAAAATAAGCGTAACTAAGAAAATAAAATATTTAGGGATTTGGCTTAAGCGAAGTGCTCCTCGATTAAGGAGGATAATTATGATAAAATATTACACCAGATAAAAAAAGATTTAGAAAATTGGGAAAATCTACAAATTTCATTTTTAGGGAGGATCGCAACGTGTATAATAATGTATAATAATAATATGTATTATTCTTAGTATGAAGTATAGTATGAAGGAAGAAAATGGAAATAAGAAACAATGGGACAACAAGGACAAATATTTTTTAAAGAAGAATAAGGGGGGGAAATGTAAATAATAGAAGATTACCGTTACGAAATTGCTGTTTAAAAAAAAAGAAGGAGTATACACTGTGTGTTTATGTGTGTTATGTTTTGTTGTTTTAAAAAAATAAAAATATTAATTAAAAAAAATATATAGATGTGATAGATTTCAGCTAATGAGAGCTAATTTACTAGGTGGAACATTTAAAATATGAATAATAAAATAAAATTAAAATGAGTTGGCGAAAAAAATAAAAAAATAAAATAAAATAAAGTACAAGTACTAATTATAAAAATATAATAAACATTTTGCTAAGGTTATCAATAAACCCCATACTTTTTGGAATATAACTGGTTTACATTCCTTTTTTTCTGAGATGGAAATTAATCATAATGAATTGAAAGGATAAATATGTTATGTTTTTAATGCAAACATAAACATTTGATAAGTATCTCCAGCAATACCTATAAATCAAGCTTTACCAAAAAGCCTGTCCTGGTCATCCAAAACATTTGAGAGAGGTTACAGTAAAAAAAAGTGAAGTCTTTGAAATTACTAATGACATTAATAAATGGGATATAGGTCAGATCACAACTATTATATAATTTGTATTATTTGAAATACAAATGACAGTGGAAGCAGAGAATAATATTTTATACTTTCTTTATATTTGTTTTTAATACCTTCTGATATTTCTGTTTCAAAATTTGATAACAAGATGAGGCAATGATGGGCTTATTACCTGTTCTAAACCAAGGGTTATATGGACCCTACTGTATGTCTTATACTTAATATTCTCTCTCTCTCCCTCCCTCCCTCCCTCCCTCCCTCTCTCATTGCAAGCCTAGGCACACTTGCTAAGGAGAAAGCCTTGTTGAATTCAAATAGGAATTACTTGTGTGAACATATTTACATTATATCAAATAGAAAAATGATGGAAAATGCTGTTCTGTTATTATCTAAATGTTAAAAAATAAAAGTATGAGAAAGTAATGTTGATACAAAGATATTTAATCAAGGCTCTTTATGTATTTTTCACTTGACCTTTCCCACATATGAATTGTATTTTAGTATGAAAATAAATCCCAGTTCATGCAAAAATAGCATACTGTAAAATACATGCATGAAATTTTGATCTGTTTACGATTCATGGATTTCCTCAAGATGAGGAATTTTCATAGGGATTGTATGAAATTAAATGTCCTACCATTTGTAGAAATTTTCGGTGCAGTATGTATTATTTGGTCACTTTTGAAGGAAAGCCCTTGGTCCCTTTGACTTCCATAAGGCAATAGCAGATAAATGATAAGATATCAGGACTGGAATGTAAACGTCATCTACATTTTAATAAATTTCAGATAAAATTTTCTTCAGTTGATCTTAGAAGAGGATTGATTTTATCATTACTGCTTTTTAAAAAAAATATTTTTATTGCCATTTTTATAATTTTAACATGTTGTAAACCATCTAGTCTTTTGATTTGGGTGGACTATAAACATGGAAAAATAAACAAATGTTACAAAAACCACTTTGATTTTTTTCACCGGCAGATCCCTGTTTTAGAATTTTGATGCTAACCATAATTGGGCAACAGTTTATTTTAAAACATTTTATTTTAATTACTTCCAAACATCTGAATGTTTCCATATGAAAGAATTTATACCTTTGGGAGCTACAGTTTGCATTTGTTATGTCCAATGAATCTCATCCAAACTAAACTGTAAGACAGCAATTCCAGTGTTTTCTTTACATTAATAATAAAATGCCTGTCCTTACCATGGCTTCACTAAGCTTTGCTTCATTTAAAAGAAGAATTCATGGTAACTTGAAGAATCTTCCTTCACTATGAACATTAGTTAGCTGATAACGGATATCTATTTCTTGCATAGATGTATACATATCTATTTCATTGTTCACTTTTTGGAATGAGCAATGTTGTGCAAAGCTAAAAAAATAAGAACATTAAGCAAAAAAAATTATCTATTTATGCACATTTTTATGTAGCACAATGTCCCGAGGCTTTGAATTGGGCCAGGAGCAAATCAGCAACTACTATAGCACCAGTAGCATAGGGGAAGATTGCTAGATCTCCTGTCTTCAGTTTGCATTCTGAATCAACTGAAGTTTTGGTGTTGACTTCAAAACCACATGTAGAATGCAATAAAGACATGAGGAAAAAAAGAAGAAAATAAAACCAGCTTAATCTAGTTTACACCTAGATTTTCACTATATAGTACTTCCCTTTATAATCTTTGTATTTGCAAAACGTCCTTGCTTCTACTTGGCAGTGTGGTGGCTCTGCAGTTAAGATGCTGGGCTTCTCAGCTCCTGTCAGCCTAGCTGTTCGAAAGCATGCAAATGCAAGTAGATAAATAGGTACCACTTTGGTGGGAAGGTAACAGCACTCTGTGATGTCATGCTGGCCACATGATCGTGGACATGTCTTTGGATAGTGCTGGCTCAGTGGCCTTGAAATGGAGATGAGCATGACCCCCTATAGTCGGCTAGTGGAGTAAAATCCTTTACCTTTTTAAAAAAACTTGCTTCTACTATGTTCATATACAGCTTCAAATGTTTCTTTTATTTTTACTCTTATTTTCTGTCTTAAAATATTAACTCTGGGCAAAACACTTGATAGGTAAAAAAATAGAACTATTTATGGATCAATAGTTTCCATCTTTGATTAGATACTGAGATATATAGATAAAATAAAAAAATAAATAGATAAAATAAAAAAAATAAAATTCCAATAGTTCTACAACTCACGCTTATAAAAATAAAACATAAACTTCTCTTAGTCCTAGAGTTCTCAAAATTCATTCTATTCAATGGAAAGAGGAAGATTGCTTGAGATTTCAGTTCAAACTTCAAAACTGGTAAATCTTTTACTACTAGCCAAGATGAGGTTTTTTTTCTTTATTCCAATCTCTATCTCAGACTTTATTATTATGATTACATAAAATACAGCTGATTACTCAGTAATCAAACTGTCTATAAATATCATATCCAGTTGAACATATTTTACTTCTAGAGTTTGAGCACCTAATTGGTGTCTCTCTCCCACAAATCATAATCAATTCCACCCAAAGTTAGTCACATTATTATAACTCATATAAATATAAACTGAACATATATAGGGTTTTTCTAGACATCATCCAAAGAAATAGAAATGGGAAATGCTTACAACTGTGCTAGCATACATGTTAACAATTGTGAACCACATAATGCATAGTGGAATTCCTGCAGAATGAAAAAGCCAAAGAAAAAGACAATACATGGGCTATACTGAAGAGAGAGCAATCCATACCTATCTAAAAAATAAATTCCAAAAGACAAGATGATATATAATAGTGTTAGCATTTCTTAAAATATGTTTAAAAGGGAAAATCATAGCTATTACTTATCTTTCAAAGATTACAGAGCCTAGAGAACAGGGATGAGCAATTAGCACTGTAAAATCTTTCTGAGGGACATTTCAAAAACTCAGCCCTTTTGTATCATCTGAGCCAGCATGCAAGGTTATTGTTGCAATAGAACACGGGTGTCAAACTTGCCGTGTCACGTGACGTGTCGTGACGTATCGTGACTTTTTTTTACATTGCTGGAACTGGGGTGGGTGCGGCCTCCGCATGATGCAACTGGCCCACGGGCTGGCAGTTTGACACCCCTGCAATAGAAGCACCACTAAAGGAAGGACTCTTTTTGGCCAGTAGAGGTGGGAATAGAATTCCCGCAATTGTTCTTCACTGTCCAATGAATTAGTCTTGGCTACTCTTTTGTAGCTATCTTTTTCCCCCATAGATGTGGAATGCAGCTTTATGCCTTTTAGAGCAGAGGTGGGGAACTATGGCCTTTTTATGACTTTTGGACTTCAACTCCCAGAATTCCTGAGCCAGCAAGTCCACAAGTCATAAAGGGGCCATAATTCCCCACCCCTATTTTAAAGTCAGAGCATAATTCTTTGATAAAAGGCAAAAAAAATGTATCTGGGGTTTGTTCATAAGTTTCTGTGATACTCCATTATCCTCAAGAGCTTTTAGGCCTTTCCTTCCAAAAAATGAAAAAAAGTGTTTATTCTTTGGATCACTAAAGATAAAAAATCCATTTTTCAAGCAATGCCATTGTAATAGCAATAGCACTTAGACTTATACAGTATACTGCTTCATAGTGCTTTACAAGCCCCTCTAAACAGTTTACAGAGTCAGAATATTGCCCCCCCAACAATCTGGGTTCTCATTTTACTGACCTTGGAAGGATGGAAGGCTGAGTTAACCTTGAGCTGGTCACAATCAAACTTCTGGCAGTGAGCAGTGAGTTAGCCTGCAATACTGCATTCTAACCACTGCGCCACTATTATACAATTTTGAAACAGGAACTATTACTATGAATGTTAGAACTCATATAGCCACAGTTCTCACAAAGACTAACAATTGCTGTTTTATGTACTAAAAAGTTATCATTTTCCCATTAGAACCAAATTTTAACAAACTTACTTTTTTAATTTACACATTATACTGCAAAATATATTCCATGTTTATGAGATATGCAAAGTTTAAAATGAGCATATGTTATATAGTAATTTCATGGAATCTATTAGTGGGAAAACCAATTTTTTCTGATCTTTGCTTTCAGAGTTGCTCCACAGAAAATCTACAATTAAAAAAATGTCAGAAATCCTATACCCCTGAATGTCGGCATGAATCAAATTACATATAGCAATCACATTCCATTTTTTCCAATTCTTCTTGCAAGCCTAATTTTTGTAAATTGCCTGTAATTGCATGCCCAGTTGATTCTTAAACATAGCTTTGTTGTATGTGGTTCATAAGGCAAAAATTAATAAATGAAATATTATTTCCCTTTAAAGTCAAAGTCTAGATTTATTTTTAAAGGTCACATTTGCCTGATGCATGCCCTTTTCTACGGGCATATTTGATTTTTTTTAAAGTTGGAAATTTCCTGACAATAAATTCCTGCTATCAGGGTTTAGAGTATAAGGCATTATGTTGTAAAATGCATACTTATTTTTGAAAGTTCAACTCAGTATAAAACCAAAGCTAGCAATAATGTCACAAATTAAAATTAAATTAAAAACTCAATCTGCTGAAGATTATGCAAACAAAAAGTATAACATAAGTTTGTAATATTTTATTTATTATTTATAAAAAGCAAAGCAAAAACAATTCCAATGGGAGGATTTATTTATTTATTGTAATCTGGATGAATATATATTTATTAATCATGGCAAGTCTTCATTGCCTCCATTACACAAAAGTAAGGAAAATTTAATCTTTCACTCTTGCTGAAAATTCTCCTCCCAAAATATTCTCTATCACAGACTCTAGCTTTTCCATTTATGCAGGATTTGTTTTACCCAAGGGAGCCAGTTTGGTGTAGTGGTTAAGGCTAGAAACCTTATAGTGAGTTCTAGTCCCACCTTAGTCACAAAGCCAACTTTAGATCAGCCCCTTCCTCTCAGCCCTAGGAAGGAAACAATGGCAAATTTCCAAAATCTTGCCAAACAAACTGCAGGAGCATGTCCAAACCAGTCGTGTGGAGTCGACACTGACTCAAAGGTACCAATCCCTTACCTGTCTTCTTTTACTTTTTTAAATGTTGTGAGGTAATATTATATTTGATTTAAGTTTTGCTTGTTTTATTCTCAAAGAATTGAACTTTTAAAATGTTTAGTCTATTTAGTGAATTAAAGTAGTTTGTTTTCCTGATGTGCTTTTGGATTATCAGATGCTGTGATACTAATTTTTAAATTCTAAATGTTGGTATCTTTTACAATTATTTTGATTTAATGTAAGCCATGCCAGGAAATTTTAGTATTTATGTTTCAAAATTTTAGTATTTATGTCTCAAGTTATAAAAGCAATATTCTCACATATTTTTATCTGAAATATATAATATCCCTTATTCTTTTCAGAGTCAGAGATGCAGGAGGTCAATGACACAGTAATGTCATTTCAGTAAAATGTTTGGTTCATTTGTAGGGTTGGGAGTTTTTGAAGTGATACAGGGAGCAAAATAAGTGTTAACTCTGTTCTTATTCTGAACTTTATTTTGATAAAAAAATGCAACAATTAAAAAAAAAGTTCCAAAAATGTGGACTTTGCTACTGAAGTTCTGCAGAATAATCTGTGTTTATCAGAGGCTACGACAATGGGATGGGGATGGAAAATTACCTAATTGTAGGTCTTATAACTATGTCTATATCTGTTTTGGACCCTGTTATCCTTCTAGAAATGTCGTACTGGTAGATTTTGGGGCATTGTACACATGCGACGCATGGAAGAATGACCGAGTATTGCATACAAGTTGGCATAATCTTTATTTTTTTTGACATTCATTATCCCATGAGTGTTCCAAACATAGTGTTCAGCATAGTTATTATATTACTAGAATCTTTGTGGATTTATTTATTATTTATTAATCAATTTTATGTAGCCATCATCTCACCAAAGGCGATGTTGGTGGCACACAACAAAAGATAAAATAGCCAATATAAAAAGAACAGATAAAAAGCACCTTAATTAATATCATAAAACCAAAAGCACTAAGCATAGGCAAAGGGAGGACAAAAATGGAGTCGTCTAGACCAGAGATCCCCAACCTTTTGGGTACCTGGGACCGGTTCTGTGGAGAAAGATATTTCCATGGACCACAGAGGTTTCATGTGCTGCCTGCATCCCATGGATGGGGCTTTGCTTGTTTGTGCAGCCTGGTTGCTAGCATGCTGTGGCCCGGTGCTGGTCCATGGACCGGGGGTTGGGGACCCCTGGTCTAGACAAGTCTCCAGATTCCAGATAAATAATCAAGGCTGAGACAACATAGCATAGGAACTCAAAAAAGTTAAACAGTTGTTTATTTTCAGAATTGGAAAAGATCATTGTAATGTTCAAATGAAATACAAATAAAGTACTATCATGTTTGTTGTTCATTCCTTCAGCTCTATATGAAATCCCCTGATGTTCCATTTCACTTTTAACAAGTACATTTTGCATTTCTCTTTGCATTACAAGACAAAGCTATTTTCTGTATTAGCTGGTGATCAAATATGACAAGTGTCATACATTATTTCATTTTAATTCTGTTGAAAGGCTTTTTATGCAATTTTAGATGACAACTAACATCTAAATATTTAGATGTATAAAGATGTTTAAAGAAGCATAAGCCATACCCATTATTTTATCTTACTAAAACACATTTCTATTTCCAATTTTTCTCAAAAGTATGAACAAGGCTGGTAATGTATATTTTTGCACAGTAAAATGTCAGGAGCAATGTTAGCTCTGCTTACTTGTGTTCGAGTCATTTTGTGCTATCAGAGATTGCAAGGATTGTCCTGGAAAACCAATCTTCTATGAGTAGCAAAACAATTCACTACAATTCTTCTGTTTGTTAGACCAGGGCTTTTCAACCCGTGGTACGCGTACCACCAGTGGTACGCAAGCACATGGCTGGTGGTACGCGTAGGACGGGTTGAAAAAAATTGTAAAAAAAAAATGTAAAAAAAAAAGTGTAAAAGTGGATGAGGTGAAGCGGCAGCAGCGCCGCAGAGGCTTGTGGCAAAGTCAGCTGGAACTGCACGTTGCCTGGGTCCTACTGAGAGCCCAGGATCAAAGCGTGCAGCTCCAGCTGATTGGCGGTGGCCTTGGGGATGGCAGGCAGCCTCACGCAGTCTTCAGGGGAGATTCCGCTGGACCTGCGTGACACATTGCCTGCCCCCCCGCCCCCACCCAGATGCCCTCACCTCCCCCAAGCGTTTTTTTTAACTCACCTGCTTTCAGCAGCATTCCCTTTCTCGGAAGCCGCTTGGCGCGCCCGGGGCTCGGAAGCCGCTCGGCGCGCCCGCCGCTCGGAAGCCGCTCGGAAGCCCGCCGCTCGGAAGCCGCCCGGCACGCAGAAGCTTCCCCTTCACTCCGGCCAGCGAGCCAGATGGGCAGGGGTGCGAATCGGCGTGTGCTCAAGAACGCCAATTCCACGCCCCTGCCCAGCTCGCTCGCTTGCCGGCGCCCACAATCTGCCCGGCCTCCCCTCTGCCTGCTTTGTGCAGCTCCTCCTGGGCCCCCTGCGCCCGCCGTTAACCCTCCCGCCACCATGCAGGGTAAGGTTGGCATCCCCGCCCCTGCCCAGATGCCCTCGCCTCCCCCAAGCATTTTTTACTCACCTGCTTTCAGCTGCAGTCCCTTTCTCCTTTTGCTTCTCTGCCTTCGTGTGCTTCTCTGCCTTTGCCACGTGCTTGTGGGTAAAAAAAAAAAGTTCCATGAGACTTTCTAACTTTTCGCGAGAAGTTAGAACGTCTCATGGAACTTTTTTTTTTTGTCTCACAAACACATGGCGAAGGCCGAGAAGGACAGGAGAAAGGGAATGCTGCTGAAAGCAGGTGAGTTAAAAAAAACGCTTGGGGGAGGTGAGGGCATCTGGGTGGGGGCGGGGGGGCAGGCAATGTGTCACGCAGGTCCAGCGGAATCTCCCCTGAAGACTGCGTGAGGCTGCCTGCCATCCCCAAGGCCGCCGCCAATCAGCTGGAGCTGCACGCTTTGATCCTGGGCTCTCAGTAGGACCCAGGCAATGTGCAGTTCCAGCTGACTTTGCCACAAGCCTCTGCAGCGCTGTTGCCGCTTCACCTCATCCACTTTTACACTTTTTTTATATATATATTTTTTAGAATTTTTTTTAAAAAAACGTTTTAACCTTTTTTTTAACATTTTTTTTCAACCCATCCTATGCGTACCACCAGCCATGTGCTCGCATACCACTGGTGCCACATCATTATATTTTAAGACTGAAATTCATTAAGCAGTGCATCTCAATAACAATTTATCGATCAAAAAGTTAAGGAATATAGCCACATATGGGGACAAGAAGGCAAAATAATCTTTATAGTAATTTAAGCTGCTGGAAATCATATATGAAATGGAAAAAATGTAGATGTAACAATGGTGACACCTTAATTCAATATTCACATACAATCAAGCATAACAATATATCAAGTACTAACACGTAACAATTCATGACAGTTTTGGATTTATAACTGCTTTATTGATGTTTTAAATTATTAGAAATTGAGCATCCAGATTCTCCTAGTGAATTTACTTAAACGTAATTCTCCAAGAACTGTGTATTACCTTTGTAATTACCATATAATGGGAAGTAGCAGCATAATTAATATTACAATTTGAATTTCCGCTAAAAAAAAAGGATATATCAATTCTTCTCCCTCCTGATACTACAATACTGTATCCCAAACTACTTTGCAGATTCTTTTCATGCATCAGTCATCTGTTTCATGAAGTTTGGTCTAAGGCATTTTGCTGCGGAAACCAAATGGTTGCTCCCCACATCCAATTTTATTTGCATAAACTGCCTCTGGTGGTGGTGCAGTACAGAATGGTGTACATTCTCCACAGTGCAAGAGAGCACATCAAATTTAAGGATACAGACCATGGCAACTGATACTCACAATTTTTCCAGTCCAAATAGGCTGGAGGATTTAGGAACATTTGTATACATGAGATTTTGAAACTATTTTCAGCTTGGGTTCCAATAAAATCATGAAATGGTTTCATGAGCTACTTCAACTCCACATTGTTTTATTGATGTTTTTATTTAAAAGACTTAAATAACCACTCATCTGGAAAAACACAACATTGGATAGCTCACAACAGCAGTAAAAATCAAAACGCAATAAAAGCAATAAAAGCAAAAACCTGGCCCCACCACCATTCTTCTCCAATGCAAAAACTCTACTATCTGTAGGCTTCAACCTCACTATATCCCAGATTGGGAAGCAACCTCTCTTGAAAGCCTTCCAGAAGGCTAAGTGGCTGGGTCAAAGAGAAGGGTGTTCTACATAGGATGCTATGGAAAATGCCCATTTCCTAGATCCCTCTAAATGGCCATATTTAAGAAAGAGACCTGGCGCTTGCCCATTCTGTCTGATCCGATGGAATAAGCTGATAATTTTAGGGATAGGCAATCCAGCAAATAATTTGCCCCCATAATATGTGAATCAGCACCCTGAATTGCACCTGAAAAAAAAGGGAACTAATGCAGCTTGTACAAGAGAGGTGTAATATGGGTAAACCCAGGAATGCTGAACACTGCACATGACTTTTTTTTGAACCAATTGTAACTTTCAATTGAAGTTCAAGAGCAGTCTTACAAAGAGCAGATTGCAGTAGTCCAACTGAGAAGTGATCAAAATGTGAGTGATACTGAGCATGACTTCTTAATCAAGGAATGGGTGCAATTGGTGCATGAGAGGAATCTGTGCAAAGCTACTCCTAAATTTTCAAACCACACCTCTTTTTGTGTGCATTTCATGGAAAAAGGACAGACAGACCTTTGCATAAGATTTGGAGAACAAAGGCAGTTTAAATGATAAAAGCCAACCAAGCCCAGATGCAAGATTTGAGAAGATCTTTCAAACAGACTTACTATAAATCTGCCTGGGGGTAGTTACTCTTACAGTTTACAAGGTTATATTTTTTACCTTAGAAATATAATCTGCCTTTATGAAATAGCACAAAATGTGGTGGCTAGACTCCTGATAGGTCAAACCCATCAAGTGAGAATAAAGTTACTTTGAAATCGCTGCATTAGTTATAGGCTGAATTTGAAGTGCTGGTTATCACATTTAAAGCCCCTTACAACACATTTCTGAGATATATCATGCAATGTTTTCCTTTCCAAAATCCTATCTGTTCTGATCCTCTACAGCAGGGCTTTTCAACCCATGGTAAGTGTACCACTGGTGGTACTTCGGCATCTGGCAGGTGGTATGCGTACGACGGGTTGAAAAATACTGTTAAAAAAGTGTTAAAAAAGGTGTAAAAGTGGATGAGTTGAAGCAGCGGCAGTGCCAGAGAGGCCTGGGAGAGTCATCTGGAGCTGCAGTGCTGCTGGGGCTCTGCTGAGAGACCAGGATCGGCACTCGCGGCTACAGCTGATCGGCGCTTCCGGTGGCCTGGGGATAGCCAGCAGCCACACGCAGTCTTCGGGCGGAGAGTCAGCTGCAGTGTTGCCGGGGCTCTATTGAGAGCCCAGGATCAGCGCGTGTGGCTACAGCTGATCGGCGCTTCCAGTGCACCCAGAAGAGAAAAGGAGGAGTGGAGGAGAGAATAGAGGATATAAAAGGAGGAGGGGAGAGAGGAGAGGATATAAAAGGAGGAGTAAAACCAGTACTTTTTTCATTGTTGTTGTTTTTGGTTTGTAACATTTTATTAGATTATAGAATAAAATACAAAAATACAAAAGCAAATAGTAGGACACAGTGGGGAGGAAAAAGGGAAAGAAAAGTGAGGGGGAGAAGGGAAAAAGAAAAGGCATTGACTTCCGACTTCCTCTGTTGCAGTAGAATGAAGCATTAACATAGAACCTTAACTTTTTATTTTTTCATAATAGTATAAACTATGTAGCCATTTCTATAACAACAAATCAATCTAATCAGTAAAGCCCAAAATCCCCCCCCTTTTTTTTTCCCTAGTCATCAAGTTTTTGACACCTTGCTAAGCATTTGTGGTATTGCTATGAAAAGGTTGAAAGGCCCTGCTCTAGAGAGGGCCTACTTCAGGTTCCCCTCCATAATATTATGGAGCACCTGATTCCTGGATTTTCTGATGCCTCTTACTTGACTGACATTTCAAAAACTCAACTGAATGGCACTCGGATATGTTCAATTTCTATTATTGATTTTTTTACTATCTAGATATGCCCTGTTCCTGATTTGATTTTGTTGTATTCACCCAGAGTCCTTTTGGACTTGGGCAAGTGATAAATATTGTAAAACAAACAAAAATACATAATATTATTTATTTTACAATACAATATTTTACAATCCTGACTCCATGCAGAAGGACATAGGGTGAGGTGCCACAAATTCATTTAATATTACTAAGTATCATCAAAGCATATTAGATTTTTGATCTTGTTCAAATATCATGGCTATGGCTATAGAGACATAACACTAAACCAGAATATTTTAAACACAATTTGTTGAATAAACCATATGAGTTCTAAGCCAAAAGCCAAAGGTCAGCTCAATGCTTGGTCATTAAATAATTTATCTAAGTTATTTATTTTATATCAATTTTATTAACAGTTTTAAAGATAACATAAAACCTACCACAAAATAATACAAAATAAAGAAAACAACGAAGGAAAGAAAAAACTACAGAAAGGATAAAAAGAAAAAGAAGCAGCTTCTGATTTCTTTGCTGCAAAGACAAGTATGATAACAAAGTTATCTCTTACTCTGTAATTATCAAAAAAACTCACTTTTTTATATTATCTGTTTTTTTTCCTAATCATTGAAACCGTAAGATATTAAATGCATTTCAGGAAACAAGTCTCCAAGGGGTTTCCAGTCAGCTATAAAATCTAAATGTTGTACTTTCTATAATCAAGTAAGTTAATTTAGCTATCTCTGAAAGTTCCACCATCTTCACTATTATGGGTAGTGTCGAATCTTTTCACTTTTGAGCATATATCTTGTTCTATGACTTTTTTCTTATGGTCTATCTATTAGTCCCAAAAGAAAAATCTCTGGCTTCAATTGTGCTTTAGTGTTTAAAAATCTTCTGAATTAATGTATGTATTTGAATCCATTTTTTTGGTTTTTTACATGGCCACCAAACATGATAAAATTTCTCTGTTGTTTATATTGCCAGCAAATATTCAAAATACCTTTACCCATTCTAGACATTTCTCTGGTTACAAATCTGAACAATAATATTATTTTATAAAAATTCTCTTTAAGATTAGAACTTTATGTAAATTTCAACCCTTTCAACCACATATTTTTCCATTGTCCATTTGTACATTGTAACCATTTTTTGGCCCATTTTATCATAATTCTTTCACTTATCCTTCTTTTGTCTCATATTTCAACAAAAGTTTAATGTTCGTCATTAGTACATAATTCTTTTCCAAACTGTCTTACATTGTTCAAAATCATAAAATCTTTTATCTGCTTTGTGATAATTGTGTATATAAAAAATCATTGACAGTATATCCTTTTATTGTCGAATCTTCACACAATTTTATTTTACAATCCTGTTGACTGTACATCAAGGTAAGTTAACCATTTATGTTTACTTATCATTTCTCATCTATAAAAGGTTTTTTGTGCTGAAAGCCACAGAAATGTTTTTGGGCACAATCTAAATTTATATTTATTCCTTACTCTAAGAATAGTTCAACTGACATAAAGATTATTAAAATCAACATAGAATAGAATATTCTTTATTGGCCAAGTGTGATTGGACACACAAGGAATTTGTCTCCAGTGCATAAGCTGTCAGTGTACATGCAAACAACAAAGTGATAAATCATAAATCATAAGATACAAACAACAAAGTGATAAATCATAAGATACCAGTAGGAGAAAATAATAGGAAAGATGAGAAGGATAATAGTAATACAGCCCTACTATATAGGTAAATATCCTTAGGCATGAAACAGTGTTGTGGTGTTTAGCAGAGTGATGGCATGAGAGAAAACTCTGTCTTTGTATCTATTGTTTTGGCATGCAATGCCCTATAGCGACATCCTGAGGGAAGGAGTTGAAACAATGTGAGGGGTGTGTACATATTTTCTCTGCCCTCTTTCTGCCTTGTGCAGTGTACAGGTCCTCAATATTATTTAGCTTTGTCATACCATAGATATCCATGCCACCCTCAGGTCATGGCCTAACTCCAATAGCATTTCATTTCTTAACAATACCCACTCTTTCATCCAAGCTAAATAGCAGGCAGCAAAGTATAATTTCAAAATGGAAACACCTCCTCTTTCTTTGCATCTTGTAAGTACTTTTAATTTAACTTGTGTTTTTTTCCCTGTCATACAAATTTAGAATATCCTTTTGCTATTGTTTAAATGGTATATCAGTTGTCAAAACAGGTATTGTCTGAAACAAAAAAAGCATTCTAGGCAAAGCATTCATCTTAACCACAGAAATTCTACCCAACAAAGGCAATTGGACTTTATCCACTCTTGACATATTTTTTAAAATGTATTACATGTGTTAATAGTTATTTTGAAAGAATATATGATTCATATTTGTCATAGTTAGACAGACGTATTTACCTTTTTCTCAATCTTTAAACCCACTACATTCATCAATCCTGTTTGATCTTGTATCTTCTTGTTTTCTTCTTGTTGTCTTCTGATTATCAATCTTAAAACATGCTAATACCTCAAATTATTTTAATTTACTCATTAAAAGTTCAATTCCCTTTAAAGGATTTGCTGAAAGCAGTACCAAGTCACCCATAAAAGCTCTTAACTTGTATAACATTTTTTAAACTTTATGCTCACTATCCTCTCATCTTATGTCTGTATTCAATATTTCAAGAACTAAAAGAAACAGAAGAGGGGACACTGGGCAACTTTGTCTTGTTCCTTTTTTGTTCTCACATGTACAGTTCTTGCAAAGTATAAATCAATTTCACTCATTTTATAAAATTCTCTCTAAAATTAATTATTGCCAAAAAAAATTCAGTTCACATTGTTAAAAACCTTCTCTGCATCAAAAAAGATCGATGTGGCTAATTTTTCATTATGTTGTTCCAAATATTCCAAAATATCCAAGACAGTTCTAAAATTATCCTTCAACTGTCTTTTAGGTAAATGCTCATATTGATCCCATGAATAAAATATTGCAAAAATTTCAGTTTTTCAGCTAAAATCATTGTAAAGAACTTACAATCATTATTCAGTAATGATACTGGTCTTTTGACCAGATGTAGCATTTTCACAAACCCAAAATGGCCCGCGGACTTTGAATCATGGCACAGTTGTATGAATGTTAGTCCTTGGCTTTTGGGTATGTATAGTTTTCCTCCAACCCAAGGCAGCCCATCAGTCATGGTGCATAAGTTCTTATGGCTTAGGAACTCATCTGTTTCTAGCACTTTTTTGAATTCAATTCCTGCTTGGCTTGCTAAAGGTTTTTGGAGCTTGGCTTGTGCTTGGGTGGTGACTGGTGCTGCCAACTGTTTACTCGGCATGAGGGGTTTTGTTACATCACTACAAGTGCTGTTGTATTGTGGCATTCTGGACAGTGCATCTGCTAGAAAATGTTTTTTCCCCGGCAAGTGTTTCAATGTAAAGTTAAATAAGTGGAAATGCTGCAACCACCTCGCTTGTTTAGGAGTTAATTTCCTGGGCATCTTTAGTGCTTCCAGGTTCTTGTGGTCAGTCCACACCTGGAAAGGAATTTTGTTCCTCTCCAGGAAGTGCCGCCAAGTAGAAGAGCCCATCGCACTGTGTACACCTCTTTCTCCCAGACCACCCACCTTTGTTCTGTTTCTGTGAGCTTTTTTGATGTGTATGCAAAGGGTTGTAATGCCCCCTCATCATTTTCCTGCAAGAGTACCACCCCTACAGCTACATCGCTATCATCAACCTGAATCACAAAAGGTTTGTCAGTGTTGGGGTGTCTCAAAACCGGTTCTGCGGAAAAAAGTCTTTTAAGCTTTTCAAATGCGGCTTGACATTCTACTGTCCATTTTAACGGTTGGCTTGGCTTGGGCTTTCTCTCCCCTCTGGTTTTCAATAAGTTCATAACTGGCAATGCAATCTGGGAAAAGGAGGGGATGAACTGCTGGTAAAAGTTAGTGAAGCCAAGGAAACTTTGTAACTGTTTTCTGGTGCGGGGCGGAGCCCATTCTAGAACTGCTCGAACCTTCTCGGGGTACATTTCTATGCCGTTTGGTGATATGCAATATCCCAGATAATCAATTCTCTCCTTGTGGAATTCACATTTAGATAGTTTAGCATAAAGGTGAGCTGCTCGGAGCTTTTTTAGGACTGCCCTGACCAACTTTACATGCTTGTCCATGGTCTCAGTGAATATTAAGATGTCATCTAGGTAAACAAGCACCCCCTTGTACAGGTGCTCCCGTAGCACCTCATTTATCAATTGCATAAATACTGCGGGTGCTCCTTGTAACCCAAAAGGTAGGACCCAAAACTGGTAACATCCTAAGGGGCAACTGAATGCCATCTTCCATTCGTCCCCTCCTTATTCTGATCCAGTAATAGGTTTCTCTGAAATCTAGCTTTGAGAAGATATTCCCTTTTGATAGGTGGGATAGCATGTCTTTCATGAGGGGAAGAGGGTATAGATTGCTTTTGCTCACTGCATTCAAAGCTCTATAGTCTACGCAGAGGCAAAGAGTCCCATCTTTCTTTTCTTGGAACAGGACAGGGGCAGCTGTCTTTGGCTTTGCTGGCTGAATAAAACCCCTTGCTAAGTTCTTGTCTATGAATTTCTGCATCTCCTCCAACTCTTGTGGGCTCATGGAGTACAATTTTGGTTTGAGGAGTTTTGCCCCTGGGCGGATTTCTATAGCACAGTCTGTGGCCCGGGGGGGGGGGCAGTTCATTGGATCTTTCCTCACTGAACACTTCAGCCAGGTCTCTATATTCCTCTGGTATCTCTGGTAATTCCTTTCCCCTCCCTACTGCACCTTTCTCAGCCGGGGGTTCCACTGTTCCGGGGCTGGGCTGGTTCCTTTTGGGAACCTGAGTTCTGCCATCCTCCAGTCCACCCGTGGGTTCCACTTGGTCAGCCACGCCATGCCCAGGATAAGGGGAAACTCCATGCCAGGGGTCACCACAAATGTTATAGTCTCTATGTGGTCCCCTATGGTGAGTTGGACAGGCAGGGTAGCTAGCATGGTGGGCACCCCCCCTGATATGGACCCATCTAATTGACCGAAAGAGATCGGTTTCTTCAGCCTCCTCACCAGAATCCCCAAATTCCCCACCAATGTTGGGCTTATGAGGCAGTGGGTGCAGCCAGAGTCAATCAATGCCCTGATTTCCATGCTCTCGGGCATGCCGGGGGCTAACAATTCTACTGTCCAGGTGAGGGGTGCAATGGGTCCACTTACCAGGGGTTTGTCTTCTGAACTGTCGCCCAACGAATTGGGCGTTCCTCCTGGATTGGTCGGAGTTCCCTTTCCTCGTTGGGCCGAAGCAGGGAACTCGACGGCTTCCATGCTCTTCATAGCCATCTCTTTTGGCTTCGCTGGAGTCTTCCCGGGTTTTCCAGCTGGAGCTCAGTCAGGTTTCCATTCAGCGGCGCGGTGTCCCTCTTTCCTGCATTTGAAGCATCCTGACGTTCTTTTGACGGCTGGAGCTTGCTTCAATAGCTCACAAGTTGGCTCTGATGGCGATCTTCCCCACGATCTCCCCCCTCATCATTGTCTCTTGGTCAGGTCGATCTCTGCTTCTTCGACCAGAACGTACCAGTCTTGCAATCAGTGGGGGTCTCCTCAGGGGAGGCAGGCATCATATAGGTCATAGTTTAACCCGTCCTTGAAGTATTCTGCTACGGGTCGCCTGCCCTGTTTCACTGTCTTTATTTGCTCCTGCGCTTTCCGGTCAACTAAGGGGTCTTTGAAATGACACCTAAGTGTAGCCATGAATTGATTGAAGTTTAGCAGCTCTGGTGCATCTGCATCATGGAGGTCTATGACCCAGTCCGCTGCAATGCCATCCAGGGCTGCTTGCATGATGCAAACCCTGGCTCGATCACTTGGGATGTCACGGCCGTATTCCTCCATGTAGTTCAGCACTTGGGTTAGGAAAAATCCCAGGCGGCTTAGCTCCCCATGGTACTTCACTTCCAGCAGTGGGAACTTCTGGATGGATTGGTGTCTCTTCTTCCATTTGTGTCGTCTCCCATCTCTGTCCGTGGTTGCTGCTTGGCGAAGGGTGGTAGCGGTGGTGGCGACAGCTGCGGTTTCAATGTTGCCTTTGGAAGGATCTGGGACCACTGGTTCAGCCCCTCCTTCGTCTGTCCCTTCTGCGAACCCAGGCGAATGGTGCCCCGGCATTGGTCAGCTTTCTCTTCTCTCATGGAGTTGAGTGCTATTTTCATCATGCCGATTGCTTATTCCAACAATCGGCTGGAATGCAGCGGCCGGTCCTCCTTGTCTTTGCTAAGGCAGAGAGACCTCTCCATCTCGACCTTCCAACCTGGTTGATGACTGCCCCATCTGAGCGTCACCTTCCTGGCCTTCTTCTCCCAGTCCTCCTTCTTCACGACACCCATCGACAACCTGGGCTTGTGGCGGCGTTTGGCGACTGCTGCCTCTTCTGATGAGCTCAAGGATCCGGAGCTGGACTATTTGCAGGGATCTGCTCGGTGGGAGGTTCCTCCCCATTGCAGGTTCCTCTCTCTCCATTCCAATATCTGACATGGTTTGCTAAGTCCCCCGGTAAGGGTTTTCCTTCCGGGCTGACTGTTACTGCAAATCCTGTCTAATGTCAGGGCCCACTTCAATACCTCATCCTAAGAAAGCAGAACTCGTGGAAGCAGTTTCTTCCAAAAGGAACTTTTATTAGGAGAAGCTGATAGCAGGCATAATAGACAGGATCTGAGGGTTTCCCGCTCAGATCAATAGGTTAAAAGAGTCCCCGGCAAACCCTACCCCAATAATTCATCCGGTCAATTTGAACGGGCCAATCCTCAGGTGTTAAGTCCATTGTGGGAAAGTTGCTGATAACACTGGTCTTTCCCAGGCTCGTCGTGATGTTGTTGTGGCTTCACACCTTCCCTTCTGAAACGGGAGATAAGCCAGATGGCCGGAGGCTCATTTCTTTCTCCCCCAAGGTGACATCAAGGGAGAAACAGTTCAAAGAGCAAGTATGCAGAGACAGCGAGAGAGATACATTGTAGCGATAGAGAAAACAAAGAGACAGCCCGCAGCGGTTCCCCCCTCCCCTCCAGGACTATGACAGAACCCAGAGCAATAGAAGAAACAGAATGAGAGTTTTCCTTAATAATATATGGGTTCTGACAGAAGCATTATTTTCATATTGCCCTCAACAACATGGGTGCAAAAGAAATTTTAATATGTGTTTAAGAACTTGAGACAAAAATTGGAGAGGGGGTTAGAATAAACAGCCAAAGGGTGATTAGAGTGCTGATTCTGGAAAGTTATAAACTGACGCAGGATCCATATGGATTTCAAATAAGATTTTGAAATTAATTATGAAAAGACAGGACTTTGAAAGTTAAATGCTAGAGGAAACCAGAAGCAACTAAAGATTACAATTAAAGAACACCACTTAAATTGGACTTACTAACACAGAATGAAACAAAATACTTTAACAGTGGACATATTGAAGGGTATTTGTGAACAATAGACAGACAACCTAATTTTAAGACTGTCTGCGATTATAGACAGACCATGTGTAAATGATATTATAGAAGAGGAACAATTTTTACTCAGTAAGATAGAATATGATGGATTACAATGAAATGACAGTTCCCAGGAAGAAGGGAGCACATTCCAAGGAGGGGGGGTGAGACAAGATACAACACAGCCCGGCTTCCGGTTCCGGATCGCGACACCAGCAGTCGCACGGAGAGATCTCTCTCTCCCACCGGCTGGTTTCCCTGCGTCGGTAGACCCTTAATCGGGTCGAAAGTCGCCCCGTAGAGGCGACCACCGCTAGAGGAGGCTCCTGCTCGACTGGGGAAGAGCGGCGGCTCTCCCCAGTTCGAACTTTCTCCTTAGGGCCGTCGGAGGAAAAGATCGCCCTTCAAAATGGACGATCACTTCGTCGCACCAGCTGAAAGCCAGAAGAACATCTAAGCGAAAGAACCCCCGTGGAGAATCCGGGTGAGACCTTTCCTACCCCCTTTTTTTTTTCCCTAACTACTTTCCTGTTAAAAGCTTTCTTTGAACTATTTCCCTGTCGTGAGGAAGCAGCGTTTGAGCAATGGGGAAAAACAGCGTTGGAAAAAAAAATATATAAATAAAAACCAGTTAATTTCGATACTATTTAAATTTTGGAATACTGAGGGGACCTGAAAACATTCTATTCTTGACTATTATTGTTACAACTACGTATTCATTATTTTTGAACCCTTTCTTCATCTCTTTCAACACGAAAAATAAAAAATCTATTATTTGGAAAGAAAAAAAAAAAAAGGATTTTCTGGTTTGCTGAGGACATCTTGTGTCGAAAAGTGGTACTGCAATTATATTTCTTTATGGCTGGGAATGGCTATGACCCTGAAAGAGTGATAAGATAACGATGCAGCTGGCCTATTGAAAACTGAAGGTGAATGCTTGCTTGATTCTTATGAAGCAGAGCCTTCCTTAAAGATTAAAGATTAAAAAGCCTTATTACTATCGATATGGAACTTAATACACAACTGGACTATGATCTTATATTGGAAACAATTCTAGAAGCTGCAAAGGATGTGAGCTCCTTTTTTCAATCTCTTTTCCCTACTCTGAGAGAAACTGTGGAAACCACAAAACAAACTAATTTTATTCAACTTCCAACACAACCTATCGAGAAGTCTGATGATTATACAACAACTTCAACAGAGATGTCTGAAACACCAATACCAACATCAACGGAGACTGACACTCAGATACAACCTATTGAAAATCGAGAAAAGGTGGATAAACAATTGGCAAATATAACATGGAATAAAACAGCTTTTACCATCCAAAGGCTATTAGAAGAAAGGAAAGAGAACTTTGACCAATTTGAAGCGTTAAAGAATATGGACCCCTTAATAGTGTGGTTTGATTATGTAGGAACCTCACTATGGAAACCATTATGGCACAGAAAGAAGCCTAGAGTTAGATTTAAAAATGTATTTTAAAGTCTTATCTAATGGGATTAAAAAGGCTTTGATTTCTTGACTGACTTAACAACTAATGGAATACGTGAAATTTTTAAGAGGATACCCTTTGTAATATTACTTTGTCTTAGATATGATATATATTGGAGAAGTAAACTTTATCTACTGGTTTAAAAAGATTTTTATAGATATAGAGGCATTGATAGAATATATATTTAAATTAGATAGAAATTTATTTGTTGGCCTGATATTTTTATTTTAAGAGAATTATTTAGAAATAAAAGGAGAATAAGAGGGATGGGTGATAAGAGAAAAAAAAATGGTATCAATGAAGAAGATATGGGAATGTTGTTGTAAGAACAATATACCAGATATAATTACGTAAAAAAAAAAAAAAGGGCACCCGAAGTGTTAATAACATGTCTATTTAAGGCTAATTGAAATATAGTAATTGTAAGTTAGTAAAGCTTAAAAACAGGATTGGGATTTTTTAGAATTGAAATGTAATTGATATTTGATAGGACCGTTTGAAACTTATATAGAACTCATTAATGTGAATATGTAAAATTAAATGAGGGAATTAGAGAGGGAAGCTTGAGTTGAGCTATATATCTGTGATTGTCTTCCTTTTTTTGGATGTTTAATATACCCACCTCCATGGTGGTTCCTAAGCACCTTAATGTTACCCCTGTACCCCTATAAAAGCTAATAAAATATATTTAAAAAAAAAAAAAAAAAAGATACAACACAGCCCGAAGCTGGATTGGAGAAAGAGCAAGTGATTTAGGACAACCACTCCCTACAATCTGCCAGGGTATATCCATTAGGACTAGACTAATATAGGATTAGTCTGGCAAGATTCTATCTATATGGTGTGAGCAAATAAAGAACTGAACTTTGGCAGGATTGTTCTGTGGAGCTGGACCTTACACTGAAACGGATCTGAATGTGGATTTCAAAACAGGAATGATATGGGAAAAGATGATATCCTGGCTATATTAATATAATCAGCTGATGTCTTAATAATTAAAAGGAACTTACAAATAATAAATCAGAAGACTGACTTGCATGACTTTCCTCTATTGATTTACAAAAGAGACCTGTTAAATTTTGGAAGGATTTTGGAGAAGGGACAAAAGAAAAAAAGAAAAGAAATTAAGTTTTAGGATATTACTTGAAGGGTTTAAAGACCAAGATTGTTCAAAGTAAAGTGAAGAATATGAAACTGATTTATTTGATCGGGGTTAAAATACATATGTTGCTACTTTTGATAACCCTTAATGGATTTTTGCTAACCAGGACTAAATAATGAGGCTTTCAGTTTTTGTTTATAGATAAGAGATGAGATATCGGAAAGAGAGATCATCTGATGCATTTTAAGACAAGATAATATGCTTCTGTTGAAGGGGAAAGTAATTTTTCTAGAAGATGATTCTTTTTTTGTTTGTTTACTATATTCTTTTCTTTCTTTTCTAATTTCCTATTCTTTTCTTTTCTGAGCTTTCTATTTTTTCTTTTTACTCTTTTTTTAGTTTGTATTAGCTTTTATATTTTTAATTCTAACATTTAATAAAATTATTAAAAAAGAAGATATTGAACAAACTTAAGAAAAAAGATTTTCTCTATATACCAGTCATAAAAATTCTACATTCTGTCACCTATTTCTCCGTCCATTACATTTCGTATCTACTTATTCTGTCTCCAATTACAGTTGTTAGAATGTCTTATTTTTCTGACATTTCTAGAGCACGTTGCTTTCCAGTGTATTTGGGTTGCACATAAGTTGCATATGTATGCAAGCTGTTAATATATATTTCTAGGAATGGTATTTGATATGAAACAGGAAAGCTAAAAGAACAAGGAAATCTGCAAAACCAAAACTCATATAAGAAAATATTTATTTCTTATACTCAGAATCAGACTTCTGTGATTTTGTGTAACATGGCTGAATGATTTATTGTATTTATGTTCCCTGATCTGAACTAAAAACCCCCAAATTATTTATGTTGGAGAAGAATGAAAAGTAATAAACCTCAGTAGTTAAGCACAGTATATCTCTATATTAAGCAGGGCTATACAAACAGGTGCTCAAACTGTTCAGTCATAGAAAAGCTGGGTTGGGAACGTCTCTGACACGCTTAAATGTTTTGTTCCAGATACAGACCAATAATGGTTATTTCAGAACAGAAATGGTTTGGTTGTGAATAAAAGCAGGGGAAAAACCCCAAGAGTGGGATAGATGAGGAAAGTATGAACTACTTTCTATTCAGAAAGTTCAGTAGAACTCCTGAAGTATAATGATTTCTTCAGGGATTGAATAACACAAAAACCATAAAAGATCTATTTTATGTACACGCCTAACATTACGTTATGTATATATCTGCGCTCAGCTACTGAGGATTGCAATATTTTACAATTTCTTCTTCACAGTTTCATTTTACCTGAATTATATGTGTGAATATCTCCTAAAAGTAGTAAATGTAGCTGGGATATTTTGGGAATAGGACAAACAGCATCCATGCACAATAAAGTGATTATTATATCTAATGAATAACAAAATATAATGGTTAGTACAAAAACTTTTTTTCCTGCCTTAAAGTCAGTCTTGATGCTTATATATAATCTTTCAATTTCACCAGTCCATAGTATCCACTACATGGACAACTCCCCACAATTTTCTTGGCAAAATTTCAGAAGTGGTTTGCCATTGCCTGCTTCCTAGGGCTGAGAGTGACTGGCCCAAGGTCACCCAGCTGGCTTGTGCCTAAGGTGGGACTAGCTCATGGTCTCCTGGTTTCTAGCCTGATGCCTTAACTACTACACACAAAAACAGTTACCATATATTTTTTATGTTTAAATAAATACCTTTTTATGACCATTGCAGTCCACACATTTTATTAAGAAGGAAAGAGATGGTTTTCATAGGTGAGAAAGTATAACCTTTATTCCCTCTTTTAAACAAATACTTTCAATTTGCAATCATACCATTTATTCTGAACCGTGAAATTAGTATGTACACCTTACATAAATTGACAGAGTTTCTATAATATGAACACAGAACATGGATTTCCATTTCTAAGAAGTATGATTTTATATTGCACACACAATAATTAGGACATTTCCATTTCAACTCACATCAACATTTGCATACTCAGCAGCACAGAAGCTAGATCATGTTTACAGAAATCTGGTCATAAAAAATGAAAATATGAGACAAAAAATACACTCAACTGCAATACTAACAGAGCAAAAGAAAAAAAATCCAATTTTTGCTGGTTTGATGGGATAGCAGCTGATACTCTTGTACTTTTCAGAAATGTGCAAACTTTACGTAAACAGATTTAAAATGCTCACTTGTTTCAATGAACATAGATTCCATGAATATAGGTGGTTGTTATGCTTTGTTTAGTTATTTCCTGATTTTTTTTAATATGGTAACTTTAAAATTCAGTCATCAAATTACAGATTTTATTCAATTAATAAGCTATTTTACATGATTTACAGATTGACTAATTTTGAGAAATATCTGTCCTTTCAATTTAAATTCCTAGATTCTTAGCAATTGATAAAGTATAATTTTTTACAATCACAATCACTGCATAGTTTGCATCCAAAGATCTGAGAAAGCGTATAAAGATTTGCTCCTCTCCATGTGAGCCTAGCTGTGATCCAGATGTGGCCACTATGCTCCTAGGCTAATCGAGACTAAAAACAGATGCCTGTTCTCAATCTTCTTTGGTAGGTTATATGTAACTTATTGATGATTGATTGACTGATTGGTCAATTAATGCATAAAACATTGGGAAATAGTTGTCCCTTTGACAATAGGCCCTTGTAATATTCTGAGATGGAAATGAACTCCTGGGGAACTGTAGTTGACAATGGACACTCAGGTGACTCTAAGTGGCCATTTAAAGAGCCATTTAAAGAGCCGAAGGCAGAACTCCTTACATCTATACCATCGGAGTCCAAATATTTGGCTTCCTGAGCTACATTGAGTGAGCAGGAATTGTCTTGGGCCACATATAAAATATATTATAAGTTAATGTATATAAATATCAAATATCCTTTATTTTTTATATTACATTTATGATCTTGTGGGGTTGCATTGTTATTTGTCCAGGGTTCCATATGGCCTGTGGTCTGGACATACCTGATCTATATGGTTTCTCATAGTCAAATCTTGCTTGCATGTAGGAATTGTACAGGAATTCTCCTATGGTTTGTGGAGCCCCAAAAAATAATCATGGATGGCATGAATGGGAACCCCTAAAGGTCAAACAGTTTCCCCAAACACTTACTGTAGCTATCCACAAATAATCGCTGGTTCATTAAAAAAAACTGATGAAAAAGGTAAGCCTACGCATTATTGTGAACTATCTTCCTTTTGAATATAATTACTAACATGATGAAAAAAAACCCACTGAGTCTGTAAATTAATGGCCGTTATAATATAATTATTCAAATTCCCAGAAATCAAGGCAAACATAATGTATGTTAAATAATGACTTTTACTTATAAAGAACCAATATAAAGATTGGTTGATTTAACATTATTTGTGGGATAGGGTAGCTGTTCTTTCTGAATGTCTATTAAGTAATAAAATATACATCACATAATTCCATAAACAAACACAAAGACAATTTGCATTGTTTGGGTCATACTGTCATTAACTAAATCATGTAATTTGACACAAATAAGATAAATTAATGTGTGTGTTTTTAAAAGGCCTAATCCAGATTATTTAGACTATTTCAATGGACACATCCAGTATTTCTAAGAATGTTGAGATAGAAATATTGTCCATTGCATCTATTAATCAGTTATCTATTATATTGAATTTTCACTGTAATAGCTTCTGTGGAGTAAAGGCTTTTTGTGGAATTTGAGATCTTTATCCCATGACAATACTTCAATAGGCTGGATTGCTTAGGTCAGTTTCCATTATATGAAACATGACTAGTGAACCTATTGTTGGAGCAATGCTGGGTATTTAATACATTGTATAGAAATATAAGAAAGCTAGTTCAGTGTAATGGTTAAGAAACCAGGAGTGGCTAGAAACCAGGAGACTAGTTCTTTCCTGCTTTAGCCACAAAGCCAACTGAATTCTCTGTCAGCCTTGAGAAGAAGACAACAATCTTGGTTAGAAAACTGTAGGTGCTAGTCCACGTAGTTGCCAGGAATGAACATTAACTTGAAAGCACAAAATAAAGTTTAAAAAATAGGAAGTGGTCATACCAACAATACATAATTATTAGTAATTGGTTCTGACAGACAGAGACAAATAAAGCAGAACTCCGAGGTTTGCAAATTCCTCAAAGAACATGTTTATTAGGTACTAAGTATCAGCATGGCAAAAGTGAAACCAAGTCTGGATACACAAGCAACAATTCCCCAATACAAAGTTAAATGTCCCACCCACAAAAGCTATGTAAGCAACTACGTTCCCATATATAATTATTTGATGGACTTTTTATGAAACGCCCAGTCTCTAGTCTTGGGAGCAGCCGATGACCTTGGTTCCCACCTTTGGGACAAAAGATTATTTAGACTAGAGAAGCACCTGGGCAACCCCCCTCCCTCCGTTCTATGTGGCAACCTCAAATGAGAAGGAAAATGGCTGCAACATGCTCATTTGTAAAGTTGACATAGGGGATAAATTTTGAAGTGGACTCAGAAACTGAAGCTTCCAAAAAAAAACCTCAGAATCTTTCCACAAGGCTGTGAACACAGAACTCTTTTGCAGGACCCTTGAGACTTTTGTGGCTATTAAATTGCAGTCAACATCAGAACTGTATGCTGATTGGGTTATTTTGTTTGCTGATTTGACCAATGAATATTTGA
Organism: Azemiops feae; assembly: GCA_023970755.1. Classification (NCBI taxonomy): domain Eukaryota; kingdom Metazoa; phylum Chordata; class Lepidosauria; order Squamata; family Viperidae; genus Azemiops; species Azemiops feae. The sequence goes on from JALGBA010004248.1 coordinate 784,870, forward strand.
CTTCCATTTTATTATATTTAATTATTAACTATAAACTATTGAACAAGGAAACTGAGCATTTCCAACAGTCTAATGAATACTATTGTCCTTTCTTATCACTATTATATAGGAACTAATGTACAACTGCCATCTGTTATCCCTAAATAAAGATAAAGACTCTATGATGCATTACACAATACAAACTTGCTTGTTAAAGTTTTGGAAATTTACCTTAAAACATCAGAATATAATTCTGAAGATTTGAAAAATTAAAAGACAAATAGCAAAGATCACAGAAAAAAGCCTATGCCATTATTCTGCCAAATGTATGGCTTTTTATCTGTCAGAATTCTAAGTACATACAGAAATGTTTTTTAAAGTCTTTCCCTAGGAGTGACAGCCATAAGCACCAGTGGGAGTACAGTAGGTACAATTTGCTACTTGACCTTGTGGCAGCTAGTAAATTATATGCAACCCACTAGTACATAGGATGCTTTCATAGATTCCTCGGTGTTAAACGATAGTGTCAGTGATTATAGCACATTTGACCATTATGTTATTGGACATATATTACTGATTTTTTTTTTGAAAAAGCTGTATGTAAATTAATGCAAGTAGTGAGCTTTTATTGATACAATTTTGCAGAAAGCATTTTTAAACCAATAAAATGTTATTTATTTGTATTAATTTCAAATATGCTTTTTCTCACAAAACCTGGAAAGGAGGTTGCAATCAAACTGAGGCTATTCATGACTTAGTTAGGCAAATATTTAGAAATGTAAATGTAAAGAAATGCAGGGCTAGAATGGCATATTGGCAAACAGCGGGAAAGAATTCTAATATCATACTTTTTAAAATACTGATTGTTAATATCAGCAGTAGTTCTTGAGAATAAGGCTCTCAGTATGAGTGATCAACAGTTCTGCTATATTAGTCCCTAGCAGGAACTTAAAATATTAATGTTCTTGGATAATTTTTTAAAAAATGTTATGGGTCCTCAAGAAATTGTATTAAAAGTCCACAATAATAAACATATTATACTATTTACCTGAACTCTTCTAATGCAAAATATGTATGTGTCAGAACCCACATATTATTAAGGGGAACCCTCTCTCATTCTATTTCTTCCATTGCTCTGGGTTCTGTCATACTCCTGGAGGGGAGGGGGGAACCGCTGCGGGCTGTCTCTTTGTTTTCTCTATCACTACAATGTATCTCTCTCGCTGTCTCTGCATACTTGCTCTTTGAACTGTTTCTCCCTTGACGTCACCTTGGGGGAGAAAGAAATGAGCCTCTGGCCATCTGGCTTATCTCCTGTTTCGGAAGGGAAGGTGCGAAGCCACAACAACATCACAACGAGCCTGGGAAAGACCGGTGTTATCAGCAACTTTCCCACAACGGACTTAACACCTGAGGATTGGCCCGTTCGAACTGACCGGATGAACTATTGGGGTGGGTTTGCTGGGGACTCTTTTAACCTATTGATCTGAGCGGGAAACCCTCAGATCCTGTCTATTATGCCTGCTATCAGCTTCTCCTAATAAAAGTTCCTTTTGGAAGAAACTGCTTCCACGAGTTCTGCTTTCTTAGGATGAGGTATTGAAGTGGGCCCTGACAGTATGTATTAGGAATAAAATAGACATAGTTTCAAGTTTCACTGAATTGAATGGATCTGATTTCTAATAAATATGTTTGCAATTCTTAAATAGTTTGTCTTTAACTGAACAGTTCCATTCATATATATATTCAGGTGTGCTACTGTATCCAATAGCATTTACTTTTTAGCTGAGTATGGATAGAATTACAATCTTAATGTATCAATGAATAGTTACTCCACCTATATTAGCAAGTAAATGAACTATACCAGCTTTCTACTGACATCTCTTTTTCCCTCTTACTATTGCAGGACCCTACCTATAAATTTCAGCATCATTAAACAGAGGTTACGATTTGTACGATTTCTGGGGGGGGGGAAAGCAATTTTCCAAACTAAGATAGTCCTGAAACGTTCATTAGCATTTGTGCACATTTACTGTTATTTAGCATAGTCATAACAATTCACAATTACACAAGGCTTCCGTGTATTAGTTCAATAGACTGCATGTCTTTATTTGCTTCCAAGCACTTATTGTAGGCAAAAAATAAAATATTATTTTCCTCTTCATCAATGCCTTTAAAAGTTCTGATCCAGTCTTTAAATAGTGTACAACTATATGTTATAATTTTGATTTTTAGAAAGCAGGTAGGTTAATATTATTATCTTGTGTTGTAATGCATGCAATAAGACTATAAAGATAAAAGAGGATGAAAGGGAAGCTGCTTTAAAATTCTATTGGCAATGAAATAACAGTTCTAAGTTTTAAAAAAAACTATGTAGTATTTTGTCACAACAATGTAAGAAATAAAATTAAAACAGTCTTTATCAAGCAAATTAATCTTTTTCTAAGAATCTACAAATCATAATCACTGTCTTCATCATCTTTGCCTTGAAAGATGTGTGGCATTTCTCCCTACGAGAAAAGGCTTTCTAGTATTTCAAGATGAATATACCAAGATGCTAACAGCCAACAATATGAATAACATCTTTTTTTTTATTCTAGTCCAGGATTTCCCCCCCCCCCCAGTAGTTTTTACCTAATGTCCATGACACTGTGACACAGGCAACACTGACTGATCAGTGTGACCTGGAATGCAAACTGGTAATAAATATCCCACCATAACTTTAGCACTTGAGCACAAAATCATGAAAATCCCGAAGCAGCATCACACATGTAACCTGGGCATGGCTATCCAACCCTTTAGCTACACCTCTCTCTCCCTCTTTCTCTCCCTCTCTCTCTGTTGGTGCATGCATTCACTGAGTTTTTCTTTGTTTGCTAGCAATACATTTTACAAAGAGACAGGCAAATGTGAAAGTAACCATTAAGCTGTCTTTATAAAATGCTGCAATACACCATTAAATTAATAAACAAAGAAAGCCCAATATACCTTTTGCAAGTCTCCTCAGAATCTGACATCGGCATTTAAACGAGACAGCTATCATTCTTGCTCGCCGCCTTCAGAGGCCAAGTATACTCCTAAGGCTCCACTTCGGAGGATGCAGTAGAAGCATATGAATTCCTCATCCACATACCAGAAGAAAGGTAGTCCCAGTGGGGAGTGACAAAGCTTAATTTCTCTTGGCTGATGCAGAGATCAGCTCCATGTCATCGAGCAGAGCTATGTCATTCAGTGCTGCTCCTACCACTGCCACCGCTTGCAGAAACAGCTGAATAGCTTAAAAAGCAGTATTTAACAGCAGCGCAGCATCAAATGGTGTAAGATCCCAATAAAGATGCTAAACATAGCTTTGCTGCCATCTCCTCGACTATGGTATGGTATTGTACAGCAAGCTTTGGCTTCTGTTCCAGGCAAAGAGCCATGCATTTTAGCACAAATCAGGGGATTTCCCCCCCCTCCTCCTTCTTTCTCAATCCTTCAGATATTTAACTCTCTGTTAGGATTGTGTACTGAGTTATTACAGCACCAAATATATCTTCATTCTTAAATGCAGACATCAAGAAAGTGAACAGATTTTCAATTTAAAGATAATTTCAAAGTGAAAGGATGCCTTACAGTTCCTGAGAATGAAGGGAAAAGAGGAGAAAAAGAGAGAAACCCAGAGGAGGCTTTCTAAGAAGGTATAGTCATTAATCATAGTAATGATGATAAACAGGCAATACACAGGGAGCCAGGAATGAAAAAGGAACATAAGCTTTAACTATGTCTATACATTTATCCTTTTAGCCTTGTATTAATACTACTATAACATTACCAAATTTTGCACATGATTCCATAACACTCAATTTATCTAAGTTTTTTAACAGCCTCTAATCTGTTAAACAAATAAAATTTCCCATTTATACTTCTATCATAAAATAATGAGATAGAACATGGCACTGAAACATTTTTCAACCCTTGTAGGCCAACTACATCTCTTTTTGTGGTCAAACTGGTTAGGAAGATCCCATTATAAGACTTCAAAAACTGACTGGCACTCACTTTTTAACAATGTGGTTTTCGTTCTCAATTCTTTTATAAAAGGAAGAAATTTAAAAGTCCCTAGTGTCACAGAAATTATTACCTGCTATTCCTAGTTTTTCTCAGATCATAATCAAATCTTTGTTTTAATTTTAGATCATAACAAAGATAAACTTTATAGCAGCAAAAAAATGATATCAGACAGCTTTGCATATAGATGATCGGAGAAAAATAAACAACCAAATGATAAACAACCATGGCAATAGAATTACAGAATTGGCCAAACAGAATTTATAGAATTTAGTTACAGGCATTAACTGAAACATTGGCATAATTTGTGCAGCTGTCTGAACAAAACTGCCATAGCCATAAGGACTCTCCTAATATTGAGGTTAGCGGGAAATAAATTTTCTTGGGATCAGTCCAGCCTTCTTCCCCAAACTGGCTCAAATTTCATACAGATTACTGCAAGAGATAAGAAATAAATAAAACTTCCATGTAACTTCCTTAACATATGGACATAAGGAACTATCTTGAACCAGGCTCAAAATACAGGTAGTCCTCAAGTTACAATCATTTGTTCAGTGACTGTTCGAAGTAACAATGGCACTGAAAAAAGTGACTTGTGACCAATTTTCACACTTATGGCTGTTGCAGCATCCCCATGGTCACGTGATCAAAATTCAGGTACTTGGCAACTGGCATGTATTTATGACAGTTGCACTGTCCAGAGTCATGTAATCACCATTTGTAATCGTCCCAGCCAGCCTCCGACAAGCAAAGTCAATGGGGGAAGGCAGATTTGCTTAACAACTGCATGATTCACTTAACAACTGCAGTGATTTGCTTAACAACTGTGGCAAAAAGATTGTAAAATGGGACAAAACTGCCTTGCTTAACAACAGAAATATTGGGCTCAATTGTGGTCATAGGTTGAGGACTATTTGTACAATAAAGGGAACTATGCTTATTTAAATTTATCAGAAAATTCCTACTTCAAAAAAGAATGAATATGCTTCAAAGAGTTTTCACACAGTTTGGTATAGTGGTTAATACATCACGTTAGAAACTAGGAGACTATGAGTTCTAGTCCATCTTTAGGCATGAAGTCAATTGGGCAACCTTGAGACAATATCTCTCTCAGCCTAAGGAAGAAGGCAATGGCAAACCACTTCCGAAAAAAATGTTATCAAGAAATCTGCAGTGATTTGTCCATGTAGTGGCGAACCTATGGCACGCGTGCCAGAGGCGGTATTCAGAGCCCTCTGTGGACATGCACACCGCCACTGCCAGCGGCTCGTGCAGGTCCATTAGGCCGCCGCCGCTGCCCAGAGCAGCAGCCCCGCCCAGCACAAAGGAGGCGAAGCGGCCGGCTAGCAAGCTCGAGTAGAGGTGGTAGAGCACACCCACACCCAGCAAGCCAAAGGCCACCCCGAGCAGGGAAAGCTGGATCCCCATCGGTGCCATGGCTCCCCGCAGTCCCAGCTAGGATTGCGTGCCTCCCCCCATCTCTGCTGGCCCTGGGCAGCCATGACGCCGATGGGGATCTGGCTTTCCCCGCTCAGGGTGGCCTTTTGCCTGCTGGCCCTGGGTGTGCTCTACCACCTCTACGCGGGTCTTCCTAGCTGACCGCTTCACCTCCTTCGTGCTGGGTGGGCCTGCAACTCTGGGCAGTGGCCTAATGGACCTGCACGAGCTGCTGGCAGCGGTGGCCCAAGGCAGGGCCAAGGTGCATCGGGTACACGAGGGGAACAGGCTCCACACGTGGGCCAAGGGCAAGATCTGCGAGGGGGCCAAGGAGATGACCAGCAGCGGCCTGCTCTCCAAGTGCAAGCAAAAATAGATGAGATGGAGTAGGCATGACTGGCAGTCTGCATCATGTGCCTCCCCCCTCCCCTACTCTGCCTGCTGCTGGAAGACTGGCCCGATATTGGCAGAGGGCTGCAGAGCCCCCGAGTGCACTGGTCAAGGGGCCGGCAGGCTGTGGCTGCTGATGGACACCGTCGGCTCCCATGCGCTCGCTGGCCTCTGTGTGTGGGGGCCGATGGTGTCAGACAGCAGCCGCCCCCACCCCTGCCTCGCCCCATGGCAATGGCACCCCCGCCCTGTCCCTTGCCTCACCCTGCAGGATGAGCCTCCTGCCCACCACCCCACCCGCCAGAGACGCTCTGGATCTCCCCCAACCCTGCCCGGCCCCCACAGGCGTCCCCCCCATGACCAACATCGAGGCGGCCATGCCCACCCAGTCTGCCATGCCCATCACAGCCATGCCCCCCAGTGGGCCACACCCACCCAGTGGGCCACCCTCACCCTCCCTGAGGGCACTACAATGCTGATGCGGCCCTGGCACTTTCTGATAAATAAGTGGGTTTGGGGTTGCGGTTTGGGCACTCGGTCTCTAAAAGGTTCGCCATCACTGCTGTAAGAGAAACTTGACTGGACTTGAAGTATGTCACTTTCACAGTGGAGAAAAGAAGCAAGTGCACTTCTGGAGACGTAAAAAAATGTTTTTAATAATTCATTGAGGAGGGATTCAAAAAGATGCTTCAGGTATACAGAGAAAGTACATAGCATTTGTCTATAACTCTGCAAAGCAGCTTCATCTTTTCCTAGGATTGAACACCAAAAAATTGTTTCTATTAAATGAAGAATTTGCTGCATCTAATAAGCATGTTGATATACTGAAACTTTATAAAAGGATTTATTGGTAGCTGGAAGTTACTTTTAAGGCTTTACACTGAGCAAGTCTATTCTTGGATAAGGAATATAATCTATATTAAGTGAAATACAATTTTTTTGACCAAAAATCACAACATTATTTTTATAATAAACCCTTGGACAGTTTCCAGGACAATAATAATCAAGGTTAAAGAATAATAAATACAATTACTTTGATGCAAGATATAAGAAAGGTCCTATTCTATTACATGCATATGTCTGATTCCTCCTATTTTCCCTGTATTGAACAGAACTTCTTATGAGTATTTCTCACATTAGGACTTGGCTTGGAATATTGTGCCTTATTTTATCTGGATTTGCAAAAGAGAGGACTTGGTTCCTCAATATTTATTTAAAGTGAACATAACTCCACTTGAGATCATATTACTCAAAATGCAAAATTTAGACAGTCTCATTCTTCAAGCCCCCACGTCTTCAGATCAGCATTCAGATATTTGGGATTTATTTCTTTTCTGTGTTTTCAAGCATAGATATGGTTACAGGGATTCCTCAATCAAGAAGGGATTAAAAATCATAGCTGTAACCTACCTTCTGCATTACATATTTCATAGATCAAGCTGCCAAGTTCCAATGAGAAAATAAGGATGGTTCCTTATCAGCCCAAACACTGAAAAAACATCCCTGGCATAAGTGTAACAATATGTATAGCATTTCAAATTTGCAACATCTTAAACACTGGATGAATATTAGAATTATTCTATCAAATATAGCTTGAGTATATCTCATATTCAATAATATGGTTCTGTAGTCAGTGATTTTCAAATATTTGAGGTTAAAGAAAGTACAGATGACCCACAAGTATGATCTTGTCTTATCAAACTACAATAGGAGGATATGACATATATTTCATTACATTATGTTTAGACTGCTAAGATATACTTTACAACCTAAGAATGCTGCACACTAAGGGCTATAATTGCTATCTATTATCTGACCTATAGGTATTCCCTGAAATATGTAAAATTCATTTTGTCTGAATACTTTCATCTACTATCATTTCCACCTTGGTTATGCAGACTTCCCAAATTAAACACAATAAAATTGGAAATAGTTTGGTTAAGATCAAGTACTGTTTCCTAGAAGTATGATTGACCTCCCAAAGCATATTACCTTAACTTGCAATCCAAAGGAGCATATGTGATTGATTTACTATACTTTACTGCAAGCTTCTCCAGAGAACACAATTATCTTCTGTATTTTAAAATTCCTTTTCAGAAACTATGCTGACTGACTATGCAGTAAGGATAACTGTGATTCCCTTCCACTGCTTTATTGTAGTAAAACCATGAAACTATTTAACTTACACATTATGTACGGAGAACTAAAATAATTTTATTTCATAGCTTACTTATGAGCCTGAGGGAAATATCAACGATTGATGAGTTGGTGATGTTATTTGACTGTTTAATGCTATGTTGTACTTTCATATAATATATAGTGTATACTGCAAAAATGGCTAAAAATAGTGACTGCCTATTTTCACTGGAAGATATTAACATTTAAATAATTCAAAAATTGAATGATTTGAAATATTATAAGGAAATAATATTCATATTTGCTCTGTTGCTTAACTTTAAACTGTGGTAAACATACCTGGTATATTAAGCCTATTCAATACCAATCATATTAACATTTTCATAGTCTTTGTAAAAATTATATTTCCTATACATCAAAACAGGACAACAATCATCAACAGGTGATTCAAGCAGATCCTAATACTCAAACCTGTCAAACCCTCCCGTCTTCTCCTCCCTCCCTCTCTCTCTCTCTCTCTCACACACACACACACACACACATACACCCCACACACAAATCCTCAATCTTTTTTTTTCAAAGTATTTAAAAATATGTTTGTGGTAGTAACAATGATGTAATTGAATTTATATGCTATGATAACTAGATTCACCATTAAAATGAATACATTATGGCATGATTTTCAACCTTTCAACTAAACGGAAGTCTTTCAACAATAAGAAACTGCAGCAAGTATTTGCTCACAGTAGAGAATTTGGGGGAATGGCATAGATCAGTCCTTTCCAATCTGATGCCCTTTAGATGTGTTAGACTCTAATTCCCACCACTGCCAGCCAGCATGGCCTTGTTGGATGATGGATGTTGTAATTCAATACTCCTGGAGGATGCTACACTGGGAAAGTTGCTTTAGACAGACACTCAGATTCCCTATGGCAGGGTTTTTCAACCCGTGGTACACGTACCACGTACCACTGTATGCAAGCACATGGCTGGTGGTACGCGTAGGACGGGTTGAAAAAAAATGTTAAAAAAAATGTTAAAAATATTTTTTTAAAAAAAATGTTAAAAAAAATGTAAAAGAAAAGTGTAAAAGTGGATGAGGTGAAGCGGCAGCAGCACCGCAGAGGCTTGTGGCAAAGTCAGCTGGAACTGCATATTGCCTGGGTCCTACTGAGAGCCCAGGATCAAAGCGTGCAGCTCCAGCTGATTGGCGGTGGCCTTGGGGGTGGCAGGCAGCCTCACGCAGTCTTCAGGGGAGATTCCGCTGGAGCTGCGTGACGCATTGCCTGGGTCCCCCCCGCCCCCACCCAGATGCCCTCGCCTCCCCCAAGCGTTTTTTTACTCACCTGCTTTCAGCAGCATTCCCTTTCTCCTGCCCTTCTCGGCCTTCGCCCTGTGTTTGTGAGACAAAAAAAAAAGTTCCATGAGACTTTCTAACTTCTTGCGAGAAGTTAGAAAGTCTCATGGAACTTTTTTTTTTTACCCACAAGCACGTGGCAAAGGCAGAGAAGCACACGAAGGCAGAGAAGCAAAAGGAGAAAGGGACTGCAGCTGAAAGCAGGTGAGTAAAAAAATGCTTGGGGGAGGCGAGGGCATCTGGGCGGGGGTGGGGGTGCCAACCTTACCCTGCATGGTGGCGGGAGGGTTAACGGCGGGCGCGGGGGGCCCAGGAAGAGCTGCGCAAAGCAGGCAGAGGAGAGGCTGGGCAGATTGTGGGTGCCGGCAAGCGAGCGAGCTGGGCAGGGACACGGAATCGGCGTTCCTGAGCACACGCCGATTCGTGCCCCTGCCCATCTGGCGGCCTTAGGGGTGGCAGGCAGCCTCACGCAGTCTTCAGGGGAGATTCCGCTGGAGCTGCGCGACGCATTGCCTGCCTCCCCACCCCCGCCCCCACCCAGATGCCCTTACCTTCCCCAAGTGTTTTTTTTTACTCACCTGCTTTCAGCAGCATTCCCTTTCTCCTGTCCTTCTCGGCCTTCGCCATGTGTTTGTGAGACAAAAAAAAAAGTTCCATGAGACTTTCTAACTTCTCGTGAGAAGTTAGAAAGTCTCATGGAACTTTTTTTTTTTACCCACAAGCACGTGGCAAAGGCAGAGAAGCACACGAAGGCAGAGAAGCAAAAGGAGAAAGGGACTGCAGCTGAAAGCAGGTGAGTAAAAAAATGCTTGGGGGAGGCGAGGGCATCTGGGCGGGGGTGGGGGTGGGGGTGCCAACCTTACCCTGCATGGTGGTGGGAGGGTTAACGGCGGGCGCGGGGGGCCCAGGAAGAGCTGCGCAAAGCAGGCAGAGGGGAGGCCGGGCAGATTGTGGGTGCCGGCAAGCGAGCGAGCTGGGCAGGGGCGCGGAATCGGCGTTCCTGAGCACACGCCAATTCGCGCCCCTGCCCATCTGGCTCATTGGCCGGAGTGAAGGGGAAGCTTCTGCGTGGCGGGCGGCTTCCGAGCGGCGGGCGCGCCGAGCGGCTTCCGAGCGGCGGGCGCGGCGAGCGGCTTCCGAGCACCGGGCAGCTGCTGAGCGCGGGTGGCTCAGCTGTAGCTGCACACACCGAGCCTGGCCCATTCTCACCACACGGAGCGGCTGGCAAGGTGAACCAGCGACATCCTGGCCCTGTCTGCGCACGCGCAGAGGCTGAGGCACAGGCAGGGCCGTGATGTCGCCGGTTCACCTCACCGGCCACTCCGTGTGGTGAGAATGCACCGCTGCCTGCCAAAACCAGGCTGGGATCTGGACGGTGTAGCGCAGGACAATGGAAGGGAGGGAGGGAAGAAAGGAAGGGACAAAGAGGGAAGGAAGGAAGGAAGGGAAGGACAATGAGAGGGAGGGAGGGAAGGAAGGAAGGGACAAAGAAGGAAGGAAGGAAGGAAGGAAGGAAGGAAGGAAGGAAGGAAGGAAGGAAGGAAGGAAGGAAGGAAGGAAAGGACAATGAGAGGGAGGGAGGGAAAGAAGGAAGGGACAAAGAGGGAAGGAAAGAAGGAAGGAAAGGATAATGAGAGGGAGGGAGGAAAGGAGGAAGGGACAAAGAGGGAGGGAAGGGACAATGGGAGAGAAGGGAGGGAAGGAAGCCAGGCACCCACCCCAGTCCCATCCCCCTCCACCAGAGACCCACGGATTGCCCCCCCACAGGCACCCTGCAACCTGGGTGATCAGCTGGCCATGCCCCCCCAGCCATTGATCACATGACCCTGGGACACTGTGAACGTCATAAGTATGAATCAGTTGCCAAGCATCCGAATGTAAATCACATGACCCTGGGGATGCTGCAAGAGTCATAAGTGTGAAAACTGGTCATAATTCGCTTTTTTCAGTGCCATTGTAACTTCAAACAGTCACTAAGCGAATTGTTGTAAGTCGAGGACTACCTGTACTTTCTCATTTTTTCCTTTTTTTTTTTTTTTGGGACAAGTTTTTGATACCTTGCTGGGCGAGTGGTGGTACTCGGATATTGCCTTATCCGAAAAGTGGTACAATGGGTGAAAAGATTGAAAAGCCCTGCCCTATGGCACTGCGCAAAAGCAAAACAGAACAAAACCAATACAAAACTTGCAGATCTGATCAAGGAACCTTGCAACATAGTGAATCTCAGATAAAATGCTTCTAAATCACAGTGTGGCACAAATTATATCTTTGAAAATCGCTATGTTAGGCTAAAAGAATTTTATTTTAATATTTTTGCATATTAGACAGCAGTTATCTGAGAACACAATCAGAGTTTTACGTCAATATGCTGAACAAAGCTGGATCATAACATTGATATATATTTATCAGGGGTTTACTTGGTGTTCAAGGTGAGCTGAAACGTATAGACTTTATTCAGCAGCAGTGTTAGGAGACATATACCCAGTAATTTTTAAAATGTCACCAATTCTTATATACTAATAATATGATAATTTTGCATTTGTGGCAATTTCCTCAGTTTAGCTTGTGAAACACCTTAAGTGGCAAAACAAACAAAAATCTTCTGAAAACAACTAAGAATCCTGAGTATTTTGTCAGCCTGATTAATAAAGGACTTAAAGCACTTGAGCATACTATATAATGAAATAAATCATAGCCAGTATTTCTTCATCAGCATTAAACAAGAACATGTGCAATTAAAAGAAAAAGCATTATGCATTGCCCATTCTATCAATACAGTTCATGACAGAACCTAAGCAAAAGTAAGGCAAAAAAATCTATACAGGAAAACTACTGCTTGTTTCTACTAGCAACATGCATATAATTAAAAGCTCTGGGATTTAATGTAATCCCCAAAGCAGCAGATCTCTCTGTCTGAAGAACTTGCTGTTGTAGATGCATAAAGCAATGTAATTCTAGTAAGATACTGTATTTTTCAGCTAGTCGTAATATTGATCTGCTAGGACAATTTATAAAAATAAATAATTAGTCCCTTAGTTTCTGATTGAAAACTTGATTTTTCAATTAAAATTATTTCACAGAGCAGGGATGGTAAAAGGCCCTGCCTTTAATTCCTACAGAACTAAATTTGGTCTGTTTCTTTTAACAGCTCTCAAAAGAAACCAGCATGGCTGCATAAAGAACTCTCTGATAAATTGAAAGACAAAAAGGACAAGTATAAAAAGTGGAAAGAGGGGCACATAACTAAGGCAGAATATCAGCAAATAGCCCGAGCCTGCAAAGATGAAGTGAGGAAAGCTAAGGCTCAAAATGAACTAAGGCTTGCAACAAAAGTCAAAAATAACAAAAAAAAGTTTCTTTCAACATGTAAAAAACAAGAAAAAAGTTAAGGAAATGATTGGTACATTAGTGGAAGAAAGTGGCAAGAAGGTGACAAGCAACAGGGAGAAAGCAGAACTATTTAACTCATTTTTTGCATCCATCTTTACACAAAGGGAAAAAACAGTCCAACCTATCAAAAACAGTACCGTAAAAAACAGATTAGAAAAACAAGTTAAGATAGGGAAGAAAATGGTAAGTGAGCACCTGTCCAGCCTAGACGAGTTCAAATCACCAGGACCAGATGGATTACACCCCAAGGTTCTGAAGGAACTGGCAGATGTGATCTCAGAACCACTGAACTATATATTTAAAAAGATCCTGGTGCACTGGGGAACTATCAGAGGACTGGAAAAGAGCTGATGTAGTTCCCATCTTCAAAAAAGGAAAAAAAATGGATCCAGGAAACTACAGACCTATCAGCCTGACCTCAATACCTGGGAAGATTCCGAAAAGATAATCAAGCAATGCATCAGCGAACACCTAGAGGCAAACAAAGTCATTACCAAAAGCCAACATGGGTTTGTCAAAAACAGATCATGCCAGAAAAATCTTATTCCATTCTTTGACCAGGTGACAAAATTAGTGGACCAGAGGAATGCTGTGGATATAATTTACTTGGACTTCAGTAAGGTATTTGATAAAGTAGATCACAACCTACTACTTGATAAGAAAGACAAATGTGCATCACCACCAGATGGTTTCGTAGCTGGCTGACCGGCCATACTCAGCGTGTGGTCCTCAATGGAACTGCATCTACATGGAGGGAAGTGTGTAATGGGGTGCCCCAGTGCTCTGTTCTGGGCCCAGTGCTCTCCAACATCTTCATCAATGATTTGGATGAGGGGATAGATGGGGAACTCATCAAATTTGCAGACGACACCAAGCTGGCAGGAATAGCCAACACTCCAGAAGATAGGCTTAAGATACAGAAGGATCTTGACAGACTTGAACATTGGGTGTTATCTAACAAAATGAAATTCAATGGTGAAAAAAGTAAGGTTCTACATTTAGGCAAGAAAAACCAAATGTACAGGTACAGTATAGGTGATACCTTGCTCAATAGTAGTAACTGTGAGAGGGATCTCAGAGTCCTAGTGGACAATCACTTAAATATGAGCCAGCAGTGTGCTGCAGCTGCCAAAAAAGCCAACATAGTGCTGAGCTGCATCAACAGAGGGATAGAATCAAGATCACGTGAAGTATTAATACCATTTTACAATGCCTTGGTAAGGCCACACTTGGAATACTGCATCCAGTTTTGGTCACCATGATGTAAAAAAGATGTTGAGACTCTAGAAAGAGTACAGAGAAGAGCAACAAAGATAATTAGGGGACTGGAGGCTAAAAATATAAACAACCATTGCTGGAATTGGGTATGTCTAGTTTAATGAAGAGAAGGACTAGAGGTGACATGATAGCAGTGTTCCAATTTCTCAGGGGTTGCCACAAAGTAGAGGGAGTCAAGCTATTCTCCAAAGCACCTGAAGGCAGGACAAGAAGCAATGGATGGAAACTAACCAAAGAGAGAAGCAACCTAAAACTAAGGAGAAATTTCCTGACAGTTAGAACAATTAATCAGTGGAACAACTTGCCTCCAGAAGCTGTGAATGCTCCAACACTGGAAGTTTTTAAGAAGAGACTGGACAGCCATTTGTCTGAAATGGTATAGGGTTTCCTGCCTGAGCAGGGGTTGGACTAGATGACCTCCAAGGTCCTTCCAATTATTATTATTATTATTATTATTATTATTATTATTATTATTATTATTATTATTATTATTATTATTATTATTATATTATTATTATTATTATTATTGTGTTGTTGTTGTTGTTGTTGTTGTTGTTGTTGTTGTTGTTGTTGTTGTTTGTTGTTGTTGTTGTGTTGTTGTTGTTGTTGTTGCGAAGTCGTGTCCGACCCATCGCGACCCCATGGACAACGTTCCTCCAGGCCTTCCTGTCCTCTACCATCTTCTGGAGTCCATTTAAGCTCACGCCTACTGCTTCAGTGACTCCATCCAGCCCCTCATTCTCTGTCGTCCCTTCTTCTATTGCCCTCAATCTTTCCCAGCATTAGGCTCTTCTCCAGTGAGTCCTTCCTTCTCATTAGGTGGCCAAAGTACTTGAGTTTCAACTTCAGTATCTGGCCTTCTAAGGAGCAGTCAGGGTTGATCTCCTCTAGGACTGACCGGTTTGATCGCCTTGCAGTCCAAGGGACTCGCAGGAGTCTTCTCCAGCACCATAGTTCAAAGGCCTCAATTCTTTTGTTCAGCCTTTCTTATGGTCCAACTTTCACAGCCATACATTGCAACTGGGAAAACCATGGCCTTGACTATACGTACTTTTGTTGGCAGGGTGATGTCTCTGCTTTTTAGTATGCTGTCTAAATTTGCCATAGCTTTCCTCCCCAGGAGCAAGCGTCTTTTAATTTCTTGGCTGCAGTCCCCATCTGTGGTGATCTTAGAGCCCAGGAAGATAAAATCTGTCACTACCTCCATTTCTTCCCCATCTATTTGCCAGGAATTGAGAGGGCCGGATGCCATGATTTTGGTTTTCTTAATGTTGAGTTTCAAGCCAACTTTTGCACTCTCCTTCTTCACCCGCATCAAGAGGCTCTTTAGTTCCTCTTCACTTTCTGCCATTAGAGTGGTATCATCTGCATATCTTAGGTTGTTGATATTTCTCCCGGCAATCTTAATTCCAACTTTTGATTCATCTAGCCCTGCCTTTCTCATGATGTGCTCTGCATATAAGTTAAATAGGGGCGACAGAATACAGCCTTGCCGGACTCCTTTCCCAATTTTGAACCAATCAGTGGTTCCGTGTCCAGTTCTCACTGTTGCTTCTTGACCCGCATATAGGTTTCTCAAGAGACAAATAAGATGGTCTGGTACTCCCATCTCTTTAAGAACTTGCCACAATTTGTTGTGATCCACACAATCAAAGGCTTTAGCATAGTCAATGAAGCAGAAGTAGATGTTTTTCTGGAACTCCCTAGCTTTCTCCATGATCCAGCGTATGTTGGCAATTTGATCTCTAGTTCCTCTGCCTCTTCGAAATCCTGCCTGTACTTCTGGAAGTTCTCGATCCACATACTGCTGGAGTCTAGCTTGTAGGATTTTAAGCATAACTTTACTTGCATGTGAAATGAGTGCAATGGTGCGATAGTTTGAACATTCTTTGGCATTGCCTTTCTTTGGAATTGGAATGTAAACTGACCTTTTCCAATCCTGTGGCCACTGTTGAGTTTTCCAAATTTGCTGGCAAATTGAGTGTAGCAACTTTTACTGCATCGTCTTTTAAGATTTTGAATAGCTCAGCTGGAATACTGTCACCTCCACTAGCTTTGTTGTTGCTCAGATTTCCTAAGGCCCATTTCACTTCACATTCTAGGATGTCTGGCTCGGGGTCAGTGACCACCCCATCGTGGTTATCAGGGATGCTAAGCTCGTTCTTGTATAGTTCTTCTGTGTAATTTTGCCACCTCTTCTTAATCTCTTCTGCCTCTGTTAAGTCCCTGCCATTTTGGTCCTTTATCATGCCCATCTTTGCATGAAACGTTCCCTTCATATCTCCAATTTTCTTGAAGAGATCTCTGGTCCTCCCTATTCTATTGTTTTCTTCTATTTCTTTGCACTGTTCATTTAAGAGGGCATTCTTATCTCTTCTAGCTATTCTCTGGAATTCTGCATTCAATTGGGTGTATCTTTCTCTTTCTTCCTTGCCTTTTGCTTCCCTTCTTTCCATCAGCTATTTGCAAAGCTTCCTCAACAGCCATTTGCTTTCTTTGCATTTCTTTTTCTTGGGATGTTTTTAGTTGCTACCTCTTACATGTGCGAACCTCTCCTCCATAGTGTCTGCAGGCGACTCTGTCTATCGATCTAATTCCTTAAATCTATTTGTCACCTCTACTGTATATTCATCAGGGATATGATTTAGTTCATACCTGAGTGGCCTAGTGTTTTTTCCTACTTTCTTCAATTTAAGCCTAAATTTTGCAACGAGAAGCTCATGATCTGAGCCACAGTCAGCTCCTGGTCTTGTTTTTACTGACTGTATAGAGCTTCTTCATCTTTGGCTGCAGAGCACATAGTCAATCTGATTTCTGTGTTGACCGTCTGGTGATGTCCATGTGTAGAGACGTCTCTTGGGTTGTTGGAAAAGAGTATTTGCTATGACCATCGTATTCTCTTGACAAAATTCTATCAGCCTGTGCCCTGCTTCATTTTGTACTCCAAGGCCAAACTTGCCTGTTATTCCATTTATCTTTTGGCTTCCTACTTTAGCATTCCAATCCCCCATGATGATAAGGACATCATTTTTTGGTGTTGATTCTATAAGGTGCTGTAGGGCTTCATAGAACCGTCAATTTCATCTTCTTCAGCACCAGTGGTTGGGGCATAGACTTGGATTACTGTGATATTGAATGGCTTGCCTGGATTCGCACTGAGATCATTCTGTCATTTTGGGGATTGTATCCCAGTATTGCTTTTTCACCTTTTATTGACTATGAGGCTACTCCATTTCTTCTGAGGGATTCTTCCCCACAGTAGTATAATGATGGTCCTCTGAATTAAATTCACCCATTCCTGTCCATTTTAGTTCGCTGATTCCTAAGATGTCGATGTTCAGTTTTGTCATCTCTTGTTTGACCACGTCCAGTTTGCCTTGATTCATGGATCTTACATTCCAGGTTCCTATGGAGAAAAAATCTTTACAGCATCGGACTTTCCTTTCACCACCAGATGCATCCACAGCTGAGCGTCCTTTCAGCTTTGGCCCAGTCGCTTCACTCTTTCTGGCGCTACTAGTACTAGCCCTCTGCTCTTCCCCAGTAGCATATTGGACACCTTCCGATCTGAGGGGCTCATCTTCCAGCGTCATATCTTTTTGCCTTTTAGTACTGTCCATGGGGTTTTCATGGCAAAGATACTGGAGTGGGTTGCCATTTCCTTCTCCAGTGGATCACATTTTGTCAGAACTCTCTGCTATGACCTGTCCGTCTTGGGTGGCCCTGCACGGCATAGCTCATAACTTCATTGAGTTACGCAAGCCCCTTCGTCACGACAAGGCAGTAATCCATGAAGGAGATTATTATTATTATTATTATTATTATTATTATTATTATTATTATTATTATTATTATTATTATTATTATTATTATTGTTATTGTTATTGTTATTGTTATTGTTATTGTTATTGTTGTTGTTGTTGTTGTTGTTGTTGTTGTTGTTGTTGTTGTTGTTATTATTCATCGCACAGTCAGCCAGATGTTCAGACTGGATTTGGCATTTTTGTCTACCTATCGAGTCCTTACCAAGGACCTGGGATAGGCAGATGTGGATGTTTGAATTGATGGTATTACAGATATCGTTGCAGGATGGAAACTGTTCCTAGTAAGGCCGCCTTTTGCAATTGACTGATGGCAAATTTGTCAATGCCAATGGTGTCTAAATAGTACTCCAGTTGTTTTAGGATTGCACCCAAGGCGCCTATTACTATTGGTACTACCCTTGCTTGCCTTTGCCACAGTCGTTCTATTTCTATTTGTAGGTCTTTGTATTTTGTTATCTTCTCCAGTTCTTTCTTGTAGGCCAGTTTGGTCTCTCCAGTAGTCAGTAAGCCTTCCTGATATACTAACTTCAGTGCATCTTCATCATTGTCCTTCAGATATTCTTCCAAAGACATTTTTCCTTCTTCAACCATCTGATGCACTTGCAACATTCCACACACCCATATTTGCCTTGGTAGATAAAGTCTGTCAATGTCACTGTGTGGATGAAGGGCATGATTCATTGTCATTATTTTTCTGGTCTTCCTATCCATTACTTTTAGTTCTGCTTGAGTCCAGTCCACTATTCCAGCTGTGTATCTAATGACTGGAATTGCCCAGGTGTTGATTGCCTTCATGGTATTTCCTCCATTGAGTTTAGACTTTAAGTTCTTCTTCACTCTCTTGATGTATTCACCTCTAATCTTTTTCTTGACTTCAGTGTGCTTGATGTTGTCAGCTTGAAGGATACCCAAGTATTTGTAGTAATCTTCCTCATCCAGACTCTTAATGTTATTTTCATGGGACAACTTGATTCATTCAGTTTTCACTATTTTTCCTTGTTTGATAGTAAGCCAAACTCCATTGCAATATCTTGGCTATATATACGGACAGTGTTGAGTAGTGATTCTATTTCAGATAATGTTTTTCCATACAGCTTCAGATCATCCATGTAAAGGAGGTGGGATAATCTGGCAGATGTTTTTGATGTTTGATATCCATAGCCTGAGTTATTCAGTATTGTTGACAGAGGAAATAACAAATAGTAGTGGTGATAGTGAATCTCCTTGAAATATTCCTCTCTTGATATTAACCTCTCCCAGTCTTTCACCATTGACCTGCAACTGTGTCTTCCATTGTGCCATCGATCTTTGCACAAACTTTCTGATGTTTCTACTGACTCCTGTAATTTCTAGGCACTTGATGTGGCAGAGAGTCAAATGCCTTTTTGTAGTCAATCCATGCCACGTTCAGGTTGGTCTTCCTTCTCTTGCAGTTTTCCAAGATCATTTTGTCTATTAGGAGTTGATCTTTTGTTCCTCTGCTATTGGGGTGGTTTCCTTTCTGCTTAGGTGGAAAGAGATTGTTTTCAACTAGATGCTGTTGGACTGCATCACCTACCACACCAGTTAGCAATTTGAAAGTTGTTGGTAAGCAGATAATTGGCCTGTAGTTGCCTGGTGCTGCCCCTTTTGCTGGATCTTTCATTATCAGATAGGTTTTCCCGGTTGTTAGCCACTTTTCAATTTCACCTCCTTGTAGTATGTTGTTGGAACTGCTTGGAAATGAGTAGGTATAGAACAGTTAGATGTTTCAATCAAAAACCATGCAGTTCAACTTCACCTGGTGCTGACCAATTCTTGATTTTCCTTGCTCTTTTCTCTACCATTTCTGCTGTTATTATTAGTTCTTTTATTTCAACTTCTGTTTTATTTGCATCCACCTCTTTTAACCAAGCTGCGTTCTTGTTGTATTTCTTTGGGTTATCCCATATCTGTGTCCAGAACTGCACTGTTTCTTCCTTGTCAGGTACTGACTGATTCATTGCAGTTTCTCCATTGATGGATTGGTAGAAACGTTTCTGATTGGATTGAAATTGGAGATTCTGCCTATAATTTGCAATTCGAGCTTCGTACCTGGTGATCTTCCTGGCTATAGCTGTTATTTGCTGCTTTATTATTTCCAGTGCTTCCTTGATCTTCCTTGTTTCTAAGTAGTATTTCTTGATTAGGCATTCTTTGATTTTCTTGTTCTTCAGCTTCTTTTCTTTTTTTTTCTTTCTTTCTCTGTTCTAGCTTGGTTGCATCTGATCTTAACTTGCTGATCTTATTTTCCAGTCTAATCTTCCATTTTTGTGGTGTACTGTTTGATTTTTTTTTCTTCTTTGTTGATTTTGCATCCCAGATATTCAGTTATAACTGCAGCTGTGCTGTACATTAGTTGGTTTGTTTCTTGCAATGAATTGGTGCTTATGCTTGATATTGCAGTATTTGCATCTTTTAATGCTTGTGCTAGCTGTTTCTTTGTAACAAGCTTCAATGCAGGCAGCCTTATTCTCTTGTTTTTGTGCTGTTCTAGATGCTCAGTTATTCTTTGTTTCAATTATTTTATTTCTTTAGTTAGAGGGCTTTGTTCTGTCTGAGGAAGAGGTGCCTGGTTTCCAAATGATATTATTGTTATTGTTATTGTTGTTGTTATATGGGTCTATGACATTAATGAGTTTTATTATGTTGTATTGTACAGTGTTATGTTTGGTTATATTTTCATACAATTTTACAGTTGTATTATGTTACAATTTTATACAAACTGCTTACTTATCTGAAACTGTACTTCCTCAAGTGAATTCATACAATCTAACCACCCAATTGCCTAATCTCAGGTTGCTTCATTGTTCTTTCAAATCTGCTCTTTCAGAAGGGGTTTGGTAGGCGCTGCACCTATTCATGTGGGGCTCTATCCCTTACAATTCTGTAAGGCTCTATATAGGTATATAAACCATATGTTTGAATTTGCATACTTCATTACACACCTCTATGATTCACACACTTTTGAGATGCAAGCCCCTTATGTGAAAAAGAATTGGATCATAAGGTGACCAAATGAAGTTTTCCAGGGCTGCATCAATGTGTGAGCAAATGTGTATTCTAGAGCAGGGCTTTTCAACCTTTTCACCCATTGTACCACTTTTAGGATATGGCAATATCTGAGTACCACCAGTCGCCTAGCAAGGTGTCAAAAACTTGATGACCAAAAAAAAAGGAAAAAAGTGATAAAGTATAGGTAGTTGTTGACTTATGACAGTTCACTTAGTGACTGTTTGAAGTTACAACGGCACTGAAAAAAGTGACTTATGACCATTTTTCACACTTATGACCTTTCAGCATTCCCAGGGTCATGTGATTTACATTCGGATGCTTGGCAGCTGATTCATATTTATGATGGCTGCAGTGTCTCAAGGTCATATGATCCCCTTTTGCAACCTTTTGACAACCAGATTCACTTAACAACCTTTTATATCAGGGGTGTCAAACTCAATTTCATTGAGGGCCGCATTAGCATTGTGGTTACCATGGGGGGGGGTTCCTTCCTTCCTTTTTCCCTGCCTCCCTGCCTCTCTCATTCTCATTCTCATTCTCATTCTCATTCTCATTCTCATTCTCATTCTCACTTCCTTCCTTCCTTCCTTCCTTCCTTCCTTCCTTCCTTCCTTCCTTCCTTCCTTCTTTCCCTCCTTCTCATTCCCATCTCCTTCCTTCCTTCCTTCCTTCCTTCCTTCCTTCCTTCCTTCCTTCCTTCCTTCCTTCCTTCCTTCCTTCCTTCCTTCCTGTGCTGATCCTGGCACTTCTGCTGAGCCCTGACAGCTGATCGGTGCTTCTGTAGGGCTGTCAGGGCTCAGCAGAAGCGCCAGGATCAGCGCCAAGGTCTAGCTGATTGGCGCTTCTGGGCGGCTCAGCAGAAACGCTGATCCTTGGCTCCTGCCGAGCCCCCATAGCCCTGCAGAAATGCACGCCGATCCTGGGGCTCCTGCCCAGTTCACTTGCTCGCCCTTCCTCCAAAAACAGGGTGCTTGCTCG
This sequence comes from Azemiops feae, assembly GCA_023970755.1. NCBI lineage: Eukaryota > Metazoa > Chordata > Lepidosauria > Squamata > Viperidae > Azemiops > Azemiops feae. Next base: position 806,722 of record JALGBA010004248.1, read on the forward strand.
CCCTTCCCCCAAAAACACACCGCTCACTCACTCACCCTTCCCCTGAAAACACGCCACTTGCTAAACATGCCACTCACTAACTCATCCTTCACCCGAAAACACGCCGCTTGCTAAACAGGCCGCTCGCTAACTCACCCGAAAATACGCTGCTCGCTAAACAGGCTGCTCGCTAATGCACCCTTCACCCGAAAACACGCCGCTTGCTAAACACACCGCTCACTAACTCACCCTTCCCCTAAAAACACACCGTTCGCTCACTCACCCTTCCTCCGAAAACAGGCCGCTCACTCGCTCGCCCTTCCTCCGAAAACAGGCTGCTCGCTCTGTCTCTCCTCACTGCTTTGGTAAGAAAAGCCTCTTCTCTTCTCGCTCTGCCCCTTTTATACTTCTCTTCTCTCTGCCCTCCTCTTCTCTTGCGGGTGTGCTGGAAGCTCCAATTACCATGTCGCCACATGTGCCAATTCTGGGGCTTCTGCCAAGCTCTGCAGCTCCAGCTGATCTCCTCCAGGTCTGTGCGGTGCCGCTTTAGCTGGTTCCCTCCCCCGCTACACTTGGCTAGGGCTCACATACCACCAGCCAGGTGCTAAAGTACCACTGGTGGTATGCGTACCACTGGTTGAAAAGCCCTGTTCTAGAGAGCTGGATTAAGGTGGAAGATGATCCCATATAGTTGTCCCACATGACTCTACTTGGATATTGCCTTGAGGGAAGGCTGCTAATGTTGATGTAATTCTTGTGGAATTAATGCAAATTGGAAGGAAGCATACTATTTCTCAGCAGATGGTTGCCATTTTCCATTTGAAAAACTCTTAACCAGCAGCTTGGAGGATGAAGATAGAGACTTTTAGCATTTTTGGGAGATGCCTCTAAAATAACAACTGTATCTAAGATAGAACAGAGAAGCATGCAGCCTAAAAAAATACATGGCTGAAGAAAGAACAAGAAGGTTCTTATGCATATATGTTTGCAGAATAAAAATCACATCTGCATCCTGTTGAGCATCAGCCCTATTGCGTAGCAATCATATAGAGGGAAGGATACACTGCAGCAGCAAAGAGATCAACTTACTTGCGTGCCACACAAGCTACAGCTAGAGGATAGTTCAGACATTTCAGCTAGAGTGAGTCAGATGATTAGAAATAATATTTACCTATTCACCAATGCCTTATTCAGTATCGGAACCATATTGCAATCCAAATGGAACAGTTAGCTCAGATCATAAACCAATTAGCCCAACAGGTAGAACAGAATTAACCAATATTAGCATGGCTCTTCCCAGTGGGATCCAAGCTGATCCTATTACTGACACAGCAGCAGCAGCCGTCACCAAAACTATTCAGATCCAAGTACCTGCTTCCCTGCCAGACAAATGCTACGAGAATCAAAGCAAATCTAATGCTTTGTATAGTATGAAGCAGTGGTGGGATTCAGCCGGTTCACACCACTTCGGCATAACCGGTAGCTAATTTTTTGTTGCCCAGGCCGAGAATGGACTTCCGGAAGTGGCATCCACACAGAGAACCGGTTGCTCACATATTTGAATACCAACATATATGAACTATATGTTTCCTTGAGACAGATTATCACCCCATTGGCCAAACCCATGGAGATTTTATAATTACTCAAATAACACAGAGAGTTGTAAAGTGGGTATCTCTCCTTTCTGATTCACCTTCAAACTACATCAGCTTTGTAGCTGAGAACCTAGGAACTGACTAATCTACCACCCTAACCCTACATAACAAAAGCAGCTGATGAAGAATATCTCTGACTTTCTGCTCTCAAATTAGGATGTGGATACAATAAACAAAAACTTTAATTAATAGTTCAAAGATAGTCTGATGAATGAAATATAAAATAACCTCATTTATCATGGTATAACCTCATTTATCAGGGCATACAATAATGGCACTAACCCAGATCTATGTGGACACTGATGGAAAGTTCAAGGAATTACAAGAGTACAAGCAGGGAAGGAAGATTCCATTTTCACTTCCTTTGTCTCCTTCCCACCATTTTACCCACAAATTACCGACTATACAAATTAATCCCATGTAGCTGAAAGCTAGAAGAACTCTGTTATCTATCTATGCAAAGTTGTGAAACCCAAGGTCTACGGCCACATTATATATATATATTAAAAAACTGCCTGCTTTTCATGTGAATGCCCTGTTAAACTCAAGGATCTCCCAAGTTTCACACTTGTTGTAAAGAGAAATGTTTAGCAAGCAGAGGACCTAAATGGTTGGACTGACTTGCTGGGAAATGAAAAGGACCTAGGATCCAGGAAATCAAAAGGGGTCCTGGTGATATTTAGGCATGGGTGACTTTGGGCCATTCAATCTCTCTCAGCCCAACCCACCTCACAGGATTGTTGTTGTGGGGAAAACAGAAGAAGGGAAGAATATTAGTTATGTTCGCTGCCTTGATTTATTTACAAAAAATAATAGGCAAGATAAAAATAAATAAAATATTTCCATCAAAGTTTCTTCTCCTCACCTCATATGAAACCATGATATTTTTACACTATATGCTGTAAATCAAGATACTTTCAAGTTTTTATGGTTGTTTTTTTTGTTGTTAAGCAAAAGGAAAAGAAATGGATTTGCATCTGAATAGCAAAATTTTGAAGTTCAAATTATAATTGCCTTTCTTGACCTCAGAATAATGTAAGAATTCTCCTACATTAACGGTTATGTAAATAGCAGTAAGCAACTTCAGCTACTCTTTCTTGAAAGATGAAAACTCATTTCAACTGATTTTAAAATTATCCCACAAATGACAAGAAGTAAAAATAAAAAAACCAGCAAGTCTTGATTTTTAAAATATCTTAATTACCTGTTTTCAAATTTATATCTTAAATTGCTTTTGATATTTTGCTATGATTTTAATGCTTTAAAGAGGTCTGAAATGTTAATATATGAATCTTCAGATTTATTTCATGATTTATTTTTGTATTTCCTTGTTTGCTTTTTAGCTAAAAGAAAATATTATATTAATGCATATGTGAGGCCAGGCATTTCCAATAATATGCCATTTTAAATAGAAAAAATAGTTAAAATATGGGAGGAGATAATCAATATTACAACAAAAAAGAAGAATGCAAGATTTGTTTAAAATACACTCTTTGTATAGTTTGCCTCCCTTACAATATAAGTCACAATTATTTAAATGTTATGCTTAATGCTGTTTATTAAACTTAATTGCTTTTTCTAAGAGTATATATAGTATGTAATTCTTTTGCTTGTCCTTACACTAAACACATGACATATCATGGCATTACAGAGAAAATAAGGATGAAATATACCAAATATATGAAAGATAGAACTGTGGCTAAAATAATTAAAAATAAAAATAAAACCTGCTGATCATCTTAGTATGTATTTCCCTAAGATACTAAACAATGCAGCAATTGCCAGAATTAAAGTTTCAAACAATTCATTTCCAAATTGATCATATGATTTCTTATGACTCTTATAGTTAATTTCTTTTAAAAAGAAAGGACAGCTTTGTTATTTGCTGATAACACCTCACAGCATATTCTTAGAAACTCATGTCTTTATTTTACTTGTACTTTATTTTATTTTACTTTATTTTACTTATTTTATTTTATTTTACTTTATTTTACTTGAACATTTAAGCAATAGCCTCATAATGTCCAAGACTGGAGGAACTATGAGTTTCAACGTAAACTGGAAGTCAAAGAACCTAATAATCATTTCTGTATAGCCAACGGGGGTTAATGTTTGTTTCTCAAACAATAGTGTTTGCTGCCACATGGTAAATTACTTCTGAAACAGAGAGCTTTCATAAATTTATGATATGAAGCACTGGTCTGCTGCAAAAATCCCACTAGACATGCTCAGGCCAATGGAAAATATCATTTTGAATCTTATTTCTTATATCCACTCACTTTAGATATGTATATATATGAGTGTGCAACAATATATGTTATGTGCCCACAAATATACATATGAAGACATTTAGCACATAATTAGATAATGTCACAATCTTTGTGTAAGTATAATTTTAAAAACAGAGTGCATTTTTATATACAGATTGTATTTCTGGAACTAAAATATAAACCTAGAAGTATAAAACTACTTTATTTATGAGGATCAGGTTTTTTCCTTAAAATAATTTGAGGAAGCCTACATACACATAATTAATCAAAAGGGAGTCACAAAAGACTGGGGTTTTTTGTTTTTTTTTGCAGAATCCATATGCTAATGCATTGCACCAAGCTTTAAAATTTAGTGTTTGTGGAAAAGTACCCTAAAACTGTTAAAATGATAAAGATGCTTTCTAGCTGCTGTTTGGAATGCAGAAATATAGAACTGCATGTTATACACAAGAAAGGAAAATGGAATGCCAAGGAATTAAATCTCTAATTGATGCAAGGGTCAATGCCTATGGATCCTTTAACAAGGAGGATACTTTTTTCTCTATCCTAGATTTCCTGAGCAATATTTAGATATAAGTGGTCCTACTGTTGGAGAAAATAATGAAAAATTTAAATGATCTTGTGCTAGCAATTTCATTCATCAAATAAATTGCTATCTTGCCATCTCAGATTAAAATCAATATCCTTAATTATTATTAATTAATTATTATTATTAGTCTTTGTTGCAATACATTCTACCTAATCACTTTATATGCAAGTCCATAATTACCTGTAATCAATGGATATAGATGTCATTTTATTTTAAACTGATTTTCTTCTTCTTGTGGGTCATATGTTTGAAACAGGATAATAAATGTTTACTGTTATATATATGTATCGCTATCACTTAAAAGTCTGAAAAAGCTAAAGACACGTTCCATATTTCAAATAAATAAAAACAAGGATTGAACACCTTAAGCAGAAAAGATTAACAATCCATTCTCAATCTGGCAAGTTCTTTAGTTCAACTTGCTTATGCTAAAACAATTGTCTAAATGAGACCTAAATTGAGATTATGGTGAGAAGGCTCAGTTACCGGGCTTTGTAACATGGAATAAAAATAGAGTACGGTGAATTATTTGAAAAGAATAGATGGGAGTTCTATATAAAGCAAAAGAATAGCATAAGCAACAGAGAATGCTGGCCAAATTTTATGCCACTTAAATCTTCCACTGTCATATCCTAGTGTTGTGTCCAAAATGGACAAATATGCGCTGGAGGAAACAGAAGAATAAGATACAATCTTCTGATTATGGGTTTCAATCAGTGGTGGGATTCAGCCGGTTCGCACCATTTTGGCTGAACCGGTAGCTAATTTTTTGTTGCCCAGGCCCAGAATGGAGTTCCGGAAGCGGCATCCACACAGAGAACCGGTTGTTCACATATTTGAATCCCATCACTGGTTTCAATATTATATAGACTTATCTTACACCAGCATAGGAATATTGTCAAACGCTGCTCAGTTGTTTGATACTGTCCTTTCAAAATTGTGTTTATTGTTTTTATGGTACCTCCCTTCAGCATTGATTTCAGAAACATTAACCTCTTTCCTCTGTATCTGTTAGGGATTAAGGTAAGTAAATAAACTAGTCAAACAGTGTTTCATTTTCTTCTTTTATTTTGCCATGCCTCTACTGCAGGGGTCCCCAACCCCCGGTCCATGGACTGGCACCGGTCCACGGCATGCCAGAAACTGGTCCACGCAAACAAGTGAAACACCATTTGCGGGATGCAGGCAACACGTGAAACCATGCCCCTCTGGTCCGCACAAAAACTTCTCTCCACGGAACTGGTCCCTGGTGCCCAAAAGGTTGGGGGCCGCTGCTCTACTGTATATATAAGCAACAAAACTTAAGGTTTGTAATTGGTTGAACTATTTTTTAATCCCACAAAAGAGTTATTCCCCACTTTCCTGTAATCCAGGGTGTACCTCTACTATGTGCTCACAGCTCCTTTGAAAAAAGCTTTTCATTCCTACTCCATACTTGGTCAAAGTCTATATATGAATAGAGGATACATAGTTCACACTGCATTTTTATTTGGAGACTTGGATGTGCAATTTAATCTTGAAGACTTCTTAGCAGTTTAAAGCATGTTAAAAATTTTCCTTGAAAACATATCAGAATCAAATACTGACACAGCTACTTTGGATTTTGGTTTTCATATCCCGTATTTTGCTGTTGAGACTTAAACATTACTCCTCTGAATTTTAAGATTAACTGCCTATCAGCTGGGCAAAAGATGTACATATAATTACAATGGAGATTCTTCATCCCTATTTAAAACATAGCAAATCTTTAGTGAACTGTTTCAGTACAGTAATTCACTGGAGGAGAGAAGAGGTGTGAGAAGACTTGTGTTATGTAACCTCTTCAGCATGAATGTGACAGTTGTGGTGGCATGGAAGAAATTTGCTTTTCAGCACAGTGTGGGCACCCATGGGAGGCCATCAATGGCAAGCTCCATGGGATGCTTCTGAAACTGGCATGTATCCTGCTGACTGTGCATTTGTTCAATGCTGGACCAACTCCAGGAACTTAAAACCTTCTTAGTATGAGCAGTTATTAAAAAAATTGTCCAGATGTTCAAACTTCTATAATATTATGTAAATTGATAAGTACTTTTTGCATTAGAGCTGATTAAAAGACAATGCTAGTAATGATACAATAATGCAGTTCTGTTGATAAAAGTATAGCTTCCAAAAATATTTTCAACGGCGAACAAGCCTCATGCATTCTGTTTGTCATAGTCAATGAAAGAAGCTTTTCACATGTGAAGGGTTCTTGATGGTTGTCAACAAAGATTCACGAATACTGGTTTAATTAGGTTTTTTTAAGGCTTAAAAAAAGCTTATGAATACAAGTCTCTACTGGCTTTAAATGCTCTAAGGACCCAGAAATAGATAAGAGGAAGGGTAAGAGTTCCTCAGTTGTCTGGCTCATAAAACATGCAAATCCATAAAATAGGGCTTACAAATTACAATGGGCGGATTCACAAATATCATTATGGTTTAAAGTGAGGCTGAGTGCAGGCACAGAGTTACACACCATGTATTATTATCTGATAGTATTCTTCAATATGATGATCTCTAGATGTGTCAGCCCTTCAAGACGAATTAGACTATGATATCCACCAGGGATGCTACTAGTTGAAGGTGATGGGCACTGAAGTCCAGCATAATGGTAAAGGATGTTGACTGCTGTTTATTCAATAATATCTGGAAGATGAGAAGCTACCACCTCTTGTCTGAAATAGAAGTTTAGAGAGACATAATCTAACCTTACTGACCCCAACATTTCCAATAAGATGGCAGAGGAAAAGGAAAATTTAGTATATAATTTCTATTTGTAAATTTATTAGTTATGTCTATGTATTGTTGTTTAGACTTAATATAGTCATCCACTCCAATGTTCCTTCCTATTGTGGTTTTTTGTAGCTCTATATCAATTAGGTGACATTTAATCTCTTTTGTGAGATTTTGTGAAATAAAAATAGCTAATTTCAAAAACAATTAAATTAGCATCACAGTGACAGTCTCCTGTCATTGCAATTATGGTAATCAAAATAATGTGCTAGATTTATAACTGCTGACAAAGTACACATCTCCATTCATTTCATTTCCAAGGACATTTTTAAATGACAGATACATTCCTATAGCTTATTCTGGAAGAACATTTTCTTTATAACTAGACTTGGATTTTTTTAAAAAAAATCCCATCATTTCTAAGAACAAGCTTATTTAGTAAAATTAAAGCTGACACAAAATCTGGAGTGGAATAATAGTGGAGATTTTCTCTTGATTCCGAGAGAATCCGTATTATCAATTTTGATTTGGTAAATCAATTTTAATAATTTTCACCAATGTGTCATGCCAAAATTTGATCTCTCGCATTTTTAACAGACCATTACTTAGAAACACCTTTTATTAAATAAAATCTTATCCTTAGGGTAACAATTTTAGGCATCTTATTTTTAGTGAGGCATATATTCCTATAAAAGTAAACATGTAAATTGGTTGCTGTGTGCATTTTACAAGCCCAGAGAAAATTGCATTTCAAAGACAGTATGCACCCAATTATAAAGAAATGACTTACAACAAAATGGCAATAAGTGCTGGTGCCATAAAGACAATCTCAATTAAAAGTTACAATGAGAAAGATACACCATAATATACATTAATTGCCTTTTCAAAATCTTAAACAGAGTGGAATAGAAGATATAATTATCGTTTTGTAAAGACTAATGAATCTTTCCCCCCCTAAGAGACGTATGTTTGATCCATGGCATTCTGACCTAACAGTAACAAGCAGAAACATTTCAATTCACATACATTTTCTAAATGGCCTGCTTTAGAAAATTCCTTTTACCATAGTCTTCTCTGTCCTGAAGCAAGTTTATCTGATCTCATGCTTTAGGAGCCTTTTGTAAAACAGCATTTAAGTTTTAAGGTAGGTCCTTATTTCCCGCTTTTCAGAATAAGTGTTTAAAAATGAGAAAATGTTTTCCATTCCACTGTTTCTGTTTTTCAGCATGTCATATTTTCTCCATTGTTAGGAATGCATTATACTGTATATTGCTCCAGGTCCTGTCAGCCAAGGAATGTTGGCTGGTGGGGACCAGGAGACATCCTTTTTCTGCCATAGTGCCTGCTTTCTGGAATCTCCTCCCTCCTGAAATTAGGATGATCCTGACTCTGTTCACCTTTGGTCAAGAGTTGAAGATCTGGTTATGTGCCTCCCTGGGATGGGTGAAGAGCCCCATTTCCTAGCTATGTTGGCACCAATAGATTATAATATCTCTTGGCTGCTATTTATATTTGATTTATTTTTTGTAATGTATTTTAACTCTTTTAATTGTTTTTATGATTGTTCACCATCCAGAGTTACTGGTTTGAGATGGGTGTTTATACAAATTAATTAATTAAGATAACGGATCTAGAATTTACACCAATTATATAATGGACTGCCGGAGACATTATTAGTCTGGAGTTGTTTCTCAACTTGGCAACTTTAAGATGTGTGGATTTCAACTCCCAGAATTCTTGCTGGGGAATTCTGAGAGTTTCGTTGTTGTTATTTTAAATTTATTGGCTGCCTGATTCCAGTGAAGTTGAAGTCTACACATCTTAAAGTTGTCAAACACTGTTTTAGGAGAACAGTATTAAGCTGAAATGAAATACAATTTTGCCATTTGATCACAAAACACAGAGCTGAGTCCAGTCAGTGGTCTTTGTATCTGTTTTCAAAATGAATTACAAATTAGAGAACTTAACTTATATAATAATCATACATTAACCTTCAGCATTTTTTAGAAAAGGTTATTTTTTCAAGAAACTGGGGTAATGTAATATTTGTATGTTTTTAATACACTTCTATATTTACTTCAAGTTTAGCTTTGTTATGCTTTCACAGCAGAAAAAATTAAGAGCTTTTTGACACCTTAGGCAAGAAATATAATATGACATAAATTTATTTCATGATATGTTAGTATAAGTGATAAAAGATTATTTACACAGAGTGTCTTGCAATATTAATAATGGACATCAAGTTGCAAGAAGCAGTAAATTTGTTTTAAATGGAGGTTTTTTTTTATTACAGAGATTCTGTTATGAACAACTTTGATCATACTTACTGCATAATAAAAATACTGTAGGCTTATATAATTCATTCTTAAGTACTTGCCTTCCAAACCCTTACATAAAAGTTGTTAATAACCATGTTTTGCATTCTCATTTCAGGTTTATAATTCTGTTTTTCAGAACGATTCAGTATGATTACATTATAGAAATGATCAAGGAGTCATTGTCTTTAATAATTATCAATGGCTGTTAATTCTGTTAATTCCTCATATATCTAAAATGGAATAAATAGAATAAAGTGAGATGAATAATTCTTTAGGTACCTGACTAAAATCCCATCAATACTGAAATTCTTTACTCTGTACCAACTGAATGTTTTGAGCCATTTTTAATGTCAACTTGAGTGCAATATCCACAGAACATTTATTAGCAGGATAAAATTTCAAATGAGGTTCATTCAACATTTTTAATATGGAATGGAATGGAATGGAATGGAATGGAATGGAATGGAATAGAATAGAATAGAATAGAATAGAATAGAATAGAATAGAATAGAATAGAATAGAATAGAATAGAAGCTGGAAGGGACCTTGGAGGTCTTCTAGTCCAGCCCCCTGCTCAAGCAGGAGAACCTATACTGTCTCAGACAGGTGAATGTCCAGTCTCTTCTTAAAAATCTCCAGTGATGATGATTTCTCGGCATAAGCTGTTCCACTGGTTGATTGTCCTCAGGAAGTTTCTCCTTAGTTCCAGGTTGCTTCTCTCTTTGATCAGTTTCCAACCAGAAGTAGGATAACAATATTTTAAACAAACCAATGTACCTGTCTAAGGGGAACAAGAACATATGCCCATAACTTGAGCTACCCCAAGGCTGATTAGAGTAGCTAGATGGCTAGATCTTATAAAAATCCACAAACTATCTTGGGGTAGAAATGTCTAGAATTCTCCCTTGCTCTAATAATTAACAGTAGAAGACTTCAAACATATCATGCACACTGTAGTAGAATGATCAACATGAAGGAACATAGGCATCCAAACGAGCATGTTGCTTTCATCAGGATGAGCACCGTACCCAAAAACTGATTCAGAGAAATTAAATTGGTTCAGTGAAGGACACTGAAGCTAGAAATTAAGTCCAGTAAAGAGAAAATGAAGATGTTGAATATGCTTAACTTTGAGGAAAGATGATGGAATGGAGATATACGACACCAGACTTCAAGATCTCATGTAAAAACAGCCAAACCATATTCTTTCTCATTCAAGAGCATAGGGCTATGAAAAAGGGATTTAAATTACAGGAAGGCAGCTTTTAATTGAATTTTAATTGAATGTTTATACTACCGTGTTTCCCCAAAAGTAAGACCTATCCCAAAAGTAAGCCCTAGCTTGATTTTGGGGGGTGGACCTAATATAAGCCCTACCCCAAAAATAAGCCCTAGTTTTGGGGTGAGGCACACACCTAAAAATCAAGCTAGGGCAGGGATGGGGGTATGGAGCTGCTCCACGCGGCCCACACTTGCTGACTGTTGCAGCCAGGCCTCTCCTCGCCGGCCCACTTCTGCGGCATTTCCAGGCCTGCATTTCGCAGTCAGAGTCCTTTCCAGAAGGCCACTGCAGCCAAGAATCGAGCTATGGATTCAATCCATAGCTCGGTTCTGTAAGGCCTGTGCAGCTGAGAACCGAGCTATGGATTGAATCCATAGCTCGGTTCTCGGCTGCACAGGCTTTCTGGAAAGGCCTTTGATTATGAAATGCAGGCCGAGCTCCATTCTCAGGTGCAAAATAAGCTCTCCTTTGATCCCAGAAGAAGTGGGCCGGCTGGGCAGGGCTGTCGGTGCCAGAGGTGAGTGGAAAAGACACACACACACCCGAAAATAAGACCTGGTGCCTCTTTTGGAAAAACAAAACAAAACAAGACCGGGTCTTATTTTCGAGGAAACACAGTAACTGAAAGAGTTTGACGGTTAATGAGTTAGAGAGATGATTGGCTCACTTTCACTATGTTCAGAGACCCTAGTCCACGGGTTGGCAACCTGCAGCTCCGGAGCCGCATGTGGCTCTTTGAGCCTTCTCCTGCGGCTCCCAGCCTCCTCCGCCATTTGCAGAAAGAGAGACAGAGACAGAAAGAGGCATTTGCGCTTTCCTTCTCTCTCTCTCTCTCTCTCTCTCTCTCTCTCTCTTTCTCTCTCTCTCTCTCTCTGTGTGAGCTGACAAGCTGACAAGCTTATTGGGCGGGGCTTCTCCCTTTGCTGCATCTCTGCAGGAAGCAGGAAGGGCAGGAGAGAGCCAGCCCAATAAGAATGTGTGTCAGCATGTTGGAGAAGAGCCTGAAGCCAGCTTGCCAGGTGAGCAGAAGATCGGAGAGAGGGAGAGAGAGGGGAGAGAGAGAGAGAGAGAAAGAGAAAGAGTGAGAGGGAGGAGAGGAAAGAGAGAGAAAGAGAGAGAGAGGGGAGAGGAAAGAGAGAGGGAGAGAAAGAGAGAGAGAAAGAGAGAGAGAGAGGAAAGAGAGAGAGAATGATCTTGTTACAATGAATCAAAAAATTGAAAGCTTCCGACAAGCGATTTCAGATAATCAACAAAGGATCCAAAAGATAGAAGATAAATCAGTGGAAGTTGATCAGAAATTAGAATCCATACAAGAGGAGAACCAAAGACTGGCTCAAACAAATGCGGAACTGGAAGATTCTCTTGCGGTGATAGAGATGGAAAGAGCATCATATTTCTTAAGATTCCAAAATATAATAGAAGACAAGGATGAGAATTTGTCAGATTTGATAGGTGAGCTACTAGCAGATCTCTTAGGAATGGGCGAGGCTCAAATGGAAGGAGAAATAGACCAGGCCTTCAGAGTTAATTCAAGTTATGCTAGAAGAAACAGGGTCCCCAGGGAAGTTCATGTTAGATTCCTCAAAAGATCTACGCGAGATGAGATTTTGAGAATAGTAAGAGATCAACCATTAAAATACAAAGAAAAAGAAATACTTGTGCTTAAGTAAATTCCTAGAAGGATAAGAGAGGCTCGAAGAGACTACCAGTTTTTAACTAGAAAATTGATTGACAAAGGAGTGGATTTTATATGGTTGGTCCCAGAAGGGATATTAATTTTCTGGGACTCGAAAAGATACAGATTGGATACCCTGCTTAAAGCAGCAGAATTTTTTGATCATCATAGATCTTTTTTCAAAAAAGGGGATCCTGAACCTAAGAAACAAGAGGAGATGGGTGCTGTGGGAGTGTCTGAACAACTAGAGGAGGAAGAAGCTAAAAAGACCACTGCAGAGGAAGGAGCAAGACCGAGAGACCAGAGACAAATAAGATCTCCTAGAAAATTGAGACCTAGATATAATTGAAGTCATGGAGGAGATTGGAATTTTATCAATAAATATAAATGGACTGAATTATCCCTCAAAGAGGAGAAAAACTTTTACTAGACTACAAAAATTAAAAATGGACATAATTTGCCTTCAAGAGACACACATTAAGAGACAACATTCTAAAATTTTAGAACAACCAAAAATGGGCAAGCTTTACTTTACACTTGCACCCCAAAAGAAAAGAGGTATAGCCCTCTATATAAAAGAAAAGATGAATTCTAAACAAGTTTATGCAGATGAAGAGGGGAGAATATTAATGGTAGAAATTATGGTTGACCAAAAACAGATATTGATGGTTGCAATATATGCACCTAATGATAAACAAGAGCAATTTTATTACCAACTACATAATAAAATAGTGGACTTAAACTACCAAAACCTGTGCATATTGGGAGATTTCAACGCAATAGCAGATTCAACCTGGGACTATAAAAGCTATAAACAAGGGAGAAAAGGGGGAAATACTCTACCCAAGGCCTTTTTAAAAATGAAAGAAGAATTGTCCATTCAAGATATTTGGAGAGAGATGAATCCAGAAAAATCACAATATACTTTTTACTCAAATAGGCATAAATCATGGTCTAGAATTGATATGATATGGACATCCTATGACTTGAAAACGATGATACAAGAGATTGAGATAGAAACCAATGTTTGGACAGACCATAACCCAATAAAAATGATTTGGAAAGGCACTAAGAAAAAAATAAGATGGTCTCTGAATAAATCTATACTTAAAGAGAAAGAATTTTTACAATTAGCGACAACGGAAATGGAATTTTTCTTCAAAATAAACAAGAAAGAAGACACCTCCCTCCAAAACATGTGGGATATGGCCAAAGCATATTTTAGAGGCTTGACCATAACCTATGCTGCTAAAAAGAATAAAGAAAAGAAACAACTACAGTTAAACCTGAGAGAAGAACTCAAAAAATTGGAACTTGAGCTACAAATTGATCCACAAAAGAAAGTTCTTAAGAAATAAATGGAGATAACAAAACATAAATTAAACTTGGCTGAGATGGATATAATGGCACAGCAGATTAAACGCTCTAAACAGAACTTTTTTGAAAATGCCAAAAAGCCAGGTAGATGGTTATCATATAGGCTAAAGAAAGAAAGGGAAAAAAGACTGATTAATAAGCTACAAGATTCAAAAGGAGAGCTACACTTTCACAATGATGCAATGAAAAAGATTATTAAGGCCTATTATGAGACACTTTATAAAGCAGAGGTGGTTTCTAAAGAAGGAATACAGGCTTATATGAAAGATAGTGGTTTGCCAAAAGTCCCGGAGAATATCCAAAATATACTAAGCCGGAAAATATCAATGATGGAGATTACAGAAGCCATAAAAAGGCAAAAAAAAAGACAAGACTCTGGGCCCAGATGGACTTCCTGCAGAATTCTATGTAGCATTACAAGATTTATTAAGCCCAGTTTTGAAGGAATTGTGTAATGAAATCTTTTCAGAGACAAAAATACCAAATTCGTGGTAACATTACTTTGATACCTAAAGAAGACACTGATTCTACACAAATAAAAAACTATAGACCAATATCGTTGCTAAACGTGGATTATAAAATTTTCACCTCAATAATGGCAGAAAGAATGAAGAAATTTCTGACTGAATTTATCCATACAGACCAAAATGGTTTTTTACCTAAAAGACAGATAAAAAACAATTTAAGGATCATCTTAAACATCTTGGAATACTACAAAAATTATCCAGGGAAACAGATGGCATTGATATTTCTCGATGTGCAAAAAGCTTTTGATAACTTAAATTGGCAATTTATGTTTTAGCAGCTGATGGAAATGGACTTTGGCAACAATTTTATAAATGCAATTCAAGCAATTTACAATAAACAAACAGCCAGGATATTGTTAAATGGAGATTATACAGAAAAAGGGACAAGACAGGGATGTCCATTATCCCCTTTGCTATTCATTCTAACATTGGAAGTACTGGCTAGGAATATTAGGCAGGACATGGAAATAAAAGGATTGGAGATAAAAGACCAAAAATATAAATTACAAGCTTTTGCAGATGATTTGGTTTTTATTTTGGAGGAGCCACTAGAAACAATTACTAAATTGTTGCAGAAAATAGAAAAATTTGGAGAAGTGGCTGGTCTGAAAATTAACAGAGAAAAGACTAAGGTATTAACAAAAAATCTAACAGACAAACAGAAAACCTATCTTACAAAAAAGACAGATTTGCAAATAGTAAAAAAAGTGAAATATCTAGACATCTACTTAACATCAAGATGTACAACATTAAAAGAAGATAATTACGAAAGATTGTTGAAACAAATAAAATTAGATTTGGAAAAGTGGAAAAACCTCCAACTATCACTGCTAGGAAGAATAGCGACAGTGAAGATGAGTGTTCTACAATAATAACTACTCTTTTTATTCCAAACAATTCCTTTTAAAACTGGGGAACATATTTTTTGATGATTTAAATGCAACAATATTAAGATTTATATGGCAAGGAAAAAAAGCACAAATTAAAGTTAAAATGTTACAAGAAGCTAAAGAAAGTGGAGGATTTGGACTCCCAGATTGGAGACTTTATTATCAAGCAGCCATCTTACAATGGATTAAAGAATGGATAACATTGAGAAATAAAAGACTTCTCTACCTAGAGGGGCATGACCTACAACTGGGTTGGCATGCCTTTCTGTGGTATGGGAAAAATAAAATACACAGATATTTCCAAAACCATGCTATAAGGAATGTACTGCTTTTAGAATGGGAGAGAATAAAACAAAAAAATTACATTAAAATACCAGAATGGCTTTCAACAATGGAAGCTTTTGCTTACCCAAATTTAATTAATTATGACAAACTCGTTACTTATAAAGACATTTTGGATAAGGACGGAAAACTTAAAGACAGGCAAGATCTACAACAACAAGGCATTGACTAATCATGGTGGCCTTATTTACAGATTCAAACAAGATATGAGAAAGACCTAAAGACAATGGGATTTTATAAAGAACAGATAGAATTTGATCAAATACTTTTGAAAACAGATGAAAATTTGATTAAGAAACTTTATAGATTTCTGCTAAGTTGGAAGATGGAAGAAGAACAAGTAAAAGAGACAATGATAGTGTGGGCAAAAAACTTTGGATATTCTATAGATTTAGAAGTTTTGCAAAAGTTATGGGACAGAAATATCAAACTGACTAAAGCAGCTTCATATAAAGAAAATTTATATAAAATGTTTTATAGATGGCACATGACACCAGTAAGGTTAGCGAAAATGTTTAAAAATATTTGTTGGAAATGTAAACAAAAACCAGGTACTTATTACCATATCTGGTGGGTGTGTCCTAGTGCAAAGAAATTTTGGTCTAAGATTCATATATGGCTGGAAAAGATGACTAAAATACAGATAGAATTTAAGCCAGAATTGTTTTTGTTAGGAATATTAGGATCTAACTATGGCAAAGAGAATGAGTATCTAATATTACATATATTGACAGCTGCGAGAATAGCATTTGCCCAATATTGGAAAAATGAAAATGTACCATCTGATGAGATCATAATTAGGAAAATTCTAGAATGTACAGAAATGGACAGATTAACCCTAGAGATTAAAGAGAAAGAAGACTCAGTTTATTTTAAAACATGGGAAAACTTTTATCAATGGTTAGAAAAATGAGTTAGCGAGAAATGATTGTGAAATGTTTATTGATTAATCGATATTCTCTATAACTACTGTTATTTTTGTTGATTTTAGCTACTCATTATTATATTAATTACTCCCACTGAATATTTGTATCCGGACGATAGTTTGCTTGCTAAAGCTTGGAATGTTATTGGGGGTAACCCCATTGTTGTACCTATCCCTATCCTAACCCCATCCCTGAACCCTATCCTGAATCCCATTACCTATATCGATCCTTTTTTCCCCCTACTCTTATAAAACCTAATAAAATATTGATTAAAAAAAAGAGAGGGAGAGGGAGAGGAAAGAGAGAGAGGGAAAGAGAGAGAGAGGGAGAGGGAGAGGAGAGAGAGAGGGGGGAGAGGAAAGAGAGAGAGAGGAAAGAGAGAGAGGGAAAGAGAGAGAGAGGGAGAGGAGGGGGGAGAGGAAAGAGAGAGAGAGAGAGAGAGAGAGAAAACTCATGCACAGCAGCCTCTATTTCTTTTTAATAAACTCTTCAATCAAGCTCCCCGCCCCTCGTGTGTGTGCGCGCATATGCGTGTGCACAAGTATTTTCTTTTCTCTGGGAAACGGGTCCAAGTGGCTCTTTGAGTGTTTAAGGTTGCAGACCCCTGCCCTAGTCAGTTATCTGCTGAGCGTGTTTTCATATGGATTTGGATTACTGCACCAAGGAGTGGGCTGCACTTAATGGCTAAAATGACTTTTTTAATATTAAGAGTCTATACTAAACAATAGCTGTGTTTCTCTGTGATTCAGAGAACAGCAGTTATACTGCCTTCAGTTGTTACCCTACTTGCAGGGTTCTAATTTTTGGCAATTTTCATTAAAAACAATTTGAAACTCATGTACTTCCCAACCAGTCATTTAAAAGCATAATCATAAAAAAAAAGTTAAAATGGAATGCTCTTCTTATATTCTCTTTTGATCAGCTTCAGTTACCATGTGTCTCATCAAACCCTCATGTTTTCTTGCTTATCGCATATTATATCTGACAGCTTTATTAAATGATCTATGTAATCTAACAGTTTAATCTGGTATTGTTAGGTGATGCAATATCAAGAATTTAGAGGGCAAAAGTAGAAGACATTATATTAAAAGATGCTACAAGAAGAATACAATTAGTAAAGTAGCCATCAAAAAATTAAGCACACTGTACTCATAGTCACAATACAGTCATTACAAATTGATCTACATTTAGAAAATCTTAGCAAAATATTTTAAATCCCAAAATTATAAAAAATACTATATTTCATCTGACATAAGACATCCATAAATTAATTGTAAAGAAGTTATTTTAAAATTATGCTTGCAAAACTAAATTGGTGTTCCTAGACTCCCTCTACAGGTAGAAATGAAAATATTTCATAGTGAAAAATAAGAATTTATATCTGATTTTTGTTAGTTCCAAATATAAATAAACAAGTAACATTCATATTTTTTTGCTAAGACACTTCAAAGGGCATTTGAATGCAAAAGAATTAAAAGTAGCAAGCTATATTTGAACATATCTACTAAGATGTTATGTGAATATAGCTAGAATTCTAGGCTGTGACTTCACTACTGAAAGGATCTGCCCCTAGGCATTTGGTAATAAATCAGATAAGCAAATTCATAGTTCATTTTAATGATATAATTGTATGCTGAGGTTCATGCATAGGCATCTATTTTTATTGTCTTCTTACATGATTTCTGTTATTAAAGAAGATATTGGGTTAAAAACATATGATCCCTGAAAACAAGCCTGAAAGTTTATTCACATGCACACACACATACACAAACACCTTTTTAAAGATTTTTTTAGATTTAGGCTTTTAAAATTTGTGTGTGTGTGTGTGTGTGTGTGTGTGCATGTATTAGTTTTTTTAATTCTGTATATTTTTTAACTTTTAAAATTATTAACTGTCTGTATTCTACCCTTCTTATTCTGGTCTATGACTATAGTAAAAGATTTGATTGATTTTGCCGGAACATTATTTTAAAAAAAAATAAAATAGATTTGTTGCATCCCCTATATCAGAGGTCCCCAACCTTTTGAACACTAGGGACCGGTTCCGTGGAGAGAGGTTTTTCTGCAGACCGGAGGGGGCGTGGTTTCATGTACTGCCTGCATCCCGCGGATGGGGCTTTGCTTGTTTGTGCGGCCTGGTTTCTGGCATGCTGCGGCCCAGTGCTGGTCCACGGACCGGGGGTTGGGGACCCCTGCCCTATATTATATATATTTTTTAGAAACCTATAGTGAATTTGAATTGCTCAAAGTAATTAGAAAATTTCTTTTTAATTGAAGGGAAGGTCTTCTCCCTCTATGAAACATAGCAGAAATTCAAAAAGGGAAATGGCTTAAGAAAAATTGAATTCTTCAAAGGATTAGAAACAACAGTTACAACTATGTACTTATAACCTAGCATATTGTTTGTGTTTATGTCTTCAAAGTGCCAAAATTCCATTCATAAATTCTGAAATATCTAAATGGTTAAATTATCCTATTTATATTTACAAATAAGATGACATTACTGTAAAGCTGTTCATTTTTTTAAACAGACATGGCTATCCTGTCAGGATAATTTACAAGGCTGACTGCAGGTATAGTTAAAAGTATTGAGAAGGTAGTTGGAATGGCATGATCAAAGGAGGACACATCTTCAGTGGCACTCTCCCGGCCATCCTCTTGTTTTTTTACCACATCCACTTGCTGCTTTCCAATATTTTACTTTATTTATTTATTTTTATCCCGTCTTTATTATTTTTACAAACAACCCCAAAGTGAAAAATACACATCTTTCTCCTATTTTCCCCACAACAACAACTCTGTGAGATAAGTTGGGCTGAGAGTGACTGGCCCCAAGTCACTCAGCTAGTTTCATGGCTAAGGTGGGAATTGAATTCACGGTCTCCCACCTTCTAGCCTGGTGCCTTAACCACTAGACCAAATTCTTGGAATATAATATAAATCAAACAAATGTGCAACAATATGCAACTAAGAGCAGATCTGCATTTGCTGCTTGACTTATCAACACGGACTATCCACTGCTTCTGAGTGCAGGAATGGATGATTTTTGTCATCCACCTTCTTCCAGCCCATTTCATAAATGCTGCTGTCCCTCCTAAGCCAACCTAAGCCCATGGAGCAGTGCTTCCTTTTGATTTAGTGACAGCCCTAACTTCTAATTGGCAATAGTGCTTGGCATCCACCTCCCCTCCAGCAACTGGACCCTGCCTCATGCAGCCATTTCATCCTGGACTGTTCTGTTGGTTTGATCTCCTGTACTGATGTGTTGTTCTTCTATATTCTACTTGTATTTTAAAAAATGGATTTCTGATCTTTGGACTCAGGCTGATGAACCTGACTCGGCTCTCTGAACTTCAGGTTGGATTTTGACTTATCTTTTGAATGTTCTTGTTGAAAGTGAAGCTAAGCAGGCAAACTTTCTTTCCAGGATTTGGATTTACATTCTTTCCCTCATCTGCTGTTTATTTATTCAGCCATGAGTAACTTACTAATATCACCTAATAACTGGAGTTTGAGTTTGAAACCTGAAACAAGGCAATACCATTTTGTTTTCTTGGTGAAGCATATTTCCCTTGCTTCTCATCCCCACCCACTATACCTTAAATGTTTCCCTTTCCTTTTCCTTCCTACCCAAGTCTTTAAATTACAATGTAAACACATTGGAATAGAACTACTGTATAAAGTAGTTCTACTTTGCTTCTATGAAGCTGAATTATCATTTCTTCTTTGCTACATTTCCCATGGTCCTAGGAATGAAGGAGCAACTTCTTCATTTCACTTTAATCATCACAATATCAAATAAAGGGAGAGAGGGAAGTAAACATTTGCATTAGTGTCAGAGGGGGAGTGAAGGCACATCTCATAAGAAGGGGAGATGAAGGCATCCATGTATGTAAATGTCTAGGAAAGCAAAATAAAAGAACAGAGAATACTAAGGAGGAAATAATCCCTAAAAGAAAAGGGGCAGCACTGGGAGACACCCCCCACTCCCCCGCACAGGAGCCAGCTAGCAAGTCTGCCTTCCCACAAGGGAATTAGAACCTATGGTGACCAGTCTAGATTAAGCACCAGTCATTGCAATCTTAACTGGATATTTTAAAAACCAGCTTCAAGAAAAACCAAGAGCTGCATGGAAAAGCAGCAGTTTAGACTGCTGTACAGGATTGACCTAAATCAGAAAACCATGCCACATCATTAACTTCTTTGTTTTTTTTTTATAACAAATTTTATTGGTTTCCAGTTTTACATCCAGGTATTTGGAAAGCAGCGTGGTGATTGGGTAGTCAATAGTTCAATAACAAAATCTTTAGTACATATCTCAGGTTACATTATCAAAAATTCCTTCTCTATTTTCCTTAACATTTGGTATATCATACTTAGCTAATAAATTTCTAACCATAACAAGCTCAGTTAAAACATTTATCAATATATTTTTTGCTTACACATATCCATATCCTGTTTTTAAGTTTTACCTAATTTTTAATTACAGCATTCCAATTTAACCTTTAACATCCATAGTATTTAAATTTCTGGTAACCCAAATTTCCTTTATTTCACTACATGAAAGTTATAATATCTAAAATACACATATTACTTACTTAAATATATTCTTATTTTATTTCATAAACATTTTCTATTTCTCATCCTAATACATCACTACTTACTAATAGAGTAACCTTTATTGTCTCAAATCCATCATCTATATTACCTGGGCTAAACAATAGTTCGAGGCTAATTCCTAATAGTTAATTTCCTTTCTTTCACTTCTGTTGCTTTTTGGGTTGTAGGTTCTTTGGTTGCAATCAGGGTTTGGTTGTCAGAATTTTCAGTATATTGTACTTGTTGTTCTTTAAAGTCCTCTGTCTTGGTATTAATTTCTTCCGCTTCTGTTGTTTCCTGAATTGTAAGTTCTTTAGTTGGAATCTGGGTTTCAGTTTGTAGGTTTAAGCTGACCCCTTTGTCTTTCAGTCTAGATTTAATTATCTCAGTAGCTTCAATAATTTTTTCAAGTATACGTTTATAATTAATCGAAATTTGTTGCTGGTCCTCCTCCATTTCTGAGATGGTGATAAATGGTCCTTTAGTGGAGGCTATTTTTTAAACAAGAGTCAGTAAATGTTCACCTTCAAACTTCCTAAAAGCCAATTTCACCTCCCAGCTGTTCTCTCAGCTTTTTATCTCTTTTAGATAATACTAAGGACAGATCTGGGCTGTGAGCAGGTCTCTTTGTCAAGAATATTCACTTGCTGTACCAAGCTTCGCCACAAGATGTCCCCGATAGCATTTAGAATCCTTTTCAGAACCCGGGCTAGGTTTTTATCCAATTTAAGTTCTTTTTCATCTTTTTTACAAGTAGATAAAATAACAGGTCCCCGTGAAAGTAGGAACTTTTTGGGTCCCCAAATATCAAGAAAATGCAAATCCACTTACTTAGTTGTTCTTTTCAGGGCTTTATTTCCCCTAAGTAGTCAGACGCCGCCATTTTAGAGGGTGGGAAAAAGACGTTCCCTTCCCTCTCTCCTCACAGGGGGAAGAGGTTTCAAGAAGCTTCTTACAGGAAAATACTTGGGATACAAAGAAGGTAAGATCTCACCCAATTCCTCCGCAGTGCTTTTGAAGTGCTTGATAGTAATTTTGGCCTTGGCTGGTAGCGGCATTAGTGATGGGCCATGTTAATGGCCAATCGTTTCCCCGTCAGTTCGAAGAGCTGCCCCGGATCAAACAGGAGGGCTGCCGCCGTTCCGCGATCAGTCGGGGGTCCTCTTCATGCTCGTCGCCCCTATAGGGCGACTTTCGACCCTTTTCAGGGTTCCCCGGTGGGCGAAAACCAGACAGCGGAGAGAGCAATCGCCCCGCACGTCCACCAGCACCGCGATCACAAACCGGAAGTCTCCATATCATTAACTTCTTTGGATGCTTAGCTTACCTAGAAGCAGTTTTTCGAATTCCATTGGAAATGTAAGAGACTGGGAATGCTATTGTCATGATTAAAAACAATGGCTGCCATTTTAATTTTAACAATAGTATAAAGTTATAGCATAAATGCATAAATTATTGAAGTCAAATTTTATATTACTGCACTACAGCAGTAATATTTTAGAATTAATCCAAAACCAACAAAAAATGAATGCTTTCCAATGGAATTCCAAACCTTATAAAAAACCTTAGGAAAGATTTTTATAATGAATGGGAAGCAGGGATTTTGAAACAACTGAAACTGAAACATGGGGAGGGGGAATGGGGAGTAAAATACATAAAACCATTTTTTTAAAAAATATATAGTTTTGTAGAAAGAGGGCAGCATGCGCAAACCAACAGTCAGTAGTACTTATCTCTATGCAGATTTAATAAAAGCTACTCTTACCTATTGAAGAAATTCACATTTATGGCTTTACTATTATCCCTTTTATGGTCAGTCTGTCTACTAATCTGGGAGTAAGCATCACTAAATTCAGTAGGATTTATTTTTGGTAGACAAAGTTATTTATTCCCAGAAAAAATATTAAGCAGCACAAATTTAAAGTAATATATTATTGCCACTTTCTAAAAGGAATACAGGACAATAGGAGTTACAGAAAGAAACCAATTATGTGTTATAAATGACAAGAATAACATTAATGTCAATAATATTTATGGAAGAAAATATGAAGAAACTAAATATAAATAGCTCTATGAGCTGCATTAGCTTGCCTTTGTGAAGGCTTGGTTGTAAATTGATATTGAGTATTAATCTTGAATATGAATGCCGCTGTCCCTGCATTATGGAACGTTCTAGCCCCAGAGGTGAAGAAAGACCCCAATCTCCTGGCTTTCTGCCAAGGGGTCAAAACTTGGATCTGTCGGGGGGGGCACAGAGGATCAGGCAGCCATAGAGCTGATTAGTCCCTTGAGAGCCCTCTCTGCCTATAATAATCCAATGTTAACGGCCATTTTAGTTTTCCCTTTTTGATGTTTGTCATTACAGTACTCTATAATTTTAAAATGTTAACTCTAATTTAATTTTTAATTTTAATGTTAATTTTTTACATTATTTTATTTAACAGTTATATTATATTATACATATACATATAAATAAATAAATCTTGTTTGCCTAGTTGATTAAGGTAATTCAAGCTTAATGAAACTTTTAAGAATATAACATTAGCCTCTATAGAATTGTTTCTGCTTTCAGTTTCTGTTACAAAGCAGAAAGTATCATATATTTTGGACTGTTGATAAAACTGGAAGAGTCCTGAACCACTTAACTAAATAGTTTTGAAGTCCTTGTTATCAAAGAAATCCATATTCAACTTGTGCCGATGGATTGCTTCAGACACAACCTGGCAGATTTAGCCAGTGAAAAACATTTAATTTACATGCAAAGTGTAGCTGCAACTGCATCTGCCTGTGTTCCACTACAACCATTATTTTCCTGTTTCTTCTTGCTTTGTTACTATACTTTTATTTAGTGAGTAAGAAAAGGGAAGTGTTAGTCATGACATGTAAAAGTAATTCACAACACCAATTTGACAGGCATAACCTACTGAATGTATAAGATGGAATAAATAGTTTGGGTTTCTCAGGGGATTTGTGCACATTGAATTGATATTACAAAGGGCTTTTTAAATCATATGTCAACAGAGATTATGCAAATCAGCCTTAAGTGAGAACTCCAAGTAGTACAGTAGTCTAGTCAATCATGCTGCTCAGCTATAGTGTTTAGGGTCTGCTTAGAAATTGTTTAGCTTCAGGATCACATATGTGTATAACATGTGCACACAAAGAAAAATAATTATGGAGCAGCCGAGAATAACCCATTTCTCATGGTGGAAGATGGGAGCATATGCTAATACACATTGACAGTATTTTAAGTGCCCTCCTGATATGTAGACTTCAATTCCCAGAATATTTTAGCAACATAGCCATAGCTGAAAATTCTTGAATTTTCTAAACTAAGCAAGAGATGAAATGAACAGTACTTAAAAGGAAGACTACTGTACTGTACTTAAAAAACTATGGGCTGAACTAGGAAGCTGAAATAATATCCTGGAAGAGAGCAAAAAAAAAAAAAAAAAAAGCACTTTTAATTTGTTGAAGAGAAAACTCCATGGATGTTTCCATGAAATCCAAGGAATTGAGCATGTAACAAAAATTACCTGATTAATTCTAGAAACTGAGAAAACTAGAATGTCACATGCTACCTTTCCTAACAACTTAGAGTGATTTGCCTGAGACAAGTCCCTTTGCCAGATACGAGTATCATGGATAAATGGAAGGCTCAAATGGAACAACAGCTTTAGCGCTTATTCTCTAAAAACGGAGTGGAAATAATTGTGCCAGAAATTTCCTAAATTAATAAATGAATTAGTATGTCTGCCCTTCCACTATGAAAAAAATATTGATACTAAACATAGGAGGTAATAATATCATCTGAATCATAACTGATCGTGAATCTGGTTAGGAATAAGCAAAGTAATTTTTATCTGTTCTCAGACTTATACAAAGTTAGGCCAGGCTGACAAATGAAACTTAAAATATATTTTAAATAATTGCTATTATTGTATTATAAACCTTATTATAAACCCTATTATAAACCTTATTGCTAATATTATCTAACCCATGGTCATTTATGAACATGCTTAAAGGTGTTTTCTTTCTGTTTAGTCATTCAGTGGTATTTTTCTCCTATTTTTCTCTTATAGTGTAATGATTAAGATAGCTCGGGAGTTTTGGTGAGAGACTTTGTCAAAATGTTTTTGAAAAAATAAGCAATATCTAATGACTGCTTATTTATATAATCAATTTACATTGAATGTACTTGGTAATTTTACTTGATCATTTATCTTTAAAAATTCTTTCTACCAATTTTTCTAGAACAGAAATTAAGCTAGTTTGGATTTCCTCTTCCCTCACCTCACCTTCTTTGGGACTTCTGTTGTTCAAGATATGTACTGACCATGTTCTCCATAAAGCTATTCATGCCTTCAGTGATAAAATTGTCCACTACAAAACTCCACCCTTAGAGGCCGGCTCGCAACATGAAAAAAACTATCATTTAAGGAACAGGTTTTTAAAATATAATTTTCTACTTGTTCAGACTAAGAATCACCTTTTCAACTTCATCTTTGTTTTTCCAGAACAGTGGAAGTCTGATCCATCAAACATTTTGCTTATTTTATTTATGTGCAATAAACATAGATAAAAAATAGTAGCTGGTAGTTCTCTAATGCTGGTTTTCTGTTTTGTGTTTTCTGTCATTGAATTGTTTACTCCAAGAGCAAAGTCATTTATTAAAGCCATGCAAAACATTAAAAAGGATTCTTCACAAAGAACCCTGGCACGAAAAAGGTGCCCCTCTCAAATCACTGAAGTAGTTCATTCTCTTGGAGCTCAACATGGCTGCTTCAAAGACTTTCTTAGCTGGCCTTTGCATGCACAGCTGCAGTTTTGCTTTGCTGGCCATACTTCATAGTAAACATGTGAAGCCAATTTCTCTGTGCTAAAACAAAATAGTTAGTTTGGCTAAACATAAGTTATACAAAAGTAAATTGAAGACTGGGAAGTAGTGATTTTAAACAAAGAAATCTAGAGGCCTAGAAGATGAAAAAAGAATAGATTGAGAAAGAAGCACAAAGGTGGAAAATAAATCTACAGGGAAAAGGGAGATAAGGCATAACTTTCCAATACATAGTTACAAGATGTTATGTGGTGTGTAGAAAATGTTCGTTTAAAACAGATAGGGCCACCTTGAGTGTGGACAAAATTGTTAAATAACCTGCTATTATTGCTAGTTGTAGAATGTATTCCCCTCCTTAAAGGGGAATTCTGCAAGATGCGTATTTTGCTGAAAATATAACATCATAATCTGGATCTTAAATCTTCATATATATTTTTTTGGAATAGTTTCAGTACCAGTGTAGTTGATGCGTAGTGGGGAGCAGAAGAGACAATCTGTCTGTGAATACTTGCTGAAAGCTTACATACTTGTTATATTCACTAAGTTCCAGAAACCTGCAGTTGATAAGTTACTGACCAATTAAACACAGCATGAAATTCTTATCCAGCTTCTGGATGATTTGATTTTGAAGAGTATGAATTTATTGCAGTAAAAAACATCATTTTGTAGCTTTAGTATTGTAGTAGTATTGTTTATGTTCCCTTCAAAAATTAATACCTTGAGGGCAGCCTTATCATAGTTTAAACTGATTATTTAAATTGCTGAT
Organism: Azemiops feae; assembly: GCA_023970755.1. Classification (NCBI taxonomy): domain Eukaryota; kingdom Metazoa; phylum Chordata; class Lepidosauria; order Squamata; family Viperidae; genus Azemiops; species Azemiops feae. The sequence goes on from JALGBA010004248.1 coordinate 833,508, forward strand.
TTAACCTGTGATTTACATTTGTTTTAAATTAGTGGTTTCAACAAAATTTATAGTTTGTATATTTTCTAAACATACCTCCTGGTTGATTTCTATAGCAATTAAAATTTCATATATATTTCAAGTTTTTAATTAGGTAAACCACAGGCTTTCCACATACTATAATTATATATGCCTGGCCACTTTAATGGATGATCTCTGGCAGGAGAGAGGCACAATTTTATTAATCTTTAATGTAGTGATGAAACTGAAAATTATGGATATGTAATCCCCAGCCAACGAATCTGTGGAGTCTACCTGTTGTAAATGGATGCCTATTTTAAATGTATATGAAATCTGGAGGTGATCATAGAATTATACTTGGAGCGCCAAGTGATCGCTGAGATCAGGAGTTCTTATTACCATAAATTATGCCCTTTGCTAAATAGAAAGAGCCTAGACTGTTTATATTTTCTGAAGTATAAAACGTGAACTTTCAAAAATCAGCAAACAAGAATATAAGCCATTGAAGAAAAAATGCAGAAAGTACAGTACAATTCCATTTTTCATGAAAATGATAAACACTAACTCCCAATGTTTTTCAGAATTATGGGGCTTCTAGGGATTGTGATTTAACAATTTCTGTGAAGCTACATATTCTTACCTCTAAGGAAAAAGATGATCATTATGAAAAAGTCTGAACAAAATACAGGTAGTCCTCGAGTTACGAACGTAATGGAGCCTGCCCATTCCATTTGTAACTCGAAAATTCATGGGAGTGAATCTCGTACCTCGAACAAGATCATTCCCTTGCTCGTTAAGTCGCACATGGCTCATTAAGTACACATGAGGTATCTCAGGGTGGGTAAGGCCATGGAGGGCTTAGTGATGGAACAGGCCCCAAAGGCTTCCCCAACCCACTAAGATACCTCATGCTTCCCCTTCCCTTCCTGCTACGCCGGACTCACTTACCTTGCAAAAATCCTCTCTGTTGCGGTTCTTTCCCTTTGAGGGAGAGGAGAGTCAGCTTGGAAATGCTTTTTGTGCTTGTGTTTTTGTGCCGACAATGGAAGCTCCTGGGTGCTGTAATATTGTGTGAGTTCAAAAGAGATCATGGCCCCCAGAAGCTTCCATTTGGGGGGAGAGTGTTTGCTTAGTTCCTTGCCTATGGGGCAAAGTGTGGAATCAGAGTCTGCCGGGCCCAGGAACCAATGCTCTCCCTGGCCCAAATGCACTGCTCGCTCGTGTGCGCCGGCCTTAGTTTGAGCTTGGAGGAATCATGGGGCAAGTTCTCTTGCACCTATGCCAAGCTGCTGGTGGCGGCTGTGGCAGCCCCTTGAGCGGCCATGATCTCCCCTCCCCACCCAGCCACCCAGCCCACCCCTTGCCTGACCGGTGGTAGCCCAAATCCTAATTGCTCTTCTCCTTGTCGTCCTTCCAACTCAAGTGGTGGCAGCAGCTTGAGTTTCTTTGCTCCGTATGAAAGGAATAAACCAGAGGCACAGAGCAGTATTGCTCTCAAGAAGACATGGGTGCACTGCTCGCTCGTGTGCACCAGCCTTATTGAGAGCAATCCTGCTCTGTGCATCTGTTTCCTTCCACTCGGAGTAGAGAAACTCAAGCCGCTCAAACACTTTTTATCTGAATGGAGACATTGGGGAGATGGAGAGCTCCTTCTGTGTGCAAATGCAACACTTGAAAACACAGCGAATCGCTGCGTTTTCAACTACCCTATTTGCTCATAAACGGAGCTCCCCATTTCCCCAAGGTCTCCTTTTGGATAAAAGGTGTTTGAGTACCTATTGGAGCCTTGGAAATGCAGTGATTCGCTACGTTTCTAATTGTCCCTAGGCGCTCAAACACTTTTTATCCGAACGGAGACTATGGAGAGATGGGGAGATCCTTCTGTGTGCGAATGCAATGCTTGGAAATGCAGCGATTCGCTGCATTTCTAAGTATCCCTAGGCACGCAAACACTTTGTATCCGAACGGAGACCTTGGGGAGATGGGGAGATCCTTCTGTGTGCAAATGCAACGCTTGAAAATGCAGTGAATCGCTGCATTTTCAACCACCCCATTTGCTCAGAGTTCCCCATCTCCCCAAGGTCTCCTTTCGGATAAAAGGTGTTTGAGCACCTATGGGACCCTTGGAAATGCAGCGATTCACTGTGTCTCCAAGTGTCCCTAGGCATTCAAACACTTTGTATCTGAACGGAGACCTTGGGGAGATGGGGACTCCATCTGTGTGCGAATGCAATGCTTGAAAATGCAGTGATTCGCTGCATTTTCAAGTGTTGTATTCGCACACAGAAATATCTCCCCATCTCCCCAAGGTCTCCGTTCAAATAAAAGGTGTTTGAGCACCTATTAGAGCCTTGGAAATGCAGCACTTCTTTCGCGAGAGTTCAGGTACCCATTCTGTGCAAAAGAGCATGGGTGCCTGAACTCACATATTACAGCATCTAGGAGCTTGCTTTGACTCTCCTCTCTCTCAAAGGCAGAAATTGCAACAGAGGAGACATATTCTCAAGGTGAGTCTGGGGAGACAGGAAGGGAGGGGGAAGCCATTGTGGAGAGTGGGGGGGGGAGATAGAGTGAATGTTGTAGAGCCTCTGCAGTCATTCGTAAGACTGAACAACTGCTGTGGTGCTGCAACATTCATAATTTTGGAATTTTCTTGTAAACACTTGGGGGCGCTTATCGCGTAACTTCGAACAAGCGTTAAGTGAATGCTCGTAACTCGGAGATTACCTGGCAAAGAAGCCTTTACAACCTTTTTGGGACATGTTAATCTGCCCATCCTGGCAATTTCTACTTATTTCCCTAACAACTGATATTTTTCTTCATTATTGCATTAATGGGATGCAATGCACTCCTGCACTTGTGATCAACTGGTTCTAGCAAGATCCGAGAAGCTCTTTAAATCCTCCACCCATAACCCTATTACACTATCCCAGCTATTTCTGAAAAGTAATGATCAAGGAATGCAGCCACAAGCTACTTTTCTCCCCAACGAATACCTGGTTGACTCAGAAGGAGTCAACCCTTCAGGAGCTTGACCTGACAAGAATACATGTTCCAAAGGCTGCACCCTTTTCTACAGAATAAGAGTTAGTGATTCATGAAGACTTTAAGTATCTATTACATATAGGAAGAACTAGAAAGTTGAAAAGCATAAGAGAAAAAAGGACACGTGTGAAGGAGAAAAGAACAATTGCTTCTGAAGACACTGATTTCTACTAGTAATATGGAAAGAGAACCACACTTAAGTTACCTAATATAAAAGGAAGATACCATTAGCATCTGAGTGAGTTGTAAGATTATTATTGTGTATAAGAATTTCAGGATAAGAAGTTAGGAAGCAAACACCAGGATAAAGTACAGCACAGAAAGTGGCTGATGGAAAGGGAGGAGTGAGCATGGATTCCAGCAACCCAACAGCAGAAGAGCTGAAAGGTGAAACAAAGTCTGGCAACCACTCCGCTGCAGGGCAGACACTGAAGCCTACAACCAATCAGCAGCTCCTCATCTCCCCAAACACACTGGAAGACTTTGCAAAGCCAATATTTGGCAGTAGTTCAGAGCTGCAGCCAGCAGTGCTGAGTTGATAATACCAGAATGCTAGCAAGCAACAAAAGCCAATTAACTCCAAGGTGGCTAAGTTGTATTAAACAATTAATCATAAATCAGGCAAGCACACTTTTGAGATAAAGGACTGCATAGGAATTGTTATGTACTGGGCTTTATTAAGAGCAGGTGCAGAGAGTTGCACCAGAACAATCAGCAGACCACGTGGCCTGTCCGGGGTCTGACTTGCTGTTTGCTAGCAAGGACAAGCATGCAGTTTGCGCAGGAGAATCCGTTGCAACAATTGGCTGGTGACGCCCCGGGAGATTGTATAAAAAGGGGTGGGGCCATTTTGTGTGAGCTCTGTTCTGTTCTGTTCTGTCTGAAGCTAATAAAGAAGCATTTGTTTTGAACTCTGTCTATTTAATGCCTACCAACGCAAGAAACAGAACCACAGAAAGAGAACTCACCACAGAAAGCCTTGAAGTAGCTGAGAAGTTCGGCGTTCCAGCCTCCTTCGCTCTGCCTGCCAGTCCGCAATTGCTGGGGGAGAGTGCCGCTAGGAGTCATATGGAACCACTTCGAAAGCCTGCGCAGCACGAGACATTGAATAGGCCACCAACATCATGCTATGGCAAAGATTGGACGTCTTTCTGAGTTCGACGTCAAGCGCCCTGAACGTTGGAGCTCCTATGTTGCCAGGGTGGAAAATTACCTCAGGGTCAACCAGGTTCAGGATGATGGACTGAAGGCCGCGACGCTGTTGTGCGTTTGTGGACAAGAAACTTTTGATATTGCAGAGAACCTGGTTGCTCCGGCACCCTTGGAGTCCATCGCATATACAGAGCTAAAAAAGATGCTCAAATAACATTTTGAGCCCAAGCTATCAGTCATAGCTTGGCGACACGCTTTTGAGCAGCGGGACCAGCGTCCTGGGGAGTCCGCTGCTGATTTCATCACCGCGTTAAGACAAGCTGCAAGGCTGTGTGAGTTTAAGGATTTGGAAGAGCGGCTACGAGACCGGCTCGTCTGTGGGCTGAGAAGCCGCGATCTTCAGCAGAAGATATTCGCCAGAGAAACCGTCTCCTTCCAGGATGTGTTGAGGGAGGTAACGGCTGAAGAAGCAGCGGGCGGAGCTGTTAAGGCTTTGCGGCTATTAAAGAACCCTCCAAGCCCTGGAATCGTCCACCAAGAGAACGTCGAGAGAGTCAAAGACTCCGAGTCAGAAAGCAAGGTCGATCGGTTACAGCAACCGCAAGAAAGAAGGCCCCACAGGCTGCATGAGAAGGCAGTTTTCTTTCCTCGATGCATCGGGTGTGGAGACCACCACAAGCGGGCCGACTGTCATTTCTGCACCGCAACTTGCCAGGCATGTGGCCAGCAAGGACACATTGCCACCATTTGTTTAGGTCGCACTAAAGACCATTCTGTGGAAGAGTTGCCTCGGAAAGGTACCGGGGTCCCTAGTCAGAACCGGGTGGGTTTTTGTGCAACGAGAAGAAGCGTGTTAAGAACAGGTGCCCACCGGCCCTTGAAGAAAAAGCTTCATCTTGACGTTAAATTGCAGGGGGTTCCCTTGGGCATGGAGCTGGACACAGGCTCCACTCTGTCCATAATCTCTCAGAAAACACTGGGACAGATTTGCTGTAAAAGCGGCCATCGAGTTCAGCTCAGGTCATCAAATATCCTCCTGACCGATTTCCAGAATTCCCGAGTCAGCGTCAAGGGGGAGGCCACACTTAATGTGAAGTTCAGGAATTTCGAGGGTCCGTTAGATGCCGTAGTTGTCAAGGGCAACCGCACCAGTCTGATTGGACTCGATTGGTTTGATGCACTAGGCATCCAGGTGACTGGGTTAAACAGTCTGCAAATGGCAAGCCTTGCAGAGATTTGTAAGGAGTTTGCTGATGTTTTCAGCCCAGAGTTAGGGGCATACAAGGGGCCTCCTATTGCCTTAAGACTAGATCCCTCAATAGCACCGGTCAGGATTAAGCCTCATCGGGTGCCATTTGCCCTCAAGCACAGGATAAATGCGGAGCTGGACAAATTGCTTCAGCAGGGCATTTTGGAACCTGTGGACAGTAGTCCATGGGAAACCCCCATTGTCACGCCACTTAAGGCCAACGGAGAAGTCAGAATCTGTGCTGACTACAAATGTACATTAAATAAGGCTCTCCAACAACATTCCTATCTGGTGCCTGTAGTCAGCCATATTCTGGTGTCTCTACAGGGTGGGTGTGTTTTCGCCAAATTAGATTTGGCCCAGGCCTACCAGCAGCTGCCGGTGGATGATGCCACGGCAGAGGCCCAAACGATTGTGACTCACTTGGGAGCCTTCAAGGTTCGAAGGTTACACTTTGGAGTGAATGTAACCCCTGGCATTTTTCAGAGCGTGATGGAACGCACGCTCCATAATATTCCAGGGGTCTGCCCATACTTTTATGATGTCCTCATCGCAGGGGAGTCAGTCGAAAACTTGGCAGACAGGCTTCGGGCCATTTTGCGGCGTTTCCGCAAAGCGGGGCTGAAACTCAAACAAGTGCAAGATTGGAGTCACTTCCACGGAATTCTTGGGGTTTAGAATTGATGCCGAAGGCATCCATCCGGCTGAATTGAAGCTGAAGGCAATTCAGCAGGCACCCAGTTCCAAAACAAAGGGAGAGCTTCAAGCCTTCCTGGTACTTCTCAATTTCTACCATGCCTTCCTTCCCCACAAGGCCGCAGTGGCAGAGCCATTACACCGGCTCTTGGACAAACAGGCCCCTTGGAAGTGGACAAGGGTCCATGATAAGAGTTTTGCAGAGGTCAAGGCTTTGCTATCTTCCAATGCAGTGTTGGCTCATTTTAATGAGCAATTGCCAATTAGCATAGCATGTGATGCATCCCCATATGGGATTGGGGCTGTCTTAAGTCACCTCAGAGCTGATGGGACACAAGTCCCTATAGCATACTATTCAAGGACTCTGTCTGCTGCTGAGCGGAACTACGCTCAAATAGATAGGGAAGCACTGGCAATCGTGGCTGGCATCAAGAAGTTCCACGACTTCTTGTATGGCCACCGTTTTACGGTCTTCACTGACCACAAGCTGCTTCTGGGGTTGTTCACAACGAACAAGCAGACACCCCAAATCATCTCTCCTAGAATGTTGAGATGGTCAATCTTCCTTTCTGCTTACGACTATTGCCTGATTCACAAACCAGGCAAAGAAATGGGCCACGCAGATGGCCTTAGTAGTTTGCCACTAAAACAAATAGAGCCAGATCCTGCACTGGCCAACCACATCCTGTCCATCCAGGATTTGCCGGAGTCTCCCCTAAATGCAGGGGAGTCTCCCCTAAATGCAGTTGTCGGTAGCTACAGAGACAGCTACCGACAACACGCTAACACGTGTGTTGAACTGTGTGCTCACAGGTTGGCCTGACACGTGTCCTGGCCCCAACTTCCAGAGTTTCTGGAAAAGGAAGCATGAGCTATCCACCTTTAAGGGTTGTATCCTGTGGGGAAGCAGGGTAATAATTCCAGCCTCACTGAGGACTAGAGTCCTCGATTAATTGCATGAGGGACATCTGGGCATTGTCCGCATGAAAGCGCTCATGCGCAGCCATTTCTGGTGGCCTGGGCTCGATAAAGACATCGAGGCCCAGGTCCACAGGTGCACCATTTGCCAGCAGTCACGGCCAGAAATGCCACAGGCTCCCGTCCATAGATGGGAAACCACCCATGCTCCTTGGTCGAGGATCCATATCTACTACGCCGGCCCCTTTCAGGGGCAGCTCTTCCTCATTGTGGTGGACAGTCACTCTAAGTGGCTGGAAGTCATTCCAGTGTCCAGTACGACAGCCACCATCACCATTAGGGTGCTTTGAGGCATTTTTGCCACTCATGGCCTCCCAGACGTAATTGTCTCCGACAACGGAACTCAATTTACTTCATCGGAGTTCCAGTCCTTTCTAAGGGCGAATCTAATTCGGCATGCTACTTCGGCACCATTCCACCTGGCTTCAAACGGGCAAGCGGAACGGATGGTGCGCACAACTAAAGACTCCTTAAAAAGGATAACTCATGGAAATTGGCATCACAGGTTGGCCAATTTTCTCCTCTGCCACCGCACAACTCCGTGCACATCTACGGGCAAGAGCCCCGCCGAGCTCCGATGGGGTCGCCGCCTTATCACCAAGCTAGATAGATTACACCCAGACCTGGTTGCATCACAGGTGTCCCAGCCGCGGGCACCGAGGCATTTGAAGGCGGGTGATCCAGTTTGGGCTCGCAATTATGGTCCGGGCCAACTGTGGGTGGTAGCTGTGGTTGCCAAGGTTACCGGGCCACTTTCTTACGAAGTGGCGTTGGAAGATGGTCGTGTGCTACGATGGTCTTCTGCTCCTTCCTCTGCTCTCAGGGGGGAGGAAGCCCTCGATCCACTCAATCCTGATCGTGAAGATCACCTGCGCAGTGACCACAGATCACTGCAATTATCAAAAGAGGGGTTTGCCCACGAGGCGGCTCCTGACTCGGGCACCACGCCCAGGGGACATTGCTCGCAATTGGCTTTTCAAGCCAGTCCTACTCTGGGCTTCACTCCTACGGGACAGCGCTCCCAACTGGCTGGTTACGCCGGCCAGGGGAATTCCACCCCACAGCAGAACTCTGACTTGGGTCAACCGTTCCAACCGGCTGTTTATGCCGATCAGGGGAATTCCACCCCACCGCGGAACGCAGGGTTGAGCCGACCGGAACAGGCCAGCCTGCACGATCCGGTCTCGCCCGCATCAAGCGGGTCACAAAGTCCCAGTCTGCTGAGCCTGGCAGGCGAGCTTGCGGATTGGGCACTTGCAGCAGCTCCGAGGCGATTGGAACGGGCCAGAGGCCCACCGAAGTTCTTACAGGACTATGTGAGGTTTCTGTCAGCCTGAGATGGACTGTTCTAGTATTTCCCTAGAAATCAGAACACTCAAAAATATAGTGTGCTATAATGCTTTATTGTATTAAACTGTTTATGTATTTTCTGGGAACGGAAAATGCCTCATGCTATAATGTCAGTGTCTATGAATGTAGACCTATAATGTTGTGTTATTGGTATTGTTGTATATTGTAAGAAAATGCTTGCAGCATTATATAAGGGCTAGTATGTACTCCTGAACCATGAGGGGAGGGGTGTTATGTACTGGGCTTTATTAAGAGCAGGTGCAGGGAGTTGCACCAGAACAATCAGCAGACCACGTGGTCTGCCCGGGGTCTGACTTGCTGTTTGCTAGCAAGGACAAGCATGCAGTTTGCACAGGAGAATCCGTTGCAACGATTGGCTGGCGACGCCCCGGGAGATTGTATAAAAAGAGGTGGGGCCATTTTGTGTGAGCTGTGTTCTGTTCTGTCTGAAGCTAATAAAGAAGCATTTGTTTTGAACTCTGTCTATTCAATGCCTACCAACGCAAGAAACAGAACAGGAATCATTAGGATTTAGATACACAACACATGTAGGAACAGACCTATAGTATACGTAATAACCATTAAGTGATAAGTTAAAAATTATGTTTATTAATCAAATTTGTAAAATAAAAGTCTTCCTAGAAACACAGGGAAGATGACATTACTCTTTTGATCGATGATATATATCATTTTCTCAAAGAATCCTCCACAAAATGCTCTGTCAGTCCACAATGTCCCTCAATGGGAAAAAAATGTCACAGCATTGATCAAAATCCATTTTAAAAAATCTATACCACGTCTAGTTCTGCTTGCTTTCAGTATGTTGACCTCCAATCTGGATTTCTACAAATGTGGACTTTTTTTTTTTAAGCTGGCCTTCAGTGGCCCTGTATCTATTTAGTTTTATGGTTTTTATATTTTGGTTTTATGTGTTGTTTTAGCTCTTGATTGGGAGCTGCCCAGAGTTGGTTAGAAAATAGACGGCTATATAAATATTTTAAATAATTAATAAAATAAAGAGCTCAAGTAGGACAAAAGAGAAAAACAAAGTGGAGCTGGTTTGCTTCTCTTTTTAAAAGCTCATCTGAGAGGTGTAACGGTATGTGGGAATGACCTTGGGAGATAGGGCAGATTCACAGTTAATCAAGGAAACTGTCAGATAAAAGGCAACTTAGCCCAAAACAGAAATATTGGCAGGGCTACTGGCTCAGAAGGGACTCTCTCTAATTTCTTCAGTTGTAAAGGAGATGGGATGGTGGAGGAAGAGAAATGTGGGAACCTTGTGCTTTCTGAGCTTGGTTGTTTTCTTGCAGACATTTCTTTACCCAACTAGGTTCACAAGTGCTAGATAATGAAACATCTGCAAGAAAACAATCAAGCTCAGGGACTACAAGGACCCCACACTTCAAGCCTGAGCTCCAAATATTCTCTTCTATTGGAGACAAATGTACTTTCAGACTTAGAAAGTAGAATTAGTTGATCTGGCCATATTTCTTGTGTGGTATACCTAATGAAGGCTGATAAGAGATAAAAATCTCTGGTCCTGATTAGCTCTTCAAAGGTTTAATTTTCCCAGGCTTTATATATTTCTGTCCATGAATTGATAAATGACATACTCTAGTAACTCTTTCAGCATCTATAGCCTCCCACCTTCTCCTTAGAAGTTCAAGCTATATTGTGTGGTTTTGACATGGAAGCAGCAGCAAATCTATTGCAGTTGCTTGTTCTGGAGCTAAGGCCAATTTGGTTTATCCTATTGTTATATTCTTCTCTAAAAGTGAGAAAACAACTTGTCAAAGAACTGAGGTTCCTTAACTTGGCTTTAATTCTTCAAATTCAAGAGATGATTTTAGATCTAAAAAGAATGTATGACATGATTTTTACATTGCAAAGTTTTAGAACATTAGACTTTTAAAAATTTTTTTACAATGTATATAGTTTTAGAGGCTGTAAATTGAAATATTCTAAAATTCCAGTTGAATCATCAGTTATTCAAATGCATTTGTAAAGTCTTATGTTTAGATACCTCATCCTATAAAAGTAAAATATCTGCTATTTTCCTTTTTAATTTTGATCATATGCAAGTGTTTTTTACCTAACCTGACTCCTTATTTACAGTTGGCTGATTCTTCTTCTCCTCTTTTTTCTTAATTTTATTTTTCTTCTGAAATTAACATAATATATGTACTAAAAAAGGAAGTATTAAATAGCTTTGTCCTATAGAATACAATTTTCTAAGAAATGTGGCTAACCTCCTAATCTGGCATGACACAAATGTTCTATTGCTGTATATAGACTGCTGCCTGTAGTTTCTGTTAATGTTTAAGAAGCAGTGACTCTTAGGAGCCCTGCCTATTCCTGCATAGACTATGATGCCTCTCGCTCGTTCCCATCAAGCAAAAATTCCTAATACCAGAAAATGAAAGGTCTAAACATTCTAATTAAAAAATGGTGCTATAAATTTTAAATCACCTCTGAAAAAAAGGCAATAAGTAATTTAAGGATGTTTAAGACAAGCACCACCTCTCTTCCCATTGCTTTTGGTCTCAGGTGTTAGAAAGCAAAAACATCAGAGAGGCAGTTAAGGGACAGGCAAGTTTTTCTCTAGAGACATAAGGAGTGACATGGGGGATAGTTAGATGACATACTTGATATTGTTTACTATAGTCTTATGAGATTATTTGGACATTAGCCTATGAAAAGAATCCTTCCTGTTGAACAGATTCTTTGCTGCTGCAATTAATTATTATTATGTCATGCTCTGCCTAATGATTTGCAATAAACTGCAATTATTTTTTACACTGATATGTAATGTTTGGAAGAACTAGAAAATTTATGGGCAAAAACATCACAGGAAGAGAACTTCTTTAAAAGCCTACTGATGTCTGGTGAAAAATGAAAACCAAAACATATTTTGACAGACATTATTGCTCTTTTTGTGCTGCGTTGTTTATCACTGGCTACATTTGCAGCTTCAGACATAACAACTTGTGTTATTATTCCAATCATTAATTATTACTAATATTGCAGTATTTAGGGACTTCACTTGAGCTACTATAATTTTGCCTTCGGTTCAAGAATTCCAGAAATTTGTAATTCCGAAATAAGCTTGCAGAGCTATCAGAATTTTTATTGCTTTTGTTGGAAATTCAAGGCAGCTAAACTGTTTCTAACACTAGTTATACTATACAGGCAAAATCAGAAATTTGTATACAATATTAAATCCAATAGTATTGTGTGACTATGAGTAATATTGCTTGGAATGTCTCATGCTTTTACCTAATGAAAATACTGCCTTTTAACTTAAAGTATATGAAGCTTGCTATTTAGTTCAAATCAATACATGAAGTACAACAACTTCTGGCTTAAAAAATAAATTCAAATAAAAAATGTAGAGTAACAATACACTGTGGTATATAAAGAAAATCCAGGAAAAAATACAATTGAAAGTGAGACATAGTTTTGAGAAAAAATAGAAACATTTTATTCATATTCTGAATGTAAATCAAAAACAAAACTAATGTACCTGAAGATATGTATTATGAAATATATTGTAAATATCAGTAATACATGACAAAATTTAACTTTCATTGTAATATTGTTCATCCCTTATGTTAATTTTTCTATTAATATAATTTTCCACATTTTTTGGATCGTTGATCCAATGAAATATGTATTTTAGTGTTTGTTTATTATAAAAAATAGGGTTTTTTATTGCATTGACTTATAAACATTAAAGAATATGGATGATAGATTGATAGCAGGTTTCATTGTAAAAAAAACCATTGGGCAATTTTCTCAGTTTCTTCAGAAAGTATAAACCACAAAAACAATTCGGTGGATATATCCAGTATATGAACCAATTTGTTTATATCCCTATCAAAATATATCCCTATCAAAATGTTCATACAACATTTGTATGTATTTTTAAACAACTGTAATGCCTTTTATGTATTAGGTTCATAGTGGGTTGTTTAAATAGACACTAAGGAAGTCTGTGTTATAGGGTTTCAATAAGATTCATGAAGTTCAAAGCTCATATCTAGAGTAAATCTAGAATAAATTTATCTTCATGAAGTGCTGATTGATCAAGCAATGGGAGAAGGGGAGATAGGCAAAGAGAAAATAATTATTTCAATGTTGTTAAAACATCTAGAGAGATATTTTAGGTGAAGATGTGAAATGTGGCAGCTCTTAGTTTCTGATTGTGAGCGAGTAATGATACTGTTAACTGTTCAAAGTCTAATGTTATCTCAATTTGTATCCACTGAACATTTGTAAAAAAAATCATTTCTAATAATATGAATTGTCTTTACAAGACTTTAAAATAGTATTCCAAATTTAGTATATCTATTGTAAGCTGTCAACATGATTTTTATATTGTACAGCTTGTCCAATCCTAGATTCCTTATAACAATAAATGAAAACAATTTTCCATATGCACAGGTATGTTGTGGGTAGTGAAAATGGCAACATTTAAAATAAAAACAGGATTTTAATGAGACTAGTTATTTTAACTGCAGCTATCTACCAAACAACAATAATAAATTATGTTTCTATAAGTTAAGTTCCAGTTTAATTTAACTGGAATATATTATAGGTTATAATTATACTTTTGAAAAAATGTTTCCAGCTCTTTGTAATAATAACTCCTAAATATCCAAAATTATCTGGATTGATATCAAGATTAATAAATTCTAGAGAGTGTTTCTATGAGATTCCTGCAAAACTAATTGGTATAATAGATTTATCAAAATTTTAATATGCTACTACATAACAATTATGTAATTGAACTACAAGTAAAATATGTAAGAGTTTTCAAGAAAAATAAACATATTATATGTAAACAAATTATCATATGTTCTCTTTTTATATTAAAATCCTATATATTCTTATTAATGAACTGTAGTAATATTTCTACAATGAGATTAAACAAAACAGTTGTTTGTTGGTAACCCTAGTTATTTAGAAAAAATGATCTAATCCAATAATATTCTTACTTGAGCCAGTGCTTATAATGGATTAACTATTCCAATCAATTTACTGCAAATATTAATCTGTATTAATATTTCTAATCAACTAATCCTGACACTAACAGTAAAAATCAAACTGGGAACCATCTTCTAAACAATAGTTTTTTGGAGGAAATAATGAAAAGTGTGTTTCTCCATTTAATAATATTATTATCTAATCAATTAAAACAAAGTTATCAATTCTTTTTAAATAATCAAACCCCAAATTATCCTTACTTAGAGCTAAGCCAGTTTTTGTATCAAAACACACATTACATATCGTGGTATTAATCTATTAAGATAATATTTACATTCCTTAATTATTATTGTAATTAGATCAGGTACTCCTAAGGATTTTATCCTTAATGCACTTTTAAGATTATCAGTCCCCAATCCTACATTTTCACAAGTCCTGCTTGTAATATTCCCCTTCATTATTCCTGCATTCAGTATTTCTAGTATCCATGCTTTTCTAAGGTCGTTGGTTTTTTTTGTCAGTATCTACCTTACCTCCTTTCCACCAAAAAGATGCTTCAATTCAGATGATTTAAAAATATATATAAAATAATAGAAAAGGTTGGGTTTTTTGTACTCAGCTCTATAATAAGTTGTTTCTTAAGATACTGTTCTACCTAAATATTAACTACTCAGATAAATTGACAAGCAGTAAAAGAGAAATAAATGAAACAGAAAACATACTCATATTTACTGCCCTCCTTATGAGGAACTGTTTTAATTTACAGTACAACTTCCATTAGGTAGAATAAATGCCCAACTCAGCAAATTATACTCTGCAGCATTTTTAAAGTATCCCAAGAGTGATTCGGTGTTGACTTCCATATTATCGCAAGTGCAATTAGTGCTAAAAGCTAAAAGGATGCTCATTACCATTATAAAGTGAGCAGTAAAATACTGATATGAAATAGAAAGCTTCTGGGCTGATTCATTAATCTCAGATCTAAAATGGGAAAATATTTTAAAAGAATGGGAAGAGTGTGATCCTAAAGTATCTACAATAATCTACTATAACAAAATGATTCCATGGCCTTCTGCCTTTCTGTTTCTGTCCTGCCTTTATTTTGGTTAGCTTGTGGCAGTGTAAATAACTAATGCTCCCCATGTTCTATTTTCCCCAAAACAAAATGCCTGTGAAGTGAGTTAGGTCAAAAGAGACTGGCCCAAAATCATCCAGTTTATTAGTTCATTGGAGTATCTGGTGTAATACAGTTTCTCCTCCTCTTTTTAATTTCTCAGAATTTCAATTCATGTTGTATCTGTTTATCCATGCCCATTATGACTCTGCTCTTAAATACTATTGAAAGGTTCTGTAACTGGAACAAAAGGAACAAAATAGCCTAACTATTGCTATCTCGCTTCTGTAATCAGCGTTTGCGTCAGGGACAAATTTCATGCAAGCGTGGGAAACATGTACACGGATGGGATGTACTGAAGGAGGGAATAAGGGAGTGTACAGGAATGATTGATATCTTCCTTATAATGTAATGGCTCTATTGTCTGATTTTCATTGGCTAACAAAGTTTATAAAGCAATGCTACTAACTTTCTAAGGTGTGGCACTTCTGAACACAACACTGCCAGTGTTCAGACTGTGTTCCCACCCAGGACTTATTTTGATCGAAAATAAAATGCTGTATCTTTAAGAAGCCTCTGCTTGAGTTTTCATGATTGAATTTTTTTTATGATTTCTTAAGTTTTGCCAAGGGCCAGTGACCTTACATATTTGGCGCCCGAACAGGGACTTGAAGGTTTTTTGTTCAAGGTGGTTTCCCATTGAAACCCCCTGTGAATGAGTCCCGTTGTGACTCAGCTATGACATCCAGGAAAACTGGTGCAGGCCAGCTATAAAGTCAAGAGTGCTCCCAGACCCTTTGTGTCTGGTGACCTTTGAACTGGCCAGCTGCCAGTAGACCAGAGTTTGTCTGGACCTGAATGTTGAAAGAGGCTTCCATCTTGTGCCAGTGAAGGTAGGAGGAGACAAGAACACAGGAGAAATTTGGTAAGTAGAAATAAACATTATGGAATGAGGAGGAGGTTGGGGGAGTGTGCGTGTGTATGTGTGTGTGTGAAATGATGTGATAGAGATGAGTGACTGTTAAGGAAACCCCCTATAAGGGACTCCCACATAAGAGAGGATGCAGGCTGACCCCGATGCCGAAGGAAAGGTATTGAGAAATCTCTTGGGGGTCGTTCATTTGCACTGTTTAGGAAAGAGGAGGAGTTGTGTTTCCAGTAGGCTGCATGTTAGCCCATTGGAATGCACTGAAATTGTGGCAGTACAAATAATCTTCAAGAAAGCAATGTTGCAAAATTTTGTGCACCTCCATTTGGATAGCTTATCTTTTTAACAACTTTAGCCACGGAAGAAAAGAAAAATTCAAAAAAGAACTGAATGCAAGTTCCCCCCCCCTCTAATCTGTCTCTTTGGATGTACATTCTATTCCTTTCTGTTAGACACTGGCGCCATCTACTGTCCTTGGAAACCATCCCTATTATCGGACGTGAAGAGAGGAGGCTGCTCTCTGCAGTTTTCCCCTCCCCCTTCACACTGGCAAAGGGCCACAAATTCAACATTCTTTTGGTCCTTCCCCACTGTCCTTTGAATTTGCTGGGAAAAATTGGGAATGTTCTCCTCCCTTTTTGGAGAAAAATTAAAAGGGAGGCCCGCATTAGCCTCAAACCCCAAATTGATGTGTTTCTTTAATATTTGGCCATCTGGAACATTAAGCTTGGACTTGGAATGATGAGAAAGGTAGGAGGTGGTTGAGGGCCTTCAAAATCACATATTGATTTTTCTCACTTCTTGGAGGACAAGCAACAGGCCTGGAAATGTTGTCTTAATGGTATCTGTGTATGTTTTGCCTGGAGAAAGCATGAAATGAAATATCTGTATGTGAAATTGTTTATGCAAGCAGTTTGAATGGAAGTGAATGTGTGAGTGTGCTGATGTGTAAATGCCTGTGTGTGGGTTAGTTCCCCACCCCCACCCCAGGCTGTGGAAGAAACAGTAAATTGCAGATTTTGTTGTTGTTGTTGTTGTGGAATAAGTAGAAGGTGTTGAAAGAATGACCGTCTTGCTACGTTTTTTTAACTTTTTGCTTTGGGAGAGAGACAGAAAAAAGGGGGCAGGGTGTTTGTGTAATCCTTTTAAAACTTTTTTTCTCTCTGCTTAATTCTGGCCTCAAAGGTGGAGGGGAAGGAGGGAAGGAGGAGGAAAGTGAAATCTGAGATCTGCTCTTGCAGTTTTTGGTTTGTAATTTTGCTGAGGAGCAAAGAACAAATTCCTGTTTAGCAGGAATTGTAACCAAACGAGAACTCAGAGAAAAACTTGGCATTGGAACACACTGGAAATCTTTGAGGTTTAAAATGTTAGTTAACCCTATATACCCACCAACCAAAGGAAATGACTCTGAATTGTTTTGCTTAGATTTGTAAATGTTTTTAAAAGTTTGATGCTCTAGTTTCAGTCTTTTGGAAAAAGTTGGAAAGAAAGAAGATTGATTAACAGTAATAGGGAAAAAGTTACTCACGCAAAGTTAAGAGACACATGGGCTGAGGAAAATGGCATGCAGCTGCAAGAAGGAAGTGAATGTTGAGAGGGAGGAGTTAAAGAATATGTTTTGTTTTGGGCTTATGTTGTGGGTGGTACACAATGGCTGGACAGTTTGTGACATCTAGTGGTGAGGCCATTTCAATACAGGCCTCAGCTCTGGAAAACCTGCTTTGAAATGATGTATGGGAGTTGCACGAAGGTTCAAGAATGTCAATGAAGAAGAGAAGAATGTTACTCAGTATTTGCAATAATCTGATGCAGGTTTTGTCTTCTATCTCAGTACAGGCCCAGGCTGCCCGACCAGCTGTCTCTGACTGATCATTATTCCTGGAGAGTGGGTTCGGGTGAAGGAACTGTCACCTATAAGTCTAAGTGGTTCCATCCCCATCAAGTCCTCCTGAGCACCTCAACTGCAGTGAGAAGTGGAAAGAATCAAGGCGGGGCCACAAAAAGTTCCATCTTCCCCTCTCCAATGGCAAGCCTAGCAGCTGGATGGCCTAACTTTGACCTGCTTCGCTTGTTGAACTGTTTCCATCTAACTAGGAGAAAACGTCAATGGACTGGACTATCCTGGAACTCGGGTTCGTATTATCTAGACTGTGTATTGCTACATTTTTACTTTGTTGCTGCTGTTTCCCTCACACTTTCTTCAGACCATGGACCCAATAATTAAAGGAACAAAAGGGAGTTGTGTTTATAACAAGACTACGTATTCCACTTGCAAAGTGGGGGATAGGGTCACTTGTTATGCTCCTGTCAATACAGTAAAGCCCTACCAACAACTTCAAATCTGGACATATGGAGGGATGCACAGACAATACCTCTTGGGAAAGAATAACACGAGACTTATGGATAGTGCCAGAGTCTCCTTTGATGCATGTAAGCTAGACTATAATCAAGCTAAGTATGGAGCGATGGGGTGGAAACAGGCCTACTCATTTAACGCCAAATACATTTATACATCCCACCCAACCTGGCACAATCGAAGGAAATTCAATGTGATTAAAGGAGTCAGCACTTCCTAGTGCAACGCTGATTCCTGCAACCCGATGTGCTTCGAGATAACCAGACCAGCGGACTTCTCAGCATCATTTGGACTAGCTATCGATGAAACCAAACGCAAATATGGGTTCAAGTTGACACTATTATACCACCATCCCACAAACATTTTAGAGTTTTTCATTCTTTTTATGATGAACTGGAAATCACAATTGTGATCCCCTCAGTAGCAAAGAAACTTTTTATTGATTTGGCCAAAAGAATTGCTTCATCTCTAAATGTAACTGTTACGTGTGTGTGGGTACTAACATGGATGAACAATGGCCTTGGGGAAGCATATGAAATAAATTTTACTACCCTGACTAGTCAAAATCTCACTTGGAAAGCCACCAATAGACCCAATATATGGATTCTGTCCACTTCTATAGTGGGAAGCCTCTGTTTTAAAAGAGAAGGTTTTGGTAAAGCCCTTGGGGAGCTTAGGTGTGAACACCTCAGTGTCCTTTTGGTGGAGCACCAACGATTCGGCCCAACCTCAAAATCCCCTGGCAAACATTTCCCGTCTCTGATACATGCCACTCTCACCTGGACCGCCCCAGATGGACTGTATTTGATTTGTGGAAAGTTTGCTTATGTTGTCCTCCCAGCCAGGTGGGAGGGATCCTGCATATTAGGTACTATAAAACCCAGTTTCTTTTTACTCCCTATCAAACAAGGGAAACCATTGACACATTATAACACATTCCAAATATCAAGTTAAAAAGACATGGAACGAAGAAGAATGGCCCCCAGAAAGGATTATACAGGTGTACAGACTTGTTACTTGGGCAGAAGATGGAATGTATGGTTATAGGACTCCTGTTTATATGCTTAATAGAATTATTAGACTGCAAGCTGTATTAGAAATAATTACAAATGAAGGGAATTTAGAATAACATAATGCTGTTTTGCTTCTCTATACTACGCTTGCGCAGGAACTCCATTAGCCCAAGGCGAGAAGCACACATACAGAGAGATAAAGAAAATTGATTGATTAAAATAACACTACAAAAGAAAGTTTTGTAAAAACAAGGGGTGTGTGGCTTTCCTTTTACATGCTGCTGCCTGCATATGGAGGAAATACACCCAGTTTCTTTGGAAATCTGGACAGGTACCATGGACACAAGCTGGTTTGGAGAGATCTTTGCTGATTGGCGAAGGGAAATTTTTCTGGTTGTGTTAGCTTTTGGAGGTCTTTTGGTTTTGCCATGTTTGATTCCTGTTATCCAAAGAACAGTTACTTCTACCATCTCGGGGATGACGGTCATAGCATCCTCTGTAAGTAGTGATAAACCCCATAAGCCAGCCAAGGTCCTGACTATCACCGCAATAACAAAGGAATATACATCATTGGTCACCAAGTAATAGAAAGCATTCTGTTACAAAATTAAAAAGGGAGGAATGAAGGGTTCTATAACTGGAACAAAAAGAAATTGTTTAGCCTA
Organism: Azemiops feae; assembly: GCA_023970755.1. Classification (NCBI taxonomy): domain Eukaryota; kingdom Metazoa; phylum Chordata; class Lepidosauria; order Squamata; family Viperidae; genus Azemiops; species Azemiops feae. The sequence continues at coordinate 853,043 of JALGBA010004248.1, forward strand.
ACTATTGCTATCTCGCTTCTGTAATTAGCGTTTGCGTCAGGGACAAATTTAATGCAAGTGTGGGAAACATGTACATGGATGGGATGTACTGAAGGAGGGAATAAGGGAGTGTACAGGAATGATTGATATCGGACTTTCGGTTCCGGATTGCGGCGCCAGCAGACGCGCAGGGAGAGTCGTCTCCTCGCCGTCCGCTTTCCCTTCATCGGTAGACCCTGGATAGGGTCAAAGGTCACCCTGGAGGGGCGACCACCGTTGAGGAGGACCCTCATCTGACTGCAGAAGGGCGGCAGTGCCTTCCGCGGTCCGAGGCAGCTCCTTAGGACCGACGAAGAAAAGATCGGCCATTAACATGGCCGATCACTTAGCCATACCAGCCGAAAGTCAGAAGAACATCTAAGCATAAAGAACCACCATGGAAGATCCGGGTGAGACCCTTCCTTTCCTCTCTTTACCCTAACTACCTTCCTGTGAAAAGCCCTTGGAATTATTTCCCTGCTTTGATAGAGCAGCGTTTGCTCACTTGGGAAGATAAGCTTTGGAAACAAAAGAAAAGAATAATTAATTTTAATGACTATTTCTACTTTTGGATACTCTGGGGTCCCGAAAAAATCCCTATTATAGAATTTTATTATTCTATCTACTTATCAAGCTGGAGAATATTGTTTTTCTTTCACCTTTTTTAACTGGATAAAACTTTATGGGCATCTGGAAAAAGATTCCATTGCCTACTGGGGACATCTTGTGGTGAAAGGTCACATTGCAATTGCATTTTCTCTTTGATTTTGAGGCTGGGTTTGACCTTCAAATTATCATAAAAGGGAAAAGATAAAGAATTTGAAACAGCTGGGTGGTGAAATTAACTGCTAGAAATTGTGGAGGTGGATATTGGCTGACTGTTATTAAACATAGCCTCCACTAAAAAACTAAAAGATTATTTCACCACTGAAATGGAGGAACTTTACCCACAACTTAACTATAATCTCATACTGGAAAAAATTCTGGAAGCTACTGAGCAAATGAACTCCAGAATGAAAGCTAAAGATGTTATTCCAGAACTACAAACTGAACCCTAAACTTTAACTGATCAACTTACAGGCCAAGGAATAGCAGAGGAGGAACAGATCAACATCAAAGAGGCCTGTATTCAACACCACATACAACTTAATGAGATGGAGGAACCTTAATTATAAACTTATACTGGAATTTTTTTTTGAAGCTACTGAGCAAGTGAACTCCAGAATGAAAGCCCTTGCCCCAAAACCTCAAACTGATTTCCAGACTCCAATTAACTATTCTATAAGTCAAAAAACAGAAGAGGAACAAATCAACATCAAAGAGGACATTACACAATCCTACGTACAATCCACTGAGAATTTTGATGACCAAAGAGTGATTTAATTAAAGCATATGTAACTTCAAAAGCAACAGGAATTGATCTGCAAATACGATGTATTGAGAACTGTGATAACTTTGATAACCAATTAGCAATCACAACACTGGATATAACCGATTACGCTACTCAGATGATAGTGGAAGAAGTAGAAGAGAAGCATGACCAGACTGAATTGATGATAAACATGTTTAACCAAACATTGAGATTCGATGATATAGAGGCTCTCTTATGGAAACCTGCTTGGCACAAAAAGAAAGCCAGAGTCAGACTTAAAAATGGGATTTAAAATTTCACTTAATGGGTTAAAAAGGCTTTTTAGAGATATTGACTGATTTAATATTAATTGAGATGAAAACTATTGGTTAGATTATAGTTTGGAATTGTAATATGGAAAAGGTTTTAAATGAGGAGCTATTAGGATAAGAAATAGAATATATATGTGAAATACAGTAAGAATGTATTTTTTGGAATAATATGTTTGTTTCAGATATGATAATTACTCTGTAATGGAATGAGAACAAGGAAATGGATTGTGACAATGGAAGATATGGTATTAGTAAATGAGGAGTTATTAGGATAAGAAATAGAATATATTTGGGAAAAGTAAGAATGTAATTTTTGGAACAATATGCTTATTTTAGATATTATAATTATTATGTTATGAAATGACGGAAATTAGGGATACCGAAGTGTAAACAATATGCTTATTTAAGGCTAAATTGGAATATGGTAATTGGAATTATGTAAAGCTTAAAACAGGATTTGGATTTGGATTTGTATAAGTAAAATGTTATTGATAATTGTACTGATTGATTGAACTCTATTTAGAAATGTATTAATTTGAATATGTTATACTAATTGAGGGAAATAGACAATTTTTAAGGAGTTAACTTGAGTATGACTTTGTTTTTGAATAATTTATTTTTTTATTAAATGTACATTTAAAAACAAAAGTGGACATGATTCAACCTCCCTGGGTATAACACTGCTATTACAGAAAGAAAACAGAAACTAAAAATACCTTCTATGACAGGACAGAGTATAACAAGCTGTACATATAACTTCTGTAAAAAACTTCTGTATTTAAATATCTTTCCGTTGTGTCCTGATATAGATGCTAATAGGAAATCCTTGCGTTATCAACTAATCAATCGATAATCATCTCAGCGATCCTCCTTATCTCTAACCAATCGTACAAATTTTTCCAAATTTCATAATACTCTGTTTCAGTTTTATTTTTGATCTCTAGAGTTAACCTGTCCATTTCAGCGCAGGACAAAATTTTATTTATTATTTCTTCTTCAGTGGGGGCTTCCTTTCTTTTCCATTTTCGGGCATATGCCAATCTTGCTGCAGTTAAAATAGTAAGTAGAAAGATGCTTTGCTAAATTTATCATTAATAATCCCTAATAAGAAGATTTCTGGTTTTAAATCAATTTTTTGTAGTAGTATTTCTTCCAGCCAATTTTTTATCTGGTGCCAATTTTTTTTCGCTTTTGAACATTCCCACCACATGTGATAATAAGTCCCTGGAAACCTTCTACATTTCCAGCATGTCGATGAGATTTTTTAATCTATTTTTGCTAGCCTTGTAGGGGGAAGGTGCCATCTATAAAACATCTTGTATAGATTTTCTTTATAAGAGGTGGCTAGCGTTAACCTCCTATTTCTGTCCTATAATGATTGCCAATTATCTAAGTCAATACTCTAGCCAAAATTTTTGCTCCAGATTAACATTGTTTCTTTTACCTGTTCTTCTAACAAATCTTGTTCTAATAAATATTGATATATCTTTTTTATCATTTGATCTTCTGTTCCTAGAAGGATTTTATCTAATTGGGTATACTCTAATTTTATCCCTGGTTCTTTTTTGTCTTTTCTGTATCGCGACTGTATTTGTAAGTATGCCCACCATTCCAACTCTATACCATCTTCTAATAGTCTTTTCCTTGTTTTCAGGTCTCCATTCTCATCTAAGATATCTTTTTTTTAAAAAAATATATTTTATTGGATTTTTATGGGGGTGGAAAGCACATCAAGGTGCTTAGGAAACACCATGGAGATGGGTATATCAAACATCCAAAAGAGAAATCACAGATATATAGCTCATATTAATTCATTGAAAATTCTCTCTCTAATTCCCTCATATAGTATTGCATATTCAAATTAATACATTTCTAAATAAACTTCAAACAATCCTATCAAACATCAATCACATTTCAATTATAAAAATCCAAGTCCTGTTTTTAGGCTTTACTAATTTACAGTTACCATATTCCAATTAGCCTTAAACAGACATATTATTAACACTTCGGGTGTCCTTCATTTCCCTTTTTAACATAATGATTATATCTAAAATGAGTATATTATTCCCACAATAACATTCTTATGTTTTCTTCATTAATACCATTTCTTCTCTTGTCACCAATCCCTCTCATTCTTCTATTACAAAATAATTATCTTATTTAAAATAAAAATATCAATCCAACAGATACATTTCTATCTGATTTAAATATATATTCTATCAATTCATCTATGTCTATAAAAAGTCTTTTTAACCCAGTAAATAAAGTTTACCTCTCCAAGTAATTATCATATCTAAAACAAAATATTATTACAAAGGATATCCTCTTACAGAATTCACGTACTCCGTTAGTTATTAAATCAGTCAAAATCTCAAAAGCCTTTTTAAACCCATTAAATGAAATTTTAAAACACATTTTTAAATCTAACTCTGGGTTTCTTTCTGTGCCACATAATAAAATTTCCATAATAAAATTCCTGCATCATCAAACCACAATATTAGAAAGTCAGTATTCCTCAACGCTTCAGATTGGTCAAAGTTCTCTTCCCTTTCTTCTAGTAGCCTTTGGATGGTGGAAGCCGTTTTATTCCATGTTGTAGTTACTAGTTGTTTATCCACATTATCACAATTTTCAATAACTTGTATCTGAGTGTCAGTCTCTATTGATGTTGATGCTTCAGGCATCTCAGTTAAAGTTATTCTTTGATCATCAAGCTTCTCCATAGATTGCATTTGGGGTTGTATAAAGTTGATTTGTTCCTTAGTTTCCACAATTTCTCCCGGTGTAGTTTCATAGTTGAGTTGTAGATATGGTTCCTCTTTAGGTTGTATATATTGCTCACTAGTCTCTTTAGCGCCACTCTGCTCCTTCTCCACTGTTCTTCGACCTATAACTTGATCCGTCAAAATTTGGAAGTAAGAGTTCATATCCTCCGTGGCTTCCAAGATTTTTTCCAGTATAAGCTCATAATCCAGCTGTGTGTTAAGTTCCATGTCAGTGGTGAAAGGATCTTTTAATCTTTTAGTGAAGGCTATATTTCGTAAAAGTCAACAAATATTCACCTCCAATTCTTAGTAGACCAAATCACCACACAGCTGTTTCAGTTATCTTACTCTTATCATCCTTTGAAGGTTAAAGCCATCCTCCAGCAATGAAGAAAAATATACAGTTGCAGTAACACTTTTCGTCACAAGATGTCCTCAGCAGGCTATAAGGTCTTTCTTTCCAAGTTAATAGATTTTTTATTTTTCACATTAAAAAAATAAAGAAGAAAGGCCTCTCCAAAATAGTAGATAGCGTAGTTATAATAGTAATAATCAAAAATAGAAATGTTTTCAGGCTCCCTCAGTATTCCAGGAGTTGAATAGTCAATAAAAAGTTAACTGGTTTATTTTCTTTTCAATTCCCAAAGCTGTTTTTCCCAAGTGCCCAAACGCTGCTCTCTCACAGCAGGGAAGTAATTCAAATACAAAAGCTTTTTACAGGAGAGTAATTAGGGAAAGAAGGGGGAGGAAAGGTCTCACCCGGATTCTCCATGGGGGTTCTTTATGCTTAGTTGTTCTTCTGGCTTTCGGCTGGTGCAACAAAGTGATCGTCCATTTTACTGGCCGATCTTTTCTCCGACGGCCCTAAGGAGCTGGCTCGGACTGAGGAAGGAGCTGCCGCCCTTCACCAGTCAAACGAGGGCCTCCTCAACGGTGGTCGCCCCTCCAGGGCGACTTTCGACCCGATTAAGGGTCTACCGGCGAAGGGAAAACAGCCGGTGGGAGAGACGGATCTCTCCGTGCGACTGCATGTGCCGCAATCCGGGACCGGAAGCCTAAGATATCTTTATATGTGATTACTCTTCCTAAATTTATGAATTTGGGGTGCATAAATATCTCTAATATGGATAGCCAATTGGGGCTTTCTATATAATTAATTTTTTTAATTTTTATCCACACGTCTAATAGTGCCCGTCTAATATGATGGTTCTGGAAATACTGGTGAGCCTTATATTTCCCGTCCCACATTATGGCATGCCACCCTATTTGCATATCACGGCCTTCTAATGCCAGTAGTCTTCTGTTCCTTAAGTGTATCCAATCCTTTATCCATACCAATATTGCTGCTTGATAATATTTTTCCCAATCCGGGAGGCCGAGCCCTCCTCTTTCCTTTGCATCCTGTAATAATTTTAATTTAATTCTCGGTTTTCTACCTTGCCAGATAAATTTGGATGTAACTCTGTTTAAATTTTCAAAAAAAGCCTTACCTAATTTAATTGGTACACATTGGAATAAAAAGAGTAGTTTGGGAAGTATATTCATCTTGATTGTCGCTATTCTCCCCATAAAGGAGAGCTGCAAGTTTTTCCATCTGTCTAAGTCTACTATAATTTGGTCTATTAATTTGTCATAATTTTCTCTTTTAAGTGTAATACATCTTGGATCCCCAAGTACCTTACTCTTTTAGATGTCTGGATATTGATTTTGTCTACTAGCTCAGTTTCTTGTAAATTGGACATGTTTTTAACTAACATTTTAGTTTTTTCTTTATTAATCTTCAACCCCGCGATATCTCCATAATTTTCCAGCTCCTGTAATAATCTTGTTCCAGATTCTAAGGAGTCTTCCAAAATGAAAACTAAATCGTCTGCATAAGCCTGTAATTTAAATGTCTCTTTTCTAATTTCTAATCCTTTGATCAGCTTGTCTTTTCGAATTATTCTTGTGAGTGCTTCTAAAGAAAGAATAAATAATAGAGGGGATAGTGGGCAACCTTGTCTTGTGCCTTTTTGTATTTGGACGCTATTTGTTAGTTCTCCATTTATAATTACTTTTGCTTCTTGTTTGGAATAGATTGCTTTAAACATGTTTATAATTTTTTCCCCAAAATCCATCTGTTTAAGTTGAGTCAACATAAAATTCCATTTGACATTATCAAACGCTTTCTGAGCGTCCACAAAAATCAATGCCATTTGTTTTTCGCTATGTAATTCATAATATTCTAAGATGTCTAGTATAATCCTAACATTATGTCTAATTTGTCTTTTAGGCAAAAAGCCATTTTGGTCGGTGTGAATGAATTCAACTAAATATTTTTTAAATCTTTCTGCCATTATAGTCATGAAAATCTTATAATCCGTGTTCAGTAAAGAAATGGGCCTATAGTTTTTAATGCAGGTCAAATCAGAGTTTTCTTTAGGAATTAGTGAGATGATTGCTTCTTTCCATGAGTTTGGGCTTTTTGCTATGTTTAGTACATCGTTAAATATGCCCAGTAAGGTTGGGGCCAAAAGTTCTTGGAGGTTCTTATATATTTCAGACGGTAATCCGTCAGGGCCAGGTGTTTTATTACTTTTTTGCTTTTTAATTGCTTCTATAATTTCCTATGTATAGTCAAGGCCATGGTTTTCCCAGTTGCAATGTATGGCTGTGAAAGTTGGACCATAAGAAAGGCTGAACGCAAAAGAATTGAGGCCTTTGAACTATGGTGCTGGAGAAGACTCCTGCGAGTCCCTTGGACTGCAAGGCGATCAAACCGGTCAGTCCTAGAGGAGATCAACCCTGACTGCTCCTTAGAAGGCCAGATACTGAAGTTGAAACTCAAGTACTTTGGCCACCTAATGAGAAGGAAGGACTCACTGGAGAAGAGCCTAATGCTGGGAAAGATTGAGGGCAATAGAAGAAGGGGACGACAGAGAATGAGGTGGCTGGATGGAGTCACTGAAGCAGTAGGCGTGAGCTTAAATGGACTCCAGAAGATGGTAGAGGACAGGAAGGCCTGGAGGAACGTTGTCCATGGGGTCGCGATGGGTCGGACACGACTTCGCAACTAACAACAACAACAAATAATAATTTCCTGGACTGTTATATCTTTATTTAATATATTTTGAAATTCTTCCGGGACCTTCGGTAAGTCCGCTTTCATAAGATATTGTGATATTCTTTCCTCAGTAACCTTTCCATCCTCTTTATAAAGGTTTTTATAGAAGTAATATATCACCCGTTTTTTTTCTTCATTTTGATATACCATCTCCCCTGTTTAATTACATAATTTACTAATCCATCTTTTATCTTTTTGTTTTTTCAATCTATAGGCCAACCATCTCCCGGGTTTATTTGCCTGTTCAAAAAAATGTTGTCTAATACTTTTTAATTTTTTTGCCATTTCTCCCTTTTCTATAATATTCAATTTGTGCTTATTTAAATCTAGCTGTTGTTTTAGGTCTCTACATTGTGGTTTTTTTTGTAATTTTAATTCTAATTTTTTGTTTTCTTCTTCTAAGCTTTTCCAATGTTGCCTTTTCTTTTTATATTCATTGGCCATGTACGCAATTGCAGTTCCTCTCATAACAGCCTTGGCCGTGTCCCATAAATTTTGAGTGCTAGTCTCCTCTTTCTTATTTGTCTGGAGGAATATCCGCATTTGTTCCTCCATCTTATGCTTAAATCTATTTGGTTTAAGATTGCCTTTTTTAGAGTCCACCTCCTTGTTGTCGTCTTCTGTTCTTTCCATTTAATTATAATAGGATTATGGTCTGCCCAAGTATTAATGTCTATTACTACATCATCAATATCTGCATTTAGTTCTTTCGTTGTCCAGACCATATCAATTCTGGACCATGATTGATGCCGCCCTGAACAGTATGTAAATTGCTTTTCATTCAGATTTCTCTCCCTCCAACTATCCTGAATATTTAATTCTTCCACCATTTTTTAAAAAGTACCAGGTAGTATTCTCCTGCTTCGTTTCCTTACTTCCTCACTCTTATCATCTAATTCTCTGTCTATAATTGCATTAAAATCGCCAATTATACAAATGTTCTAATATTCCATATCAGCAATAACCTTATGCAATTTCTTATAGAATTGTCTGTTTTTCATTGGGAGCATAAATTCCTACCAGGGCGACCTTTCTTTTATTCAGGGAAATTTCAATAATCAGTATTCTACCTTCCTCATCTCGATAGATTTGTCTTGCTGGGATTTTTTCTTTAACATATATCACAATTCCTCCTTTCTTCTGCTGTGAAAGCGATACAAATTTGATTCCTAACTTAGAGTAGTTTAGTAGATCCTGATCTTGAGTCTTTATATGTGTTTCTTGTAGAATTGTTACGTCTAAGGTTTTGTTACTGAGCTTATTCAAAATTATATTTCTCTTAGCCGGGGAGTTTAGTCCATTTACATTTCATGATAATACTGTTAATATTTCTATATTACTGCCTCTGTTTTGATCTTGTCGCTCTTGTCGGTCTGTCTTCCTTGAGTTCTTTGTGTCTGCTTCCATCATCATTGTCATAGTTCATTCTCATTTTTTCTCTTCTCTCCGTTTCCCGTTCTTTGCCTTGTGGTTCTCGTGTCTTTCTATTATATCTCTCTGTATTGTTCTCTTCTCTTAATTCTCTTTCTTCTAGTTCATCTTCATTTCCTAGGTGCTGCTGTAAAAACTCTTCTGCTTTGTCAATCGAATCTAGCTTATATCTTTTTTCTTGCCAGGTCACCAGAATCCCTTCGGGCATCAGCCACCTAAAATTGATGTTTCGTCTTATTAATTTTGATGTAATATGTTGATAGGGCCTTCTCAGGTCTCTTACCCTCCTGGGGACTTGTTTAAGGACAGTTAGTTGTTTACCTCTGTATTCTATCGGGTCGTCCCTTGTTCTGTGCAAAATCTCATCCCTAATTGACTTTTTCACAAATCTAATATGTATTTCCTTGGGTAGGTTATTTCTTCTTGCGTAGTTTGTGTGGATTCTGTACATTTCATCAATCTCATTTGCCATCTCTTCTTTCCCTGTCCCTAGGGCCCTTGCTAACAAGTCCGTCATCATTTCTGGGAGGTCCTCCCCCTTTTCTTCTTTCACGTTTTGAAAGCGTAGATAATGGTCTGCTTTCTCAGTTTCAAGCAGGATGACGTTTTTTTCTAATTCTTTGTTTGCTTGCGAGAGTTTTTCATTCATTTCGTCTACTCTTCTTTCCTCCTTATTCATTCTGTCTTCCATTTCTAATACTTTCTGTTCATTTTTCAATATTTGTTGTTGGAAACATTCAAATTTCCCGTCCATTGCTCCCATCTTCTTTTTAAGTTCTCCAGTGTCATTCCTTATTTCACCTATTTCTTTTTTTAAATCCTCATGATTTCTCAGCATAACCTCTTGCATGGATTGTAGCATTGCTTGTAAGTCTTTTAAGTGAGCCTGCTCTCTCCCGTGGCATCATCTCTTCTATAGATCTTTGCCCTGCTGGGCTTAATTCCGCCGATGAAGCTTGGGTTATCTGCCTTCTTCCAGTCCCAACTGTTGTTAGATTTGGGATGCTTGTCATCTTTCTAAATGACGTCAACCAACCCTCCCACTTATACACAGTCTTTATCTTTCCCTCCATCACACCTGGAGAATTTATTATTCTTCCAAGGTTATAGTCACTAGCGTCTTATATCTTAACAATGATATATTTTGTTGCTAACAGAATATGAAACCTATTACACTAACACTTCTAATACACAATAGTCAATCTTAATCGATTTCAAATGTTTATATTCCACTACAGTCCTATTTTATCTATATAATAACATGTAACAATAATGTAACCATTAAATTACCTCACTATTGTAACCAGTATTCAATTCATTAACAATAAAGACCAGGTTTTACAGTCAAACCCTTGACAGTTATAGATATTATTGTATTCAACAGAGACAAATAAATCAGTTTTCTCTCCCTTCTTAGGCATTCAACCTTTCGTTCCTAGTTAGCTTCCTCCCATTCAATCATACAATAGGTTATATTCAAGCTCTCAAAACAGTTAGAATTTATCCCTTTTGTTTTAGGAACTTTTTAAAGCAATTAATTCACTTCTTATGTTATGAGTATCACTCTTCCCACCTTTAATGCTAATTGGTCATCAGTTCTTATTTAAGATGTCCGTTCTCTCTACTCAGTCCATACTGTCACTCTTCAAGTTTATTTTGTTTTTTGTAACTTCTTCTTGGCTTTGCTGCAAGAGCCAGAAAGAGAAACCACCCTTAATCACCAGTCCTTGCAGCCTGTGAGTCTGTTACTTTAAGGTCAGATCTCTTTTTCCCCCTGTCTCCTTTTCGCCGCTATCTGACAGGGGAGGTGATTTCCCCCTTTCGCTCCGGGGCTTCTCCTCTTTTCTTCTCTTCTTCGAAATTCTCCGGAATGATTTCACAATCCGGAACACTTACAAGAGTTCGCTGAGTGTTCACTCTGCCAGGTTAGTTGAATCACTGTCCCGCTGTTCCACCACTATTTCTGACAGCAGTCATTTCTTCACGGCCGCCATAATGGGCCGTCTCCTTCACCCGGCTTTCTACTAGGCTTTCCTGCTTTCTGCGTCTCGGACCGTCCTGAGCCGCTCAGCTGGGCGCCTCCGCTTCTGATCTCCCTCCGAGAGATCTAGGGCTTTTAAAAAACCCACCGGGAACAGAGAAATAGCTGTGAAGTCGGCACGCTCATTCGGAGTGGCGTCTCAGCACAGCCATTCCATTTGACTTTGTTTTTGGATAATTGATTACCCCATCACCACGTTGTTTCCTAAGCACCCTAATGTAAAAACTAAAAAATTAATAAAACTTGTTTAAAAAAAAGAAAGAAATGATTTGATATCTTCCTTATAATGTAATGACTCTATTGTCTGATTTTCATTGGCTAACAAAGTTTATAAAGCAATGCTATTAACTTTCTAAGGTGTGGCATTTCTGGACATAACTCTGCCAGCATTCCAGATTGTGTTCCAACCACAGCCTTATTTTGATTGAAAATAAAGTGCTGTATCTTTAAGAAGCCTCTGCTTGAGTTTTCATGATTGGATTTTTTTTATGATTTCTCAAGTTTTGCCAAGGGCCAGTGACCTTACACTATGTTTTATAATTCATTACTTCATACTTAAATATATTTTATCACATAATCAGATTCTTGTAATGTTTAGGATATATGCCCACAGTGCTCCCTTTCTGCATCCTATGCATCTGAGACACAGCTGATAGGATGAATGTTTTGGAAGTTTAAACTTAAAAGAGCTGGGTAAAACCTCAAGAGTACAATAATAATCCTCTCCCTTTCTCAAAAAGTCCTCTTCAAATATGTCTCTCTCTATATGTATGTATGTACTATATGTATGTATCTATGTTTATGTATGTATGTGAAATGCTTACACATATTTGTGACTGAGTTTGAAAGTCATCAAAGAGAGTTGGTGGTCACAAACCAGGACCTATATAATCCATTTTTTTTCATTTCCTAAGACCAATAGAAGAGAATATATGTCAGCTCAGGATTGAATTTTGGAGTCCTTGGTGCTTCTGAGCTTGGTTGTTTGCTTTTTGAAGGAAGGAGGAAGGCAGGCTTTCTGATCACCATTTCTTTGGAGAAAGCAGAAATGGAGAGCAGTCTCTTCCCTTCCCTCACTAGTCTCCTTGGAGAATTCTGTAAGCCAAATTAATATTTCTGTTTCCAATATCAATAGAAAATTCCCATCCTGACCTTTTTTGCTTGTATAAACAATGTGAGCACTAATGAACAGCACAAGTCCAAAATTTTGAATATCACTATACTTGGAAGCAATAGAAGCTGTGATTGTCTAGAGAACCATCTTAAAAATATCCAGGGCAAAACAACCAAAATTTTAAGAGTAAATAAGCTATTGTAAAATGGACTAGGGCATATATCAGGTATTTTGAATGAGCAGATGGCACATTGACAAGCTATAATGCCTACATAGAAACATGCCATTTTTTGCTGACTCTTCAATCCCTGCTTTATTGTGCCAATACTCTCCAATTGCAGCTTCTCTTGGAAGGCTGACTGAACTCTCATCCTTGTGGAAATCAATGGAAGATGAGGGAGACACAGTGGTGGGATTCAGCCGGTTCACACCACTTAGCCGGTAGCTAATTTTTTGTTGCCCAGGCCCAGAATGGACTTCCGAAAGTGGCATCCACACAGGTTGTTCACATATTTGAATCCTACCACTGGGGAGACAGATTTTCCAAATGGAGAACTGAAGAACTGTACATGCATCTCATCTCATTTAAAGCTCTCCATTAATATGTTTACCCAAACAGGCTCTGATTGCAGCACATGATGATTGTACAATTCAGAAATACTATCACAACTAGACTATTTTTAGGATCACCTAAAAAAAATCTTGGTCAAGGAATACTAAGAAAAACTGACAAATAGAAGAGAGGGAGGGAGGGAAGATTAAAGGATAACATATTACTTTCATCTGCATGTCTGATTACTTTAGATTACATTCATATGTGCTGCTTTAAAATACAACTCAACACAATCTTACTTTTATTTCCTTAATTTTCTTTCTATTAAGTGATTGCTTTCTATTGAATAAGTTATCTTGCTCATTTTATTTGAAAAACCATTTCTCTTTCATTACAAGTTTGGATGCTGACTTTGTCTCCTTTCTGCTTCTTCATCTGCTATCTGCTCTAAACCACTTTTCAGTGAGTTCACATTCTTCTCTATAGCACAATTTCTTTAAAAGTATCTAATCTTCTAGTACCTATTTTACTAAGATGTGTCAGTTTGGTATAGAAGTTAAGGCATCAGGCTACAAACTGGGGGAGGCTAAAAACCAGGGGATAGGTTCAATCCCCACCTTAGGCATGAAGCCAACTGGGCCAGTCACTGTGTCTTAACCCTAGGCAGCAGGGAATGGCAAACCACTTCTGAAATCTTGCCAAGAAAGCTGCAGGAACTAATCCAGGCAGTCACCAGGTATGAAGTCCAACTTGAAGGCACGAAAACTCCACTAATAAACTACTTTAATTTCTATTCTCTCTTAATTTATGTGGCATAGCTGTCACTGAGTGACTCTGAGAGAAAGCCCATCATAACTGCTGGAGTTTAAAGTTCAAATATAATGAAAATGTCCAACGGGCTCTAACTATCCCACCATAGACACTCCCCAACTCTCCGCTAGGAGCCCTTTGTAATGACTCTTCCTCCTGTCCTGCAAAGCTATTCCCTATGTCCTCCACAACTATTGTGTTGTTTTCCAGATTTGTTGGCATAATTGGTTGGAATCCTTTCTTCTTTTACTTGCTCTGTTTCTCTCGATATTCCATCAATGCCTATAGCCTTCCAACTTGTTAATGATAGGAGAGCTGATCTAAAAATCAACTTGTAATATGAGAGGTTCTTGCAAGTAGAGAATACCCTTTAGAGTATCTTGGACATTTCTACTATGCAGAATTTCAGTATACTATCTTTTTTTGATCTTCTTTGAATCAGTTACTGTCTGTCCAATAACATCCTTTAGCATATCAATATGAGGTTGGAATCTACTTCTGAGTTCAAAATCTTTTGGAAAACTTTCCTTGTTTTTTTATATCTGTTTCAATCTTCAATGTCTTTACATGTCATTGGAACACTACTTCTTGACTTCCGGTTCCGGTCGCAGCGCCCGCGGACGTGCAGAGAACTCGTTCTCTTGGCCGTCCGGTTTCCCCCCGCCGGTAGACCCTGGATAGGGTCGAAAGTCGCCCTGGAGGGGCGACCACCGTAGAGGAGGGCACTCGTTGATCGCGGAGGGAGTGGCAGCTCCCTCTGCGGTCCGAGAAAACCACCTTTGGGCCGACGGGGAAAAGATCGGCCAGTAACATGGCCGATCACTCAGCTGCTCCAGCCGAAAGTCACAGCAACATCTAAGCGAAAAGAACCACCGTGGAAGATCCGGGTGAGACCTTTCCTTCCCTCTTGTTAATTTACCTTTTTCCCTGCTAACAGCTTTAAGAACTATTTCCCTATTTTGAGAAAGCAGCGTTTGATTACTGGGGAAAACGGGCTTTGGAAAAACAATTATTGTTTTTTTTACTATTTTATTTTGTCTACATAAGCAGTTGGAACTCGAGCATCCGGGTTATTGTGACTTTCTCTTTTGGCTTGTTTATCTTCAGTTTAGGTGAAAATCCTTAGGGAGGGGGTGGAATGTTCTTTTTTTCTCCCCCCCCTCCTGAACAGTACTGCCTAAAAAACTTTTTGCTCTCTGGGCGGACTTATGTAGATTCTTTTGGATACAATGCATCCTGGGACTTGGCATGAAGCCCAGAAACTTTGACTGATACAATGTAACTTGCTCCATTTGAACTCCCACTTCCTGATTTTGGCGTGATGCCCAGACTGGATTACAACATAACAACTGACTGCCAGTTTTTATCTCTGTGCTGGACTTGACTATTGGTTTTTTTTCTCTGTCTTTCTTTGGAAATATATCTCTGTCTGCATTTTATATTTTATAATGCTGCAATCTATTCTTTAAGCTGAATTTCTTTAAAAAAAAAAAAAGAAGAAGATGGCCTACTCACAGATTAATTATGGACTTATATTAGAAAAAATCTTGGAAACGAGACTGGAACTTAAAGAACATATTAGATCGCTTAGTTTCAAGGAGGACTCAGAATTAAAAATTGAAGGTCAACCTTTGATTGACTATGATACACAATCAGATCTACAACTTAATGAGATGGATGGAATACATTTACAATCTATTGAATCTACTGAATTTATTGAAGAGGAAGAGGACACATCCTACATGATGGATTTCTTTGATGATCAAAGGCAGAACTCAACTAAAACATTTACAACTTTAAAAGCAACAGGATTGGCACAAAAAACGTTGACAACATGACAGTACAGACAACACTGGATAAAAGGGAAAAAGAATATGATTGGACTCAATGGTGGGAAAAGGCCTTTAGCCAGTTACTAAGATGGGAGGATTTAGAGGCCCTGTTGTGGAAACCTACCTGGCACAAAAAGAAAGCTAGAATTAGATTTAAAAATAAGAGTTAAAATTTTATTTGATGGGTAAAAAGGGCTTCTGGACGTTGATTGAACTAATATTTTTGAGATCTTTAAGGTTACTTTGGTATGAGTCAACACTAGATTTAAATTATGGATTTGATTATGATTTGGAATGGCAATAAGAAAAATTGGAAAATTTATAATTAAAGGAATTAGATTGAGATTGAGACTGGTGAAATACTATTGATATTTTTATTTATAAGAATTGAATGGTAATTAGTGAGGTATTAAATGGATTAAATTGAAACAATTGAGGAATCTTTTAGGGACGTGGACTGATCTATGAAAATATTGGATAGAATATATGAAATAGAATATAGTTGAGAAATATTAAGATATAATAGTTATATTACTTGTTTATGATAGAAATAATGATTGTCCTATTATTATTATTATAATGCTATTATATTACTATGTCTAATGCAATAGTTTTAAAATATATAAATTCATGTTTATTTACATAATATGTATGTGAAATAGAATAAGAGATATAATTTGATTGAGAAGCATAAATTGAAATTGGAATAATAGATAGAGGTGAGAAACAATTTATATTTTAGGAGTGCTCGAATTGTATACCATAAGAGGGAACTTTTAAAGTAGTAGTTTAAATTGTATATGTATGACTGTATTTTTTGTTGTGTTCTATGGAGTGCCCTATCTCCACGATGTGTTATAAGCACTTGGCTGTAAAACGAACAAAAACTAATAAAACTTGTTATGGAACACTACTTCTTGTCTCTTTTAGCATTACGTTTCTTCCTGGGAACTTTTGTTTTTCTTGGCTTTCATTTCTGTTCTCCTATGGCAATTTCCACCATCTGTTCTGACATCTAGTTTTCTTTGTTTCTTGGTCTTTGGCAGCCTCTTTTTACATTCATTTCTTAAAAAGTCTTGAATTCATTCCACAGTTCCCCATCAATAAAGTTTAGGACTTCAAAGTGATTGCTAATATTCTCCTTGAAAATAGAGGGTATATACTCAGTCATATTGTGGCAATTGATTGACTTTCTTCTTCTGGTTTAATTGACTTTGTAACATGTTCCACAGTCAGACTTTTCCCACACCTTTGCTGTTGTAGCTGAGCTCTTCTGCCTCATTGTTGAACAATATAGTCAATTTTATTTCTGTGCACTCCACCTGGTGAAGTTCATATATATAAGCATCATTTGGTTAAAGAAAGACTGTGTGAGCAATGAAAAAATACATATTTTTATTAGCAATTTTTTGTTTAACAATCACAATTGGGACCAGCAACCTGGTCGTTAAGTGAATCCATTGTTAAGAGAAACTAACTACTTGCGACTTTCCTTCAGTTTTCCTTTGCTTTACAGACCTGTGAAGATTGTAAGTATGAGGATTGGTCCAAAGTTACTTTTTCATCACCATAACTGCAAACAGTCACTAAATAAGGCAGTCACTAAATGAGGACAACTTGTATTGGATTCACAGAAACTGATGAGGTATTCTCCAGTTTCATTTCATTTTCCTAATCCATAAAATTCAGTTACATTTTCCTCCTGTTGATTTCCAACTTTGGAATTCTAGTCTCTAATCACAAACAGCAAATCTTGCTTGCATGTTCTGTCAATTTCAAAATAACTTGTCCATAAAACTCATCAAGTCCTCTTCTTTTGTGATTGGATCACAAACTTGGATCATTATCATATTAAAGGACTGCTTGAAAAGTCTAACTGACATTATTCAATCATTATTGCATTGTAGACAAGGACTGTTCTTGTTTTATGTTTATAAGTATAAAACCATTCCTTCTTTGTTTTTCATGTTTTGATTAGTAAATAGTATGATCTTCTCACTGAAAGTGTCCAATTATAGTTCACTTCAATTTGCTATCACCTGAAATGTCAATGCATGGTCAATTGATTTCATCTTGCACTTTATTTAGCTTTTCCATATTCATACTTCCTACGTTCCATGTTCCCACTGTAATTCTGTCTTTGCATCTTTGGTTTTTCTTGCCATGCATGGCAACATCAGCAAATAAATTTCCCAAAATCTTTAATCTAGTCATGTCATAAATACCACTAGTATATTGAAAGAACTTCCTCTGTAATGTGTAGTGCCATTTGACCTGAGAGACCTAGTTTATCCAATAATATTTCTGCACAAGCTTTGATAGATCACTTATCTTCCATCATTCTTTGCTTGATAACACTGAATATGTAGCTTTGCATAATTTTATTCAATAAATTAATGAACAAGTATAATGTTTTGCTCATTCAGTTAACTGGGTTCCATTTATCTAGTTTCGGAACACGTGGAGATCAGATCACATCTTATGTCAAATTTACGCAGAAATAATGAAAATCCAAAAGGGTTCACAAAATTTTAAGAACCACTGAAGGGCTATAGGAAAATAGGCAGGAGAATATGGAAAAAGAAGAAGCAATCCACTGCTGCACCAAAGAACAGCATGGCAAAAGAAATTTACAGATCTGTGGAGAAAAGATGGGATGAAGGGGAGCAGAAAATGATGAAGAAATGAAGAAAAGTACTTTATGATGTTTGTATAGATTGCAAAAATTGTTGCAAAGAAGGTAGACAAAGATGACGCAAGGAGGAGAAAATACAGAGTTTGATAGAACAAAGAAACAAAAATATTTTGGAAGTTGGTGCAAAACAAAAGGGCTGCCTCCAATAGAAGAAACAGAATTAAAAATAGAACTGATGAAATTATTTGGGATGAAACCCAAGAGAGGAAATGCTGGGAAGAGTATTGCAGAGATTTGTATGGGCATCATAGAGATTTGCTGAAGAGGCAAATTAGTCCATTAAAACATGGATGTAAAATTATAAAACAATTGTGAGAATGATGAAAAATAGAAAAGCTGAAGATGTAGATGCTACGACAATTAAAATACGAATGTAGTTTGCTAATGGAATGTCTGTTCAAGTTGTTTAATGTGCATCTGGAGATTGTATCTCTACTTGATGATTGGAGGAAATCTGTTAATTATTCCCCTAGTCAAAAGCAAAGGTAGCAAGACTAAATGCAAAGACCATTCAGAAAGGGGCTGGGTTAGCTTATTAAGTGTGCCTGGAAAGTTGTTTGGCTCAGTTATGATTGAATGAGTATGAGAAGAGAAACAGAGCAACTTTTTGAAAATGTAGTGCAGTTTTATACTAAGCAGGGAGCATGCATGCCACATTTTGGTTCCTCAAGACGCCATTGAAAAATGTGTGCAAGACAATTTATTGTATGTTTTTGATTTAAAATATGCTCAAATGACTAGGCTTTAATTGTGCAATGTTTTTGTTTGAGTATGGAGCTAAAGGTTGATTGCTAAATGCAGTAAGAGCAATTTATGAAGGAAGAAAAGTGTGTGCAAGAATAAATGGAGTGCTTGATGAATGATTCAGCATTGAGTAAGGATTAAGACATATCCCTTGATCGATTAATATATTTATGGAGAAATATATGTATGTAGCCCTTTGGACTTAGATTGATTAGAGATATGAATATACATGTACATATACACTGTTACATAATAACCCACATGATTTCCAGGGAATATTAGACAGAGTATACGCTGAGTAGTATAGATGTGAAAATTAATGTATCATAGACCAAGGTAATTGCATTTGACAAGGAAAACAAAGAGCACAATGGTAAAGTGCACGTACATAGTGGAAAACTAGATTAGATTGGGAACCTTTGTAATGTATTTATTAAATAAAGGAAATTAGATGGATAAACATTAATAAACACAAATCTAGTATATTGATAATGGACAGTATGTAGTCTGTTGAGAAAAATGTTGAAAAAATGTCAAACAAAGTAAAACAGTTATATTTCTGAAAATGTTAATATATAGAAGAGTTCAGTATGTCAATATGTCAATAAAAACAAAAATAATTTGAATGCTGTAACGATAGATTATGCAGTGTATGTAGTGAAACAAGAATAGAGTGATGTGTACAAGATACATGAGTTTGCATACCATACAGAAGTAAGTGACCAATGCAAAAGAAATGTGATGAAATGGTTTTGTCATGTGGAGATAACGTTTAAAAATGCAATCATAAAACCATCATATGAAGAATGAATGACATGGAAGAAAAAGGGAAGATCAAAAGTGTGCAGTTGCATGGAGCCAGTGAGAGCCTCAAAAAAGAGAGAGGCAAGAAGTTTAAAGTACAAAGAGCAATGCATGAGGTGGTGGAAGCAAGGATGATTTCTAAATACAGAGGGCTATAATCAACGGTGCTTGTATAAGTCATGCTTTTAATTTCTTTGGCTTATTGCTTCTATTCCTTTTCTCCATTCTGCTTTATGTTACCCCAAAATGACATACAGGTAGTCCTTGACTTACGACTATAATGGAAACCAAAATTTCTGTTGCTAAGTGAAACATTTGTTAAGTGAGTTTGCCCCATTTTACCACCTTTCTTGCTACAATTGTTAAGTGAATTACTGTAGTTGTTAAATTGTCAAACTATTGTTAAATGAATCTGGCTTCCCCATTGACTTTGCTTGTCAGAAGGTCACAAAGGGTGATCACATGAACCCGGGACACTGCAACTGTCATAAATATAAGTCAGTTGCCAAGCATCTGAATTTTGATCATATGGCCATGGAGATGCTACAATGGTCATAAGTATGAAAACTGGTCATGTCATTTTTTCAGTGCCATTGTAACTTTGAACAGTCAGTAAATGAACTGTTGTAAGTCGAGGACTATCTTCAGTATGATAGTTGCTATGTCTACCAATCCTACCTGACCAAACTTAATTTACACATAATCTGCTGCCTAAATATGCTTCAGCCCAGATTTTATAGCATTAGCACTACCACTTAGACTTATATACCGCTTCATAGTGCTTTGCAGTCCTCTCTAAGTGATTTACAGAGACAGCATATTTCCCCCAACAATCTGGGTTCTCATTTTACCTCAGAAAGATGGAAGGCTGAATCAACCTTGAGCCAGTCAAGATTGAACTCCTGGCTGTGGGCAGAGTCAGCCTGCAATACTGCATTCTAACCACTGCACCACCAGGGCTCAGCAGTCTTATCCTACCTTATCCTTAATTATTACCTCAAGAATAGGGAAATTCTATCCCAGCAGTTACCTGTAAGATAGATCTCATTTGTTTTTCCTTCTGGCTTTATTTTGGCCACTTTGTGCTTTTCCAGTTGCGGGAAATACAAAGTCTCCAAATTTAACAGTCATTATCCTTGCATGGACATAAGCTACAGTGCTCACAAGAGTTATTGTGTATCAGTCATCCTATATTTTATTAATTGAAGAAAGTTCAGAGTGGCTGTATACTGACCCCAGAACTCTGAATCATCTGATCTGTAGTAATGTGAGAGGTGGCAGAACTTAGGTTTTTGCCCACCTCTAATGTTATTATCCACTGAGTGATAGAGTGGATGGGCGGATCTGGCCTTTATATCAAATCTGGTTTTCTATTCCTAATGCAATAGCTTTTTACATTCTAACTAAGCTTAAACCAACTTACACCATACAATTTCTTACAGCATCAAGTATGCATCCATTATATGTGATCTACACTGTTGCTACATGATTGCTATAAAGAGCCCTGTGATTGCTAGAAAATTGCTGCCAGTATATCTGTCAGTAGTCAGCTCAAAATGTAGGTCTAAAATAAAAAACAACAATAAGTTACTCAGCTTATTACTGCAATGAATATCTGGAAAGGCAAAAATTCTAGACAAGCTTAATTGCAATATTTTATATTTCTATTTGCTATTAAGTAACAGCTGTTGTTTCAAAATCGTGACAACACATACACAAGTTGAAAACTGCAATATATCTCTTGCAGTTTTATTACAAACTGAATTATTTTAATAGTATTATGAGGCTCTCATAACCCTAGACTAATTGGAAAAGTTATGTTTTAATTGCAAACTCATATGCTGATTATGATTTGCTAATACATTGATAGTAAACTTGAAGATCATACTAAATGTTTCTTGAGAAATATGGAAACTGAAAACACCTTTGCCCTTATGGGGTCATTTATACAATTTATGAAATTACTTTTGATTTTGATTTTGGAGAAGCCTGTATCACTGTAAATAGAATTTGCAATTTTTATCCTAAAGTAAGTAAGCATCGTAGGAAAGATAAAAATGAAAATAAAACGTTTCTCCTAATTGTAAATTATATTTGCATTTAAACTAAAACAGAATGGCATTTTAAAGGAATCCAGTTTACTACAGCAGAAGAAAACAAAGCTACCCTTCCTGGACATCCTGATCAGCAGAGACCACAATGGCAAACTAGAAATGCAAGTCTACAGAAAAACCACCCATACTAACCAGGTGCTCCACTACCAAAGCAAAAACCCAACCTCCCACAAGAGAAACTGCGTAAGGACTTTATTCAGATGAGCCCAAACATATTGCAGCAACCTGGAACAGCAGAAAAAGAAAATAGAGCATCTATACAACATATTCCAACAAAATGGATATCCACGCAACTTTATCAAAACGTCCCTGACCACTCAACCCAATACACCACAACCAACACAAACCCTAAAAAGAATTACACTGCCATACATCAAGAATATCTCAGAAACCACCAACAGACTACTACAACCACATGGAATCGGCATAGCACACAAGCCAACTAAAACCCTTCAAGACCCAACAAGACCCAGAAGAAAAAACAGGAGTCATCTACAACATACAATGTAAGGACTGCAACAACCACTATGTAGGACAAACAGGCAGAAGACTGGCAGAACACATCCACAAACATCAACTAGCAGTTAGAAGACATGATGAAAATTCTTTAATTTCACAACATATAGACAGATTTAACCATAGTTTCAAATGGGAAAATGTCACTATCCTAAACCAAGCCAAGTCCAAAAAAATACCAGGGAATTTCTAGAAGCCTGGCACTCTGACAAATTAGTCATCAATACATTAACAACATCTATAGACTATGCAAAAGAGACTATCACCCAGCCCAAAAAGGAACAAAAAGACCCAAGCACTTCTCCACCAACAATCAGCACCCAGATCAGCATAGATTAACTCCAAGGTTATCATCAGACCAGCAATCAAGTAAACAATACCCCAATCAAGAAACCGCCAAAGAAGCCAACAGCAAACAGCCCAAATAAAGAATCTCTAAGACCACCCCCACCTACGCTGACAGGCAAGCAACTAGAACAGAGGTCCCCAGCCCCTGGGCCGTGGACCAGCACTGGGCCACAGCATGCCAGAAACTGGGCCATGCAAACAAGCAAAGTCCCATCTGCAGGATGCAGGCAGCACACAAAACCACACACACTCCGGTCCGCAGAAAAACCTCAATGCACGGAACTGGTCCATAGTGCAAAAAGGTTTGGGGGCCACTGAACTAGAATATAAACTGACAGAAAACTGCACTCCTTACTAGCACTGATGATGTTACCTAGTTTGGGTAATGAAACATCTGCAAGAAAACAAGCACACTCAGAGAGCACAAAGGACCCCTCATGTCAATCCTGAACTACAAATATTCTCTTTTATTAGAATGGCATGTCCAAAACTTATTTCCCCATCCAAAGCCCCACAGCTTTTGTTTGAAGCTGACTAGATGCTGGATTCTGGGCACAGCAAAGTAAATACCAGACACAAATAACCAAAAGCATTTGTTGAGTTCAAAGCCCACAAGAGTTTATTGTTGCTATTTCTATACAAGAATCTAGTCAACTAATAGTCAAACTAAATTCACTAGAATTGGGTCTCTTGTGGTATTGCAATGACTCCAAACAGATGACATGTTTAAACCTATCTTCCAGCTCAGCCTGCTGTTCTCCAACAGTATATGCAAAATTGGCTTCATGAATGGATCATCCAAAAGCAGTTCTGCACACAGAGCATTTGCACACATCCCAAGTGATTAATGACTTATAAAGATCTCTAACAGGATTTAATCAAATTTAATATGAAAGAAAGACATGGTTTATTCTTTAGAGTCACAGGAGAAAAGTTGATGGCAGATTTTGGCAAGAGTACAGTTCTCACATGATAGGCATGTAAAGTTATGACTTACAATATTTTTTATTTGAAGAAAACTTTGCTCTTCAATGTAAAAGTTTTAATTAGCATTATGTTGTTCAATGTTATCTGACACCATTCTGCTTTATTTTAATAATTGTATTAATTGTAATTGCTTGCTATTCAATGAATGGAATTACACAAATTTCTAATATGAATTTGAAAATTGGCACTATGTTCCTCTGTACCCATACAATCACCTGTTGGGTATTAATTTGCGTTATATGTAGTCTTTTAATTCATTGGCATAAAATTATTGCCCATTTTATTATACCTAAAAGTTGTCTATGGAACTTCAGGTATACAAGATACCTGGATACTACCATGGAATTAAAGTTCACGAATTGGCCTGCTCTCATTATCCCTTAAAAGGAGGGTAGCCCAATGTTTGCGGTGGTAAACAGTATAGAATAGATGGATACTTGTTCACATAGTCATATGCCTTTACAATTCCAAAGCCCCAAAAACAGCACTCTTACCTAGATGCTAGGTACTATGTTTATTACTGACATGCACTATACCAAGTGGCAGCAAGCAGGAGTTATTTAGCACTCTTTCAAATATTTTATTAGTTTGATCATAAATTAGTTACCAGATAATATGGGCTGTAAATTATAGAGGGAAAGAGTTGCAAAGAAATCCTGCGGACTAGTGTCTGCAATTTTCTTGGCAAGAAAAGAAGTGATTTGCCATTGCATGCTTCCTAGGGCTGAAAGGATGTGTCTGGCCCAAAGTCACCCAATTCTTGCCTGAACCTCATAAATGTGACTTGACTGAAGCCAAAAGAATGAATCTTGATGCAGTCCAACAACCTAAAACAGTGATGGCGAACCTTTTAGAGACCGAGTGCCCAAACTGCAACCCAAAACCCACTTATGCATCGTCAAGTGCCGGTGTGGCCCGTTGGGTGGGCGTGGCCCATTGGGTGGGCGTGGCTGCGGTGGTAACAGCAGACTGGGTGGGACTAAAAAGTTCAATCAATCAATTCCAACTTTGCAAGATCTTTTTTTTCCCACGAGAAGTTGAAATTGACTGATTGAACCTTTTTTTTTTGCACACGGTGGCAGAGGCCTAAAGCGAAAAGGTTTTATAAAACCCAGCTGAAGGCCTAGGACTGGGGCAACGGTGTGCGTGCCCACAGAGAGGGCTCTGAGTGCCACCTCTGGCACCCGTGCCATAGTTTTGCCACCACTGACCTAAAACATTTAGTTCACAATAATCAGTCTAGGGGTCATAAACCAAAGATCTATTTGTTGGGCAAAGAGTTGGGAGAAATCAAGAATGAAAAGCTAGGGGAATACAGCAGGTTCAGAAGCAGACAGTTATTTCCAACAAGGGGAGGAAATCTGGGGAAAGGTCTTAATGGTTGCAGTTTGACTACTTGCCTAATTAGAGAAATTGAAACCCATTCTTCTCAAGAAGAGTTGCCAATCTCTGCTCCTCACTCTCACTTAGCTGATGGCATGATTTAAGTCTTGGAAGTCTCCCAAACTCAGGATCCAGCTCCTTGTTCTCTGAATCAGCTATCACTTGTATTGAGACTGAGTCATCCTCACCAGGCAGCTGATAGCTTGTTGATTTCCCAGCTACAGGCTGTCTGCTAGATTCTCCACTTCATAATTATCTTCAGGGAGTAGGATCTTATCCACTTATTCTATTAACTATTTTCTTTTTAAAATACTAGATGTACATCACTCCTAGTAATTTTCTAAACATTTTGTAAATGCTATAAAGTAGTCCAAAAGACTCCTGTCACAATTCTTCTTTTAACAGCATTACATGTAAAAACAGCACATTAACTAGGTAATCCAATTCAATTTCCATCTATGTCCACATCTTCCATTGGGATGAATAATAGTTGATTTGAAGTACTTACAAGACCTATATAAGTGGTTTTAAACGTTTACTCATTACCAAAAGAATATTATATAAAGTTGTTTTCAGGATCAGATACAATGGGCTGATTTAATCTGATAAGTAAAAAGTCTTTTAAAAATACAAATTCCTTCCAGATGGAAAAATGCAGATCAATATAATCATCTCCTATAATCATCTATTCTTGCCATATTCCAGGATAAGAGTACTGTCAATGTGACTTAACACAAATTATTTTTTGGTCCCTTTGTCAGTGTTGATAGTTGAGGACTACTTGGAGTAGTCTCAATTTTCTTGGCAAGACTTAGAAGGAATGACAAACCTTGCTTCCTAAGGTTAAGAGTATGTGACTGGCCCAAAGTCACCCAGATGGCTTCATACTAAGGCAGGACTAGAACTCTGGTCTCCAAGTTTCTTATCTGATTCCTTAACCATCACAACAAATTAACCATCCACTTAAATTCAACTTTAAGAATATTCTATTAATAAACTTTTCTAAATTAGATTCGTGAGAGCATTTAACATTATTTTTGTCAATTTTATTTTATTATATTTTATTATATATTAATATCCAAAGATCATTTGATGCTGGACAATCATTATTTTAAATAGATTTACTATTACAACATGCTATCTCTAATAGAACAAAATGGATTACATCACACATAAAAGATGTAAACATACTGCAGTCAAAATAAGACTTTTTAATTGAAATGAACTGTACTAGTATATTTGAAGAGTTAAACAGCTGAAAATAATATATAGCCATGTTCAATATATAAATATTAAATTATAACCAGATGGACCTCACCTGTAACAATGGTGAGCATTGTTTTATGAAGCACAAATTCAGATATCTGAACCAGAGGTGTTTGTTTCAGAAGTCATTTTTGTATGTACATGTGCTCAGAAATAATCCTTAGTAATTCAATGATTCTTAGCAATCATCTGAACACCAGCAAATTCAGTGATTGCAACTATTTGAAAAAGGCTCTGCATCTTTCTGGGTGAAATTAGAGAAATTAGAGCTATGAACAACTGGATGTATTTATAACTAGTGAAATAAGCTTCCTGTTGACACTCTTGTTATATATCAGTGGTGTCAAACTCTCAACGTCACATGACGTGTCACGACGTATTGCGACTTTTTTTCCCATTGCCGGCAATGGGGTGGGCGCGGTTTCGCCATGACGCATCTGGCCGGCAGGCCGGCAGTTTGACACCCCTGTTATATGTTTATTTATTAATCCAATTTATATGTTCCAGTTTTTATACATGGAAGACTCGTAAGATTGTGATAGATATACACCCACATATATGCAGACAGAGAAGAATCTATTGACATTTCCCCCCCCACACAGATATCATCATTGCCTGTAGTTCACAGAGGAATTGTGGGAGTTGAAACAAGAGAGGAGACCATGAGTTCTAGTCTTGCTTTTACATGAAGCTAGTTGGGTGATCTTAAGTCAGTCACTTTCTCTTAGCCTCCTTAGGAAAGAGGCAGTGACTTGCCACTTCCAAAAAAACTTTCCCAGGACAAAAACTGCAGGCAGTCTTTGAGAATCAGACACAATTGAATACAAGCAAAAAAACCAAAAACCCTCTAAGCACTTATCTCTTTCCCCCACCAACATCTGTACATGAGCATGCAGATTTCAAAATGGATTCAACATAGGTGCACTATAAAGTACCTTTTGCAGGTTGAATCTGATTCACTACACAGTCCTATTGCCAGCTGATAGGATTCATACCCTTCCATCTTGCTTCCTAACTTTGCTGCATCTACCAGATTTTGCACTGACTTGCTGGAACTGATGCTGTAATAAACTTTGCATTCTTAACATTCTGGGAACAGAGTCTTAAAAGAGTTTTAATGTAATTTGTATCCCCTAGTGCAGAGGTCCCCAACCTTTTGGGCACCAAGGACTGGTTCCGTGGAGAGAGGTTTTTCTGCGGACCGGAGGGTGCATGGTTTTGTGTGCTGCCTGCATCCCATGGATGGGGCTTTGCTTGTTTGTGCGGACTGGTTGCTGGCATGCTGCGGCCCGGTACTGGTCCACGGACCGGGGGTTGGGGACCCCTGCCCTAGTGGTACCTATGACTTTTCTTTTTTCTGTGCTTGGCTAGCACAACACTTAATAGAATCTTACCACAGATTCTTTTAGATTTTTTTAAAAATAAATTCTACTATACAATTGTGCCAGGTGATTTAAAACACACTTGAGAGAGGTATAGCTTTAGAATGTCTTTCTTTCAAAATAAATAGTTTTCTTTATTTTACAGTGCAACCATATTGAAGTCTATCTTCCCTCTCATTCCCTGTTCAATAATAAATATAAAAAATGACAAAAACATAAATCGCAATCATATAGGTGCCAAATAACAACAGAAAAAGTTTCTACAGAAAGGTATTTTCAGCTGGCATTACAAAATGAGAGAAAAATATATTCAGCTCATGACAACCACTATAATTAATCTTCTATTAAATATTAAATAATGTATTATATTCATATATAATCAAAGCTATATAAACACTATGGCAAAAAATAGGGAATAGGAAAACCACACCAGATGTTATGTCACAATTTGAAGATTATTTCCTTAATCATATAGTATTTGAAATGAATTGTCCTAAAAGTTCATTGTTCTAAAGGCCAAGAACTAAGAGAGCCTGTTTGTTACTTGTGTAAGAAATTAGGTCAGATAATAATTGTTGCTTTAGATGGGAAAGGAGCAAAAAGGCACTCAGTTCTTCGAGGCATGGGCAAATTAAGGCTTTGGCAGCGACTATGCCTTCAGAGCCCAAAATCTTGTTACTGGAATAAATCTATCTCAATTATTTTCTCTGAGCCTTTTCAATATATTTATGTTAAGTAAAGTGATTTAAATGCGGTTAATAGCCACTTTCTTCTTTCATTGCATACAACAAAATTAGTTTTAAAAATAAGTGGAAAGAACTTGCATGATAAAGTTACAATGTGCTTCTGCTAAAAAGTAGATTAGTAGTATTTCAATGAACGATGATGTCATATTTTGCTCATTTATAAGCAAGCACTTAAAATATGTTTACAATATTCCAAAAAACTATTGTGCCAAAATCTCTGGAATTATCAGTGCACAGCATGGTTTGTAATGATTAGATTAGATTAGATTAGATTAGACCATTCTATGTTCTTTCTAAATTTATTTTCCACTTCTTAAAATGCAACCAATTGTTTTATATTCATAGCAACCCAATTAATATCAATAAACTACTAGATTAGAATACTTTTAGGCTTGTCATTCTTTAAGGTACTATGCCCTGTTAGTCAGCACCTGAAGTAGAACCCCTGCTGTCCTACAAAGACATACCATCTTCACTGGATTTTAAATCAACATAAATTAATCCCTTTATCACCTTGAAGCTAATTGTAGCACATTTATTAGCTGTAGACAATACTGTGAATCAACTAGAAGGGAAGAAGGAAGAGGCTCCTCCTCCATATGAGCTATGGTGCACAGGCATTTCTCTTTAGTAGAAAACACACTTTGCATGAATAAAGTCCTGGATTTGATTCATGACATCTCCAGTTCAAAGAATCTCTGAAAAATAGTCATCAACTTAAGCTGCTGAAAGTCAGTATTAACCAGTCTTTCCCAATATAGTCTCCACAAAATTAGTAGGTTTACAGTCTGTCATCCTCCATTGATCATACTTTCTGGAAACAATGGCAGTGGTTCTCCAAACCATCTGAACTGGACCAGGTAGAAAAAGGCTACCATCCTGTAGATGGATCATTAGCATGACTTAGTATGGAATAGTTATATTACAATATATGAACGGGTACTTGCACTTTATATCTTTTTTAAACCTTGTTAAAAATTTACAGGTGTAATGTAGACAAGTAAACAATGACCAGAAAGACAAACAAATAGAATTTATATGCATTTAACATTTTAATTATTTTGTCATAGAAAAATCAGATTGAGGCTTAATCTACATCAACTTTTTATTGTATAAAGTTGCACAAAAATCAGCTGCTGCTATGGATAAAACATTATATATTATTCTCAACATGAGCATAAAACGCTGGAGAATATTTCATGAAATTATATGGCACATGGACTATGTATTGCTATGTTTATAAACTATAAGAAAGAACTAATAGATACTACTGGAAGATATAATTGTTCTATTCTTTGCGTTGGTAAGGCATTGAATAGACCAAGCGTTAAACAAGTGCTTCTTTATTAGTTTCAAACAAAACAGAACAGAGCTCACACAAAATGGCTCCACCCCTTTTTATACAATCTCCCGGGGCGTCGCCAACCAATCATTGCAGTGGATTCTCCCGTGCAAACTGCAAGCTTAGCCTTCCTTGCAAACAGCAAGTCAAACCCCGGACAGGCCACGTGGTCTGCCGGATGTTCTGGTGCAGCTCCCTGCACCTGCCCCGACACAGCACAATACATAACAATAATCTTCCCACATTAGGTAAAGAGTTTTTTTAGGTTTTTATCCAGCCTTTTTAAAATATACATATACTCATGGCAGCAAGCATACCAATAGTTCTTCCTCCTATTTTCCCCACAACAATAATGCTATAAGGTGAGTTGGGCTGAGAGAGTATTACATTAAAATACACTTTGTTATATTTTAAAGGAAGAAATGTTTCTTTACCAGCACATTAATATCTATGTTTAATCCTTTGTACTGGTTTATTGGAACAAGTAGAACAATCTGAATCTCTCAATAACTTCATTTGGCCTCCTTTCTTTACTGTTTTAGTGTCAAATATTAAGCACTCTATTGAAAATACCTTTTTTTTTTATAACATGGAACACAATGATTGCATTCTAGACTTCCAAAATATTGTCTTCCTTTCTATACCAATTACTTCCACAACATCAAACTCTGTCAAATTTAATTTCATGCATAGTGCCCTACCAAATCTTCAGTACAAAAGTTCATGTATGAAGTAACCTATTAAAACAATTTTGAATACTGTCAGGATCTCCATCATCAGCCTGATGGTGTCCTGCCATCAAAGGGGGAGGGTTAAGGCATTTGGGGCAAACCACACCTGTGTATCTAATGATGGGAAATGGGGAGGGGGAGCTGACATGTGAAAAAGACCAGAGCTGTTTGTACCAGTTACGCCAGACATCTCCAACACTGCTTGCCCTGGGTATGGAATTCCAGCAGCCTAAAAGCAGGGTTTCCCACAACATCGCAGTGATCCCAGATTGGGTGGCAATGGACCGGACATTGGGGGGAGGGATGGGGAATGTTGGGTTTGGCTCTTTGTATCTGTAAGCGGGAACTTCAGTTTCCGCCTCACCTTCCTGTAACCAACATCTTTAGTAAAAGTCCTTTTCACTTCAATCAATTGGAGTCGAGAGTCTGCATTCCTAAATGATTGTTTTGGGGCAGGTCTGACAAATACTAAGAAAAAAATTAACATATCCAACTAGAAGGAAGCAGACATTTACTTAACCATAATGATTTAGTATACATAAAATTATATGTGTTATCAATCAAAAACCAAGCACAGCAAATGTTATGAAACAGTTAATATATTTGCACTGAAAATAATTAAACATTTATTATTATTCACTTGCAGTGCCCTGTAAATTAATAGCTTATTGTTCAAAATGAATTGCTTCAGAAAGTTTTGAATTTTTTTTTCATCATAGCAGGATCATCAAGAACATGACAACTTAAAAGTGTAACTGCTTTACACAGTGTTGACAGCTGTACTGAATGCACTAATGTAAAGGTGGGATATAAAAGATGTGAAATAAACTCAGGCAATAAACAGATTAATACATTCAAAAACAGTATGGAGTTTGTAAAACAATTGATATCATCTATCAAGCCTCTCTTCAGTTATCAGCATGAAACTGAAACTCTTTTATTCATGGGGACATAACTATAGCTGTGTGCTCAGAATGACTGATTGAATTAATAAATAAATATGTTCTCTTTCTTAAACCACTGATTTCTTATCAAATAACACTGGAACAATATTTACTGTAGAACAGCATGATAATTAACTTAGTCCCCTGGAAACACTGTTCAGTATATTTAAAATATATGATTTTACGCAAGTGGGTAGTCAGCAGAAAAGCTTTGAATTTGCTTGTGTAAATCTGACAATTTAAAACATAAAGACCACTCTTCCATTCTTCAGCTAAAGTGCCAAATGAAAACCCCTTACAAAGCTTCAAAAATGGTATTTTTACTATGTTATAATTCAGCATCTTACTAGCATACTTCTACTTGGATAAGAGTGAAATACATTCTTGATCCTCCTTTTAGAAAAGAAGTATTCATAATTTCAACAAAAATCTCATTTACCTATCCATTCACTGACATGTGAAAAAGGCCCATTAACATTCCATAAATTCCCCATTTCCAAGGAGTTTTCCAGTAGCAGGGGAGAAATGGGAGAATCAAAAGCCAAAAGTAAACAAATACAGACAAATATTTATGTTTTATTTAAAAGGGAAAAGAGGGGGTTTTCACTTTCTGAATATTAAAAAACCATTATGGTTATCCTATGAGCACTGATGTTTAAATGGAAGTTTGGGGCCTGTAAAATGACAGCATCTTTGAGAATAGGAAGTATTTTTTTACTTCTATTTTATTACCTCCTGCTTTCATTCTGTTATCTTGCTTGGTAAATTGAACCTGATGCCAGAGTATAGAAGCAAAAACTTAACTGTTGTTCATGCCTATCTTATCATGCCCAGATCAAAGATGAGCAATGCAATGTCAGGCTAGCTTTCCATTAGCCATCATACCACACCAACTACTGCCATAATTTTAAACAGTTGGTATGGACCACAGTAGAGTAGTGGAAAGTGCCCTGATTTTGGTAGGAAAATGAGGGACAGAGGGTATTGTATCTATTTTTTTGCTGACTGCCAGGGGTTTGATCCTTCCATCCTTCCAAGGTCGGTAAAATGAAGACCCAGACTGTTGGGGGCAATATGGTCACTCTAAATCGCTTAGAGAGGGCTATGAAGCAGTATATAAATCTAAGTGCTATTCCTATTCCTATTTCAGTCAACATTGTGTCAAATATAATATCAAAAATAATGAATTTTTAAAACCCACTTCTTCTCAGCTGCCAAAAAGTTGAATTAGCCCTCTTTGGGCTGCTGATGGTGATAGTCAGACAGAGTGATTTGAGGTTTTAATGACTAAAGCCATTATGAAAGATGTCAGAGTCAAAGAGAATGCCTTAGTTCTCCACAGCTAGAACAGCAGGTTTATTGCTTTTTAATTTACTACCTTGCTGTGTGACACTTTTAACTGTCCAATTTCCTGTGTGGAGGAAAATAAACTTGTAAGAACTCCCTGGAATTATAACGTGTAAATAAAAGAGGTTACATTAACTTATATAATATTAAGTAAAGACAACTCCTTTTACTTCTTCACCTTTTTAAATATATAGCACAAGACAAGTAAACATACCACTGAAGGAAAAATATATAAGTTATTCTTTCATAAATTGTAGAAATGTAAATTGTAGAAATATAATCGTAGAAATGTAATGCCATGTATGAAATTGTCTCTTTAGCACAAATGTAACACTGTAGCGTAAATGTAGCAATGCACTGCCAAATGTGTGGGAAGGTTTGTTTACTGTTTCCTGCCCATGTAAAGTGACCACAAATGGTAATCAGCAAAGATAATTAATTATGACCAAATATTTACTGTTTACTGTCTAAAAATTCCTCCGGAGACAGGAACTTACACTTTGAGTAGAAATCACTATCAAAGAGGGGGATTTTGAACCAAGGTGAAAATTACAAATAAATAAGATAACAGCAGATGGACGGAACTGTCAGGATGACCTTTTAAATGTAAAACAACTTCAAACGATGACGATGGAGTTGAAAGAGCTTCTTTGATGTAACATGCATTGTAAAAAGTATAAAATGCAAAGCTTGGGGCCTGTTCATTGCGCTCTTGGAACTCAATCCATATTGGGAAGGGTTCAGGAGGCCGTGTTTGCAAACGCCTTTCTTTTCTTTCCTTTTCTTATTTTTATTTTCATGTTTTTCTCTAATAAACTTTGTTTTTATTAACCACACTTGTCTTCGTATTGTGAGTATCAAAATTTGGGGTTTTTACATCTCACAATCTTGGTGGAGAATGCGGGCATTAAGAGCCTCTAGGGGACACTATTCTCAGTAAAATCCAGGAGCGCGCCTGTTGATTTCAACTGCCTGGAATTATCTGAGACCTAGTTTTCTCTTGCAGGCTCTGAGCCAAACTAAATTGACAACTCTGGTCTACAAAAATCAAAGAACAGGAACAAGGAAGAAAGTCAACAACTGAAGCCCAGACCAGGTAACCCGGTGCACTGGCCCAGGTAAGAAACTTTTGCCCCGAAGGAGGGAAACATGCAATCGTACCTGGGTGGTCAGAAGAGTGATTGTGGGAGGTTTTCTTCGATAACGGCTGTGTGAGTGTGATGGGCTGTGTTCTGGGAACACTGGTAAGTCCAGAGCGAGTGCGGACCTGAAAGGTTGAGGTCCCTTACTCCCGCAAGGGGGAAGGCCAGCCTGAAGGGAAGCGAACTGGTGTTGAGAATTTTGAGTGGCCGTCAAATCAAGAACCTCAGGGAACCATAATCAGGGAAACTCTAAAGAAGATGGGCTGTTGTTGTAGTCGTTGTTGTAAACCCAAAGAAAGGGAAATAACTGTAAAACTAACTAATAGGGAAATAGAAATACCATCTAACAGTCCATTAGGACAATTGCTAAACCAGTGGGATGATGAGAATTTAGAAGCATGGACTTGTAAGATAACAAAAAGCAGAATGATAACGTTGTGCTTAAAGAAATGGCCTCATTACGTAATTAGTCCTCCTGATTATCGGTGGGACTGGTTGGGAGAGCCAAATAAATATTGGATAGGAAAATTAGAACAATATATTCGTAAAAGACCTACCCTAAGTAGTGAAATACCGTACGTAAAGCCTTGGTATTTTGTGAATTGGAAAGGACCAATTCCACCAGAGGAAGATAGGATTTTTAAATTGAAGGAGGAAAGAAAGGGATGGGATCCTTTAGAATGTCTCCCTCCCCCTCCTCCTTATACTCCCCCTCCACAAGTAATGCCAAATGCTCCAGTCTTAGAAGATGATCAAGGGGCAGCAGGGGGAGCCGAAGAACCACCTATAGCTGAAAGAACTCGAAGAAGAGAAAGGGAAAGAGAGAGAGAGAGAGAGAGAAAGAAGATGAAAAAGAAGAAAGATTATACCCATTGTGACAAATCCCTCAAGGCATAAATGCAAATGGACAGCCTGTGATGGGTTATGTAGCAGTAAATATCACAGCTACTGAACTGAGGGAATTTAAACAAAGAATGAAAAAAGTTCAAGAGGAGCCCCAAGCAGTAGCTGAGGAGTTCGCTGCCTTTTTGGGACCCAATACATACACTTGGGATGAACTTCAGTACTCTCTGGGTTTTCTATTTACCCCAGAAGAGAGGGATCTAATTTGAAAAGCTGCTATGGCATATTGGAAAGATCATCATCCAGGGGCAAATGATCCAGTTCCTGAGGTAAAGTTTCCATTGCAAAGACCGGACTGGGATAATAACGATCCTGTCCATAGGCAGCAAATGGATGATTTAAAACATATAATTATAGAAGGCATTCAGAACTGTGTGCCCCAAAGCAAAAATATCAGTAAGGCTTTTAATGTAAGACAGAAAAAGGAAGAGTCTCCAGGGGAATATTTAGAGAGACTTAGAAAGCAGATGAGGAAATACGGAGGGATGAAGGAAGAAAGTGAAAGTTTTAGACAGTTATTAAAGAGTCAGTTTGTGATAGGAGCATATGGAGATATACAAAGAAAGATACAGAAAACGGACGGATGGGGAGAAAAGGGTATAATGGATTTATTACCAGAGGCACAGAAAGTGTTTGTGAACCGTGATGTACAGGAGCGAAGAGAGGATAAGAAAGTGTTATTGTCAGCAGTAGGAGGAATGATGGATAGAAAGTTAGGAGATCAGAAAGGACAGAAAAGAGAATTTGGAAAGGAAGGACAATGGAGAGGAAGAGGAAGAGGAAAAGGCAGAGGAATGACGGGACAAGGTAGCAGGATCCAGTGTTTTAATTGTGGGAAGGAAGGGCATTTCGCAAGGAATTGTCCACTGCTAGTGAGAGAAAGGGAGAGAGAACAGAAAGTGTATAGGCTGATAGATGAAGATGAAGAATAGGGGGGTCAGGGGCCCTTGATATTAAGGTTCTACCAAGAGCCCTTGATAAACATTCAAGTGGGACCCGAAAAACAGGAATTAGTGTTTCTAATAGACATCGGAGCTTCTAGGACATCTCTGACAAATATACCCCAAGGCTGCCATTTAATTGATAGTACAATAAGAATTTCAGGGGTAGCTGGACAATCTTTTGAAGTCCCTCAAATAGAAGAAATAACTCTTAAATGGAAAAACTATGAAGCTAAGATCCAACCATTATACGTCCCAGCAGCTGGAGTAAATTTGCTAGGGAGGGACATACTCCAGCACTGGGAGTGGGGAATACAAATACTTAGGGAACAGATGTTAATATTAACTGAACAGAATGAGAAAGAAATAACTCCGATAGTTTGGGCCACAAAAGGAAACGGGAAGATTGCAAGTAACTCCTATAAAGATTACTCTCAAAGACACGGAGCCCATAAGGCAGAAGCAATATGAGATTAGTTTAGAAGGTAGAAGAGGGTTAAAACCAGTGATAGAAGAATTAATACAGGATGGATTGTTGGAACCAGCCATGTCCCCATACAATTCTATCTTAGCGGTTCGAAAACCTGATGGGAATTTTCGCTTAGTAGCTGATTTGAGAAAAATCAATAGAATAATTGTATCTCAACATCCTGTGGTCGCCAATCCCTACACATTATTGAGTAGAATTCCACCAGAGCATCAATTGTTTAGTGTAATTGATTTAAAAGATGCTTTTTGGGCTTGTCCACTCGATCCTGAATCCCGGGATGTGTTTGCATTCGAGTGGGAAGACCCAGACACAGGAAGAAAAAGTCAGTTCAGATGGACAGTATTGCCCCAAGGGTATACTGAAAGTCCTAACTTATTTGGTCAAATCTTAGAACAAGTCCTGGAGAAATTTGAAAAAGATCCAAAATTATCTTTGATACAATATGTGGATGATTTGTTACTCTCAGGGGGGGAAAAACAAGATGTAGAGAAAGGAACTAACGACCTGCTGAATTATTTAGCATCTCAAGGACTGAGAGTATCTAAAAACAAACTCCAGTATGTGGAAAGAGAGGTGAAATATCTAGAGCATTTGATAAGTAAAGGCAGCAGAAAAATTACTCCCTCTAGAATAGAAGGTATAATAACACAACCACTGCCAAAAGATAAAAAAGCCCTTAGAAAATTTTTGGGACTGGTAGGGTATTGTAGACAATGGATTGAAAATTATGCAGAAACAACTAAATCATTGTACTCAAAACTGATAGACTCCGAACCATGGGTAATCGAGTGGTCGGAGGAAGAGAAAGAGAAATTCCAAGAACTAAAAGAGAAATTAGAAAAGGCACCCATCCTATCATTACCAAACTTAGAAAAAACATTTCATCTTTTTATTGCTGTAGAGAATGGAGTAGCCAAAGGGGTTTTAGCCCAGAAATGGGGGGGGGGGTTTGAAGAAACCTGTAGCATTTTTATCAAAACTAATGGATCCGGTAATAAGGGGGTGGCCGGTTTGTATACAAGCCATCGCAGCCACCGCCTTGCTAGTTCAAGAAAGCCGGAAGATAAGTTTTGGGGGGGCAATTGTAGTAAGTAGTCCACACCAAGTAAGGAATATTTTGAATCAGCAAGCTCAAAAATGGATGACAAACTCTAGACTGATGAAATATGAAAGCATTTTACTAGAAGATCCAAGTGATCGTGACTGAAGCTAATGTAAATCCAGCTCAGTTTCTAAGTGGAGAAAGAGATTCGCAAGAAATAGAATGTTGACTATCAGACCAAGGTGAGGGATGATCTGAAAGAAATTTGAATAGAAGGACTAAGGACTTTGTTTATAGATGGGAGCTCCAGGGTGATAGAGGGGGAGCGAAGGAGTGCATATGCCATAGTAGAAGGGGAATCATGGAAAACTGTGCTAGCTGAGAGATTACCAAGCCAGTGGTCTGCTCAGACTTGTGAACTATATGCATTAAAAATGGCTCTCAGGGAATTGGGAAAGGAAGGTGGTAATATATACACAGATTCTATGTATGCTTTTGGAATAGCACACACTTTTGGAAAGATATGGAAAGAAAGAGGGTTGGTGAACAGTAAAGGGAAGGGATTAGCAAAAGAAGAATTGGTCACTGACATTTTAAATTTAATAATTATACCTCAGGCATTAGCCATAATTCACGTAGAAGCACACCAAAAGGGAGAGAGATTTGAAATCTATGGCAACAATTTAGCAGATGAAAGAGCTAAGGAAGCAGGACTCATGGAAAAGGAAAAAGAAATGATACCTGAAGTAGAAAAACAAGGGATACCAAAGTTCTCCAAGGAAGAGGAAGAAGCAATGAAGAAGGAGGGGGCAGTTAAAAATGCAGATGGGGAATGGGTGTTGCCAGATGGAAGAAAGATGTTAAATAAACCGATCATGAGAAATCTGATCGAGAGGCTACATAAAGGGACACACTGGGGGGCACAGGCTTTAATAGATTTGATACAAAGAAAATACGTATGTAAAGGAATATGCAGTTTGGCCTTACAAATGGTTAGAAAATGTATGGTCTGCCTGAAAACAAACAAAGCAGCACTAAGAAAACAACCGATGGGGGGAAGGGAGTTGGCAATATGACCTTTTCAAAGAATTCAGATTGACTATACTGAATTACCAAAAGCAGGAAGGATGAAAAATTTGTTAGTCATCGTGGATCATTTAACACGATGGGTGGAAGCATTTCCATGTGTGAATGCAAATGCTAGCACCACGGTCAGAATATTGTTAGAAAATATAATACCTAGGTATGGTCTTCCTGAAGTAATAGATAGTGACCAGGGGACGCATTTTACAGCAAGGGTAGTGAAATTAATTAATGAGGCTGTGGGAATTAAGTGGGATTATCACACAGCTTGGCACCCCAGTAGCTCTGCAATTGTTGAAAGGGGGAATCAAAAATTAAAACAAACTTTTATTAAATTAATGGAAGAAACAAATTTACCCTGGAATAAATGCCTCCCCTTGGCCTTATTAAGGATACGAACACAACCACGTAAAGATATTGGATTGTCATCATTTGAACTCATGTTTGGAATACCTTATATGGGGAAGGAGGGATTACCAAGAATTGAATTAAAAGATAAAATAATTAGAAAATATGTACTCAAATATGTATTCAAATATGTACTCCAGATGTTTTTCTCTCTTGCGACAGAAAAGCATTCTTGCTCAAACTCCACCCTTGGACTTTGCAGTACACCAATACAAAGCAGGACAGTGGGTATTGATAAAAGCCTGGAGAGACGAAAAACTAACTCCAACTTGGGAAGGACCTTACATCGTCTTATTAACCACTGAGACAGCTATCCGGACAGCTGAAAAAGGTTGGACCCATTACTCCCGAGTAAAAGGGCCCGTGCCAGCCCCAGAAGAGTGGAAGGTGGAATCTCACCAAGGAGATCCACTGAAGTTAAAGTTCCGAAGGACTTAACGGACTAATAGTCAATCTTCCTGACAGAAGGAGGGGTAATAGAGGCAAAAGGACTAAGCTTTGTATTTCTTTTTCTATCTTTGTGGGTGTTGTTGCTGCTTGCACTGTATTGATTGTGTTCCGATGCACAGGGTGTGAGATAAGAGTGTGATATTAAGATCATAGAAGATGTATTGGAACGTTACAAGGTGGTATGTCTGGGGGGGTTTCTTATTATATTCTTAGAGATTGCACAACCATTAGAGCCGTGTATACAATGCGTAAAAATGACAAAGAGAGAAGGGAAAATTGAAAACACAATGATATACCACACTATGATTCCTGAATGTTTACAAACTGACTTAACAGACTGCATTCAGAATGAAACACAATACAAACACTGCAACACTAGCACAGGGGTAGAATGTTATGACCCAAAAGCAATAGGACCAGTAACTGCAAAAATGTGGATATATGCTTATAAAGGAGGGAGAAATACATCTCAGATGTTCTCATTAAGTCAAATCAGACAAGGTTATATAGCTCACAATGAAACAAGGGATGAAACCAGTGTGGGTGTGTGTTTTGATGCATGCCAAGCTATTAATAATGGACAGGG
This sequence comes from Azemiops feae, assembly GCA_023970755.1. NCBI lineage: Eukaryota > Metazoa > Chordata > Lepidosauria > Squamata > Viperidae > Azemiops > Azemiops feae. The sequence continues at coordinate 892,787 of JALGBA010004248.1, forward strand.
ACCTGACAACTCGTTAGGGGTGAAATGTGAAAATTTGGAGTGGGAAAGAAGTTATATGAAGGAAAGGAAGTACTTATTTCAGAAAGCGTCTACAATAAGTACAGGGCAGGTTGCTTTTGCTCCAAGTTATGATTATTATGATTACTTTTACACAACTACAGTCCCAAATGAAAGGAGTAGAGGACCAAAGGAAATGAATATCAGTATGGGAAATACCAGGACTGATTGCATTCAAGGAAAGTGTAACCCCATTTGTATATACACAAATCAGTCACTGGAAAAAGGAATCCAATATAAAGAATTTGGAATAGGAATAGACGGAATCGGAAAGGACCCATGGGGGTGGCTAGTATTAAAATTAGAAACAACAAAAATAAAAACAATACGCAAAAGTATATTTTGGTCATATTACCAGGAATTCGAGAAATTAGAATTACCTGAATTTCCTAAGAAAGCAGTGAATATGTTTGTGCAATTGGCTGAGGAAATTGCTAAGACTCTAATAGTGAGTAATTGTTTTGTGTGGGGGGGAACAAATATGGGAGAACAGTGGCCATGGGAAGCTCAAGAATTAAAACACGACATTGTGGTAGAGATGTGGAAAAATAAAACTCTCAAATTCACAAAAGGAAAAGAAGGAACTTGGGCATTAACCACAAATTTAGTGGGAAAAATATGTTATGAAAGGAAAAGGAAGAATAGGAAAATAGCAGTTGGAGACATGATTTGCTTGACTATATGGAATAATGGCAGTTGGGGAGGAAGTGGAATATCAAAAGAGGAGACATTAAACGAAATAACTGAGATGGCTTATTTAAAAGATCCTGAAAATGACACCCTGGACTGGGTAGCCCCGGAAGGTATGTATTGGATATGTGGAAAATATGCCTATGGGTACCTACCCAAGGGGTGGTATGGATCTTGCATCTTAGGAATAATAAAGCCAAGTTTTTTCCTCCTCCCCATCGAACAGAAACAATTGCTGGGACTAACTGTATATGATGATTTATCAGATAAAGTCCGAGCAAAAAGAGCTATACAGCCAAATGATATAAAAATTGGAACTTGGAAGGATGATGATTGGACTCCAGAGATCATCATCAAATATTATGGACCGGCTACCTGGGCAGAAGATGGTACCTTAGGTGCCAGAGAACCCATCTATATCTTAAACAGGGTAATTCGGCTGCAAGCAGTGCTTGAAATAATTACCAATGACACTATAAGTACTCTGACACATCTAGCTAAGGAAAGTGTAAAATCTCGAACTTACATCATGCAAAATCGGTTAGCCTTAGACTACTTATTAGCCCAGGAAGGAAGTGTGTGTGGAAAATTTAATTTGAGTAATTGCTGCATTGAAGTAGATGACAGTGGAAAAGTAGTAAAGGAAATTACAGACAAAATGATAAAATTAGCTCATGTCCCAGTCCAAACCTGGAAGGGATTGACCTTAGATGGAGTAAATAATTGGTTTGGAGGATGGTTTGCAGACTGGAAGGAGCTAGCAAAATTTGCAATGTTAGGATTCTTGGCTATTATGTTTTTACCATGTTTGATTCCTCTCATACAAATGCTAATAAAAAGAACAATGAGGAGCATGACTTTAATAACAACTTCAATAGAGATTGGGAAGAAAGAAACAATGTTAATAATGAAGGTAGGAGAACAGGGGTTGGGAGAGGAAGAGTCAGAATATAAAAACTTGCTTCCACAGGAACCTAAAGAAAATATAGGAAATTATGAACTACTAAAGGTATAAAAGAATAATTCAGGTAGAAAAGATAAAGGGTGGAATTGAAGGAAAAATATATAAGTTATTCTTTCATAAATTGTAGAAATGTAAATTGTAGAAATGTAATCGTAGAAATGTAATGCCATGTATGAAACTGTCTCTTTAGCACAAATGTAACACTGTAACGTAAATGTAGCAATGCACTGCCAAATGTGTGGGAAGGTTTGTTTACTGTTTCCTGCCCATGTAAAGTGACCACAAATGGTAATCAGCAAAGATAATTAATTATGACCAAATGTTTACTGTTTACTGTCTAAAAATTCCTCCGGAGACAGGAACTTACACCTTGAGTAGAAATCACTATCAAAGAGGGGGATTTTGAACCAAGGTGAAAATTACAAATAAATAAGATAACAGCAGATGGACGGAACTGTCAGGATGACCTTTTAAGTGTAAAACAACTTCAAAGGATGACGATGGAGTTGAAAGAGCTTCTTTGATGTAACATGCATTGTAAAAAGTATAAAATGCAAAGCTTGGGGCCTGTTCATTGCACTCTTGGAACTCAATCCATATTGGGAAGGGTTCAGGAGGCCGCGTTTGCAAACGCCTTTCTTTTCTTTTCTTTCCTTTTCTTATTTTTATTTTCATGTTTTTCTCTAATAAACTTTGTTTTTGTTAACCAGACTTGTCTTCGTATTGTGAATATCAAAATTTGGGGGTTTTACATCTCACACCACATACTCCTGCCTCGTATTTTCCCTACAACAGCAACCTTATGAGGTGGGATGGACTGAGAGAGAATGACTGACCCAAGTCACACAATTGGCTTTCATGCCTAGAACTCATTGACTAATCACTTATAGGCCAGTGCCTTATATCAAACTGACTCTGTTTGTCTTCATTGAAATAATTTAATATCCATTTAAATATAGGAACAATTTTATTTTAATGTTTGATAATACTAAGTTAAAATTTCAAACATTAACATAACAATTTCATGACTAAGTTCAGTAATTTCTTAAATATCGAAGTAATGCTCTTCCTTTCCCTGCTTATTCCCAAGGGAGCATGGTCATTTACTAAACTCAGTATCTTTTATAACTTTATCATCAAAATTCTGCAATTAATTTTCTCCATTGAAAGCTGCCTCTGTACTAACAAAGATCAGGAAACACAAGGTACTGGAACACTTGTTTTTGCAACTTATTCCATTTGAAACATAGGAGAAACCCAGATTTGAGATTAAAACTAGGAATTTGAGGATAAGCAAAACTACATCATTGTAGTTCTAATGTCAGAAACCTGTGGTTGGTAGTAGAAGATGTGTCACATAGCATCTTGCTAATTAGGTCAGCTTAGATGGCTATATTAATGTCTTGGGTTCCTTTTGTCTTCAGGCCCTTTGGACTCATTTCAGCATTGCTATTTCTAAGTGGTAGAAGCACAAGGAGATGCTGGACAGTTCCATTACTGCAAATATTCTCTTATCTAAAGACGACTTACCCATATGATTTTCTTATCATGTCTTAGACTACCAGTTTTCATTCATAGCTACTTGGATTTATAGTCCTAAGTCATGTCGAATTTGTTAAGTTGAGAAAATCTGCCCGCATCTGTGTTGCCCCAACAGACATCTTGTCAGCCAAACAGATCTTAGTGAACCTGGTATTCAATATAAGGGTTTAGATGTTGAACTTGCACCAGGGAAGTCAAGACTCAAATCTTCCCTCAGCATGGAATCTCACTGAATCGGTCATTCCTTTAATCTGTTTTATAGGGTATTATGCAGAAAACAAGAATGAATGAAAGACGGGATATAAACCCAATAAATAAATGCATATTTATATGTTGAGATATTTAAAGATTGAATATTGGAAACAGCCTTGGCTTCACCAAGTCAGAGTAATATTTCTTTCTTTCTTTCTTTCTAATATTTAGAAACTGTCCCTAGACAATGTACAAAATCTCAAATAATACAAAGCATAATATAATAAATACCTAATAAAATGTTAAACAATAACAAACAGTAATGTTGCATCTCTTCGCTAACTGGTTATATGAAAGTTTGCTAAACAATATTTTTTGCTTTCAGAGCATATATCCACGCAGACAAGACTCAGCAATTTGTATAGTCACCAATTTCAAACCAGTAACTCTTTGTAAAATCATTCCTGTTGGCATTAGACAAGCGTTCAATCACTGCTCTCCTAAATTCTTCTAAGTCTGTAATATCTATTTTTTTAAAATAATAGATTTTTTTTTAAAAAAAAACACCTCAAATATCAATTAACATGTTTAAAGAACTTGACATTCGTATTAGGTAACAGTATTTTTTAAAATTTAAAACCTTTGAACTTACTTCAAAGGTTGGTATCATTAATGGAAATATACCCAAATTAGTTGTTGAAAGAAAAACTAAACAGCTTTAGAATCTTGCATTGAATTTTGTGCTGCAGGTTATATTTATGTCAACAAATGGTCTTTTAAACCCAGATTTTCATTTCATTTTTAAAGAGCAAGTTTGGACTCAATAAACTGAAATAAAATAATGAAGAATAAATTAGCATAGTTAATTAACTTAGTGTCTTCTAGATACATTATATTATAGTGCTATTATTGTTATTCCCTTCTAGTATGATTATTCTATTGAACAGCAGTGAAGGAACTCAAATTCAGCTAGAAAATGTTGCATTGGGATGGTTGAATTATATTAATTTATTGTATACAACAAAGGTCCCCAACCTTTTTGGTTTGGCGGCTCGGAAAGGGAGGCAGGCCCTGTTACACGCACGCACGCACGTGCGAATGCATGCACATGTGCAAATGGGGCTGCGCAAGCACGAGTGCCACAAATCAGGCGGCACCAGTGCCAGCGGGATGCTCAGGGGCGCTACTGCTGGTGGGACGCTTGGAGCGGGGTGGTGCTAGCTAGTGCCGGCAGGATGCTCGAGGCAGTGCTAGCGCCGGCGAGATGCTCAAGGTGGTGCTAGCGCCGGCGAGATGCTGGAGTTGGTGCTAGTGCCGGCGGGATGCTTGGGGTGGCGCTAGTGCTGACGGGACACTCAGGGTGGGGTGGTGCTAACGCCGGTGGGATGGTCGGGGTGGTGCTAGATCAGCGAGATGCTCAAGGTGGTGCTAGCACCGGTGGGATGCTTGGGGCGGTGCTAGTGCTGATGGGACGCTCACGCTGGGGCAGTAATAACACCAGTGGGATGGTCAAGGCGGCGCTAGTGCTGACGGGATGTTCAGGGCAGTGCTAGCACTGGCAAGATGCTCGAGATGGTGCTAGCGCCAGCAGGATGCTTGGGGAGGCGCTAGTACTGACGGGATGCTCAGGGTGGGGCGGTGCTAATGTCAGTGGGATGGTCGGGGCAGTGATAGTGCTGGTGGGACACTCAGGGTGGGGCAGTGCTAGCGTCAGCGAGATGCTCAAGGTGGAGCTACCGCCGGCGGGATGCTTGGGGTGGCGCTAGTGCTGACGGGATGCTCAGGGTAGGGCGGTGCTAACGCCAGTGGGATGGTCAGGGCGGTGATAGTGCTGGCGGGACGCTCAGGGCGGGGTGGTGATAGTGCCGGCAGGACGCTCGGGGCGGTGCTAGTGCTGGCAGGACGCTCAGGGTGGTGCTAGCGCTGGCAGGATGCTCAGAATGGCGCTAGCGCCAAGGGACGCTCACAGCAGCACTAGCATGAGTGTGGGGGGTTAGTGCATGCACACACATGCATGCACTGGTCATCCCTTCATGCAGCCTGGTGGCCAAGAAGCCACGGCCTGGTAGTGGGCTGCAGCTCACAGGCTGGGGACCCCTGGTATACAACACATGTAATTAAATGCTGTTTTACAATTTCATATATATTAATATTTAAATGATAATACAGATTTATATTGTGATTATAAATACATTATTTCCATCCAGTTGGTGAAATGTGTTTGTACAGCTTGCAATATTTTCTTCAGTACAGAGCTTAAAGAGACTGTTTCCATCACTTCACTCTGTAAATCAAGAGCCTATGCCTCCTCATTAATTACATTACAAATGTCTGCCTAATTAAATATAGTAAGACACTTTTTATCCAGCTAAAGGCAGTATTTCATTAATTGTGGCTTGAAGAGAGTTTGTTCTGGGATAGGACATCACCAAAATTATCAGTGCTATAGGCTAAACTGGGAAATCAAACAGAAGATGGAAAAAGACAACAGCAAAATTCTGAATTATTACCACAAAAGCTACGTGGGGTGGTTTCTTTATATTTAAAGACACTTGTCCTTATTATAGAAAATGTTCTCCTTCCTATTTTTCCATGCCATCACTCCAAGATTAGGAAAACAATTAGAGTTCTTTCTAAATGAAGTTGCATATAAATGTTATTTTTCACAAACCTGTAACTGTTCATCAGATAAATCTCAGTTTCCACTGAGGTGAACGTAGTAATTGCAGATTTTTTTCTTCTACATGTAATTGATGTTTCCCCCTAAGAATTCTTTTGCCAATTTCTCAGTGATACATGTAAATTGGATTCTTTTATTCTTATTGGCTTGTCTCTGTATCTCTCAGCACCATCTGACTGGGTAAATCAACGATTATATTATGATATTCAACTTTGCAGAAAATTGAGGACAAAAGCAGTTTTGAAAAAGGAGTTTTGATTCAACTCCTCCCCATCACGACCCTTATTTAGTGCTTAGATTGCATTAATTTACAAATGAAAAAGTCTTCTTCCACTGGGTTTGTTAGTTTACTTTTAAAAATGCATTGTCATTTTGCACATTGAGCTCTTCCTAAGCATGTACAATATTAGGATATTGATGGAATGTAAATGTGTTTATTTTGTATGGTATAACAGAACACAGCATTAGTGCATAAAATTAACATACACAGAATATAAAACACCAGTACAGTGAATTATTTTAAAACTGCATAACTTGAACAATGAATAAAGTTATGAATAAAATTAAATTATGTATGAGCAGTTACTAGAGCGGCTAAGCCTATGGTCAGATAGCTAGATCATTTAGCTATTGGGACAGCAGTGCCCTTGAGACGATGTAGTTCTGGCAGGGATCCAAGGAACCTTCTGAGGGGGCATTCCATCATAATATGATGTAAAGTTTGTGGGAGGTTCCCACAGTCACAATTAGTATTATCAAGCAGCTCCCGTTTGTATTTGCAATATTGGCACCTGCCATGGTTGGTTCAGATATGGTTGAGTACTGTTCAGTTTTTCCTTGGAAGATCAAAGTCAGACGGGCATCGTACTGGATTAGTCACTAAATTAAACAGATCCAGGTTAGAAGTTGCACATTCCTGGTGCCATTCTATCTCAATATCAAAATCTTTTCTGACTAATTGCTGTCCAGGTTTCCATGACCAGTTCTGAGATTTGAGTCTGAGTATTTGATTGTGAGAGTCCTTGTGTATAGGTAATAATTGGTTTGCCTTGCATTTCTGCCACTCCCCTTTTAAGACTAATTGGCTTCCAAGATGTGAGGATAGTATATTAGATAGTACCGATAGCCATTCAGAAGGCGTCAATTTAATAGTTCCTGATAGTATGATTAAGCTGGGTGCAATGAAGACTAGCCTCTTTGTCATGGCTAAATAATCTACACCGGCGGTCCCCAACCTTTGCAGCTTGGCAGCCTGGCTGGGGGGCAGAGGGGAACCAGGCCGTGCAAGCAGTGGGCCGGCGTGCACGTGCATGCACCCGTAGCTGGACTGCAATTTGAGCTGCGTAAGCATGGACACTGGCCCACCACTCGCGCAAGTCAAGTTGCGCGCAAGCGCATGTGCGCCAGCCTATGCAAGTCGAACTGCGTGCACATGTGTGTGCCAGCCTATGGCCTGGTTGCAAATAAGACATGCCTAGTAGTGGGCTGCAGCCCGGGGCTTGGGGACCCCTGGTCTACACATTCTGGCTGCTGGACCTCACATGAATCTCCTAGCAAGAAGCAGCAGCATGAATACAGAAAATGTAAATGTGTGAAGAAACAGAAGATACCATTGATTAGCAGTGGGTTTTTACCCATCATAACATTCAGGTTAAAGTGATATCTTTACAGCAAATAGAACAGAGATTAAATTAGAGATTGCTGTAATAAAAAAGGAAGAAGAAAATTTGTGGTGGGGTGGGGGAAATCTACAAAAAAAAAGTGAGGAAGAAAAGCAGACAAACTGCTTCATACGGGGATTTGTGCACTACATGTACTCCTTGGTTCCAGTTTGCTGACAATGAAATTGCCATCATGCTAGTATTTAAAATGAAAAATGCAGTAGACCTATACAGAGGGACATATGCAGGGGGGTACCTCAAGCCTCTGTTTTAGGCCCACTACTCTTCAATATGTTCATAAATAATTTAGACAAGGGGATAGAAGGAAAACTCATCAAATTTGCAGATGATACCAAACTGGCCAACACTTCAGAAGATAGGCTCAAGATACAGAAGGATCTCAACAGAACATTGATCCCAATCTAACAAGATGAAATTCAATAGTGAGAAAAGTAAGCTTCTACATATAGGCAAGAAAAACCAATGCACAGATATAGAATAGATCGTACCTGGCTCAATAATAGTACCTATGAGAAGGATCTTGGAGTCCTAGTGGACAATAACTTAAATAAGAGCCAGCAGTGTGCTGCAGCTGCCAAAAAGGCCAGCACAGTCCTAGGCTGCATTAACAAAGAGACAGAATCAACATCAAATGAAGTGTTACTATCACTTTATAATGCCTTGGTAGGACTTGGAATATTTCATCCAGTTTTGGTCGCCACAATATAAAAAAAATGTTGAGACTCTAGAAAGAGTGCAGAGAAGAGTAAGAAAGATGATTAGGGGACTGGAGGCTAAAACACATAAAGAACGGTTGCAGGAATTGGGTATGTCTAATTTAATGAAAACAAAACTAGAGGTGACATGATAGAAATGTTCCAGTATCCAAAGGGCTGCCACAAAGAAGAGAGGAAGAACTTGTTTTCCAAAGCATCCGAAGCCAGAATAGTGGATGGAAACTAATCAAGGAGAGAACTAGCTTAGAAAGAAGGAGAAATGTCCTGACAGAACAATTATCAGTGGAACAGCTAGCTTTCAGAAGTTGCTCCATCACTGGACGTTTTCAAGAAGAGATTGGACAACCATTTGTCTGAAATGGTATAGGGTCTCCTGCCTGAGCAGAGGGTTGGATTAGAAGACCTTCAGGATCCCTTCCAACTCTGTTATTCTCTCTGCTATTCATTTGTCCAACTCCCTACTTTTAGCTGAATGGAGCAGAGGTGACTGCAATTCTAGACGGTGAAAGAAAAATACTATTCAATCAGAAGCTAAAGAATCATCTACTGTGGATAGTTTAATTTAGATTTCTGCAACAAGCAGACAATTGCATTCAATTGCCTAAATGCCCATATCTGCAGGATATGGCTGCTTTGTCAAAATGATGAAAGCAATGTTGAAACATCCATGACTGGTTTTCTCAATCTTGGCAAATTTAAGATGTCTGGACTTCAATTCCCAGAATTCCCTGCTGGTTTATTAGCTCTGTCCCTTTTGGACATTCAGCAAAGATATGATGCCTGTACAAAAGGAGCAAGGCTTGCCTTGGAACAGCTCAACTTTGCTTTTGTATTTCTGCCTTTTTTGCCTCCCCTTTCTAACTCTGAGACTGTATATATTCATAGATTTTTTTTAAAATTTCATCTGCCACATATTCACTGCTTGATCTTTTGCTAATCAAATATGGCAGTGCCCCACATGTGTTCAGTTGTGAAATGATGACATAGGCAAAGGGAAGGAAAATGTTTTTATGAAATAGCCAAAGCCCATTCTTCAGGTGCTATGCTAGATAGTTATTTTCTATGTATAAAAAAGGCAAAAGAAAAATAAATATATATTCAAGGTGTATCAAAAATCTGGCCCTACAGAGCAATCACAATATATTTTATTAATTCATATTTTTAAGAGAAAATGTTATTGTGTTTAGGAATGTTCAAATGAGGAAAGGAAATGTTTAAAAGAAAATGACAACCAATTCAAACACACACACACACAGAGTTGTGTTCTTAGAAGATTCTCTGAAATTGTTTACCTTTGTCCATCAATCAAAACATTTGCATTTTGAAAGGAGTGCTTGTTTGCATTTCAAAATGCACTCATTACAAACTGCAGCCTGTGAATAAAAAGTGCTGAATTTGCTGCTATAATATTATATCCTGCACAGGTCATTAAAACAATTTACTTCCTCTTCAACTTTAAATCAAGGCATTCACAGCTGTGCTAGGTCAGTGAGAGCAATAGGTTATTTCTCAAATTGTGCAATATCCTGCCTTCTTCTTTTTCTATCATCTTTTGGCTTCACTAAGTTCCATGCATTAAAGATAATATAAAATACAAACTGCAGCAATACTGAAAACATGTACTTCTATTTGTCATGATGAAGTAAAGAAACAATAAAAGCAAATTATTATTCACATTCAACCTTGAAAAGAACTTGTGTTATGTTATGTCATGTAATAAATGTCAGTTCTAAACTGCTTCACAGCATTCAATAACAAGCAAGAAAAAAATAGTTTTCTCAGTTAACAATTATTTAAATAAATTCATTTTAGTAACTCACATATTCATGGAAAAAAACCTGTTATAAAAATAGCAGCTACATTTACTAAACCTATGGGAATTAATACATATTTTTAAAAATGTAAAATCACAGATAATCATTGTATGGAACATTGTAGTTATATTGTGACTTTTAGAAAGCTGAATTTAGCTGAATCTTACATTCAAATTTTATGCTTTCTGCTTCATATTTTTTAGCAGCAACACCACTATTGGCTGGTAACTTCCATGTATGGTGAGATGTAGAGATAGAGGTCATGTAGAGGTCGTGTGCAGCACACTGCCCACCTCAATCATGCTTCGAATGCTACGTTATCGCACATCGTCAGGATGAGATAATACACTGACACTGGCTGGTACATGGTACATGATCTCACCTCGGTTGGAATAACAGGAAGATGGGGTGGAGAATTAACCAATAGAATGCTGTTGCTCCCTTCTACCTTTTGCTGCTTGTAAAACTGTATAAAAGCAATAAACACTGCGAAGTCAGTCAGACATCTTTGTATCCTGCTATGACTGGTCTCAAACTCTTACATCTGGCGCCCGAACAGGGACACCCTCACCCACCCTTGGGGAGCAACTGCCAACATGCTTACCATCGTCTGGAATAGACCCCTAAGGTGCACCTTCGTCCTACGGGACCCCTTCGTCCTACGGGACCCCTCAGTGGTAAGTAATGGGTTGCGATCTATCTCAACACCAGCATATAAAGGAACTTTGATTCCTGTTACATAAATCAGGTGTGACAGTGCCTGAGGCAGAGATAAGGAAGCTGGTGGAGGAGGTAGGGAAACATTGTTCCTGGTATCCGGAGCGCTGGACACTCTGTTTACAGGACTGGATAAAAATAGGGCATACTTTACATCTTGAACCCCGGGCTCCAGTAAAGATACTACATCGGTGGCCGTCAAGCAGTGGAAAAATTTGGCTCTGATGTCTCAGCAGGGCAACAATTAACTACAAGCCCCTGCCTGGTTACGATCAGATAAAAATTGTCACCCCTAAATCATCTCCAGTTGGACCTTCAGCTCCTCCTGGAGAGGCTAATTGTTTTGCTTCTCCACAGCCATTGTACACCCCCATAAGGCAAATTTTAGAGGAACAATTAGGATGCTTTGAAACTTCAAGTGGCTATTAAGTTTAACCCTGTCAGACAATGTCTGGTGGTGCTTTGTGTTGATGTGTGGTAGTAAAAATAATCTTCCACAAGGCAACGTTGACAAACTTTGTAAATCTCCAGTTGGCTAGTTTATCTGATAACAACTAAAGCCACGGAAGAAAAGAAAATTCAAAGAATTGAAAGCAAGTTTTTTTTCTCTTTTTCCTTTAATCTGGCTCTTTGGACTATTCAATTCCCTTTTGTCAGAGGTGAGGAGAGGAGGCACTAGTTTTCCCCTCCCCCTTCACACCTGCAAAAGACCCCAGGTTCAATATTCCTTTTAGTCTTTCCCCACTGTCTTTTGAAGTTGGGATAAATTGGAAGTAACCATAAAAGTTCCCCTCCTTTTTAATTAAAGGGAGAGGTCTGTTTTGGCCTCAAACCCAAATTGATGTGTGTGTTTTGTTTTGTCTTATATATGTTTAACCCCTAGAACGTTATGCTTGGGCTTGGAATGGTGAGAAAAATAGGAGATGGTTATAGGGCCCTATAAAAACCACATGTTTGGTTGGAATCATCTCATGATTTTTCTCGCTTCTTGCAGGACAAGCCATATGTCTAAATAAATGTTGTTTTAATAGTATTTGTGTATATATGTCTGTCTGTGGTATTTTGTGTTATTTCCAAGACTTGGAAAAGGGTCAAAACCCTCTTTGATAACAACAAACAAAAAGGCCTTAAATTAAAAATAAATGGTTTGTCTGGAAAACGTATGAAATGAAATATTTGTATGTGAAATGGTGTAAGTAAACAGTTAGAATGGAAGTGAATGAGTTAATTTGCTATATGTAAATGTGTGTGTGTTAGCCCTCACCCCTCCACCCGTCCCAGGCTGTGAAAGAAACAGTAAACTGTAGTTTTTATTGTTGTAAAATGGGAACGCAATAGCAAGAGTTTGCATGAGAAAAGTTTCATGGAGGATGTGTGAGAGAGTTTATGGAAAATGCATGTGAAGGAGAGAACTATTTTTTAGTGGTGAGATTTTTGTAAAATTTCTTTTTCTTTTTTCCCCCCTCCTGACTCTTTCGTTTTTTGCTGACTGTATTGCTTTAAGAGCGAAAGAAAGACAGAAAGAAGAGGGGGGCAGCTGCTCGTTTTAACTATTTTTTTTTCTTCCTCTGCTTAGAAATCTGGGTTGAGGAAGGGGGGTGGATGTGAAATTTAATGCCCACTCTTGCAGTTTCAGCTTGCAATTTTTTTACTCGAAAGAGGAGACAGTAATTATTGGACAATTTGTTTGCAAATTTTTGAGTTTTAAATTGTTTAGTTAGACATATATATCCATCAACCAAAAGAAATGACTCTGAATTGTTTTGCTTAGATTTGTAAATGTTTTCCCTATTTAATGGAAATTTGTTTCATCTGAATGGAATCTGATTAAATTGGAACCCCAAAAATACAACCTAATTGGCTTTCTGAAATACAAAATGATTTAAGTATCTATGGATTGCAGGTTGCCTTGGAAAAGATACAGTTACACTCTCCCTATCTTTATTTAGGGCATAAAATGTTGCAATCTTATTCTGTTCCAGTTTTTCCTCATTTGAGCTTGCCTAAAATTATTTCTTTGGTCAAATTGCAGCAATTACTAGGCACCCTTAATTGGGTTCGCCCATATTTTTCATTACCTACACATTTACTTAGTCCATTATTTGATTTATTGACCAAACGAAAACAGCCTGGAGATCTCATTATGGTTCCGCCTGCAGCACTTGCCACAATTGAGCAAATTAATGACATCTTGAGCACTCAGTTTGTGGATTGTATTCCTCATAAAGATTGTCAGTTAACTTTTCTGATATTCCCTACTAGTAAGTTGCCTACGGGAGTATTAGCTGTATTAGAATCGCAAAAAGTATATTGTATTGAATGGCTTTATTTACCCCATACCCCTTCGCAAAATGTTTTACCATTTATCCAGGCAGTTGCTGAAATTATAACTTTGGGACGCACTCGAGCTTGCCAACGAAATGGGACTGATTTAATGAATATTGTTTTTCCTCTCCCTAAATCTGATTTTCAATTTTATTTTCAGAATAACTTATCTCTTCAGTGTGCTTTAACTGACTATGTAGGCTCTATTGCATATCATTTGCCTAAAGATCTTCGCTTTGCTTGTTTAATGACTTCTTCTTTTCCTGTCCGCCCATTGCTTTCTCCTTCTCCATTGCTTACAAGGATTCTCCTGGTGATCTCTGGAAAATATCTTACACTGCAGTGCAATCCTCGCCTCAACGATCGGAACTGTCTGCTGCTATCCTAGCTTTCCACTCTTTTCCTCAACAACTTTTTAATCTAATCTCTGATTCTCATTATGTGTGTCAACTTATTATTAATCTTCCAGGTGCTTATATCACACCAAGGATTGATGCCAATCTCATGGCTTTGTTTTTAACTTTACAGCAGCTGTTACAAGATCGGAAACATTTATATTTTGTTTCTCATATACATAGTCACTCATCCCTTCCTGGTCCTCTTTCTGAAGGCAATAGTGACGCTGATGCTGCTGTTCATGTTTTACCCACCTTATTTTCAGATCTTTTTTTTTGTCACTCTTTTTTCCATCAAAACGCTAGGGACTTGACACAAGCTTGCCATATTCCACTCGACCAAGCCAAGCAGATTGTTTTATCCTGTCCCCAATGTTCTGGGACATCCCCCTCGGGGGACACAGGAGTTAATCCCCGAGGATTCACCTCTAATCAACTATGGCAAATGGATGTTACTCATGTTCCCTCTTTGGCTCCCTGGAAGTATATTCATTTATCTATTGATACTTATTCAGGAGCACTTTGGGCCACACCTCAAAGAGGGGAAACAGCTAATCATGTTATTTCTCATCTTTTTTCGGCCATTACAGCCTTGGGCAAGCCCTTTTCTTTAAAAACTGATAACGGGCCAGTCTATTTTTCATCGACCTTTTTGCAATTTTGTACTACCTGGAATATTGTTCTTACTCATGGTCTTGTCTATAATTCCACGGGTCAAGCTATCGTGGAACATGCTAATCGGTCCTTTAAGGACTGCCTCCAAACAAATAAAAAAGGAGGGCTCTTGAGTACCTAATTTGTCGTGGGTAACACAACAGGTTCAAAAAGTATTATTTACCTTAAATCAATTGAATGTTTCCATTGAAAATTTGACTGCTTATCAGAGACACTTTCAACAGAAAACAAGCTTGCCTCCACCTCTGGTATATTATCGGGCATTACCAGATAAAACATGGTTGGGGCCGGTCCCTCTGATTACGTGGGGGCGAGGGTATGCGGCTGTGCTTGCTCCTACAGGACCTTTGTGGATTCCAGCACGTTGCGTCCGCCCAGCCAAGGATGTCGTGGCATCAGTCCCTGGATCCAGTCCCAGAAATGGCAAGGGTGACTCTCCAGACGGCACGGTGACCAATCCAATTCCGTCGTGCCAGTCATCCAGTGACATGGGGAAATGTGAAAAACTTGACCACCAAAGCGCAGGCAGTGCTTCAGCAGCAGCAAGTGGAGCAAACCCCCGAGAACTTATGCGCTGCCATTTTTGCGGTTTTAACTGCAAATTCCTTAGCCATCATTTGTTTGTGTTTGATTATTAACAGCTGCCCTTTGGCAACAGCAGCTGTCATCCCACCCAAACATTCACTCGAACAACGAATGAAGCAAAACCTATGGGTGCAGCTAGCTAACATCACACAAAATGATGTATTTTGCTTATCTGAAGTGTATGATATGGAAAATTTGCTTTCTACATGTTTAGTCCCTGTTTGCACCCCTTCTGCAGTAATTCAAAACTTCACTGGCTTGGTGGATATCTATTAAATGGGAACTTTAATTATGGGACTATATCTAGTTGGGGGTTAGCTGCCTATTATCTACCCCCTGATGCAATTGCTTTGCACACCCCGGTGGTAGCAATCCCTGCAAATATAACATGTGCTAAAGTAGTTAATTGTACATTTTCAAGTAAAAAACCTCACTGTCTTCACATTAGCTCACCTTAACATTAACACTGTTGCGTGTAATTTAGCAAAAACAATTAATGCTACTTCTTCAGCTATCTCAGCAATCAACCATGAGCTGTAAGCTTTGAGAAAGGCTATTTTACAAAATCGTGCTGCTATTGATTATTTGCTTTTGCGTCAGCATTTGGGTTGTGAAAGTTTTGAAGGAATGTGTGTTTCAACATTTCGGATGAATCACGAGCCATCCAGCACCAGCTCAATATTTTACACAATTTGGCCTCTGATTTGAAAATTGATACTTTAGGATCTTGGTGGGACAGCCTTTGGGCTTGGTTACCCACAGGCTTATTGGGAAATGTCATACGCTCTTTAATTATTATTTGTGTTATTTTGATTGGTGAATGCTGCTTTGTTCAGTGTCTTCCTTCCTTTTGCAACATATGTATCACAGCTTTTTGCCCCAAACCCCCTCCCACATTGCCTCAGGGTCAGGTTTATGCCCTGTATAAGCAATTGCAAGGATTTTCCTCTCCTGATTATGACCCTTTTCCTCACCCCTCTTATGACGATGCATTTTCTAACAAAACAAAAAAAGAGTGAGATGTAGAGATAGAGGTCATGTAGAGGTCGTGTGCAGCACACTGCCCACCTCAATCATGCTTTGAATGCTACGTTATCTCACATCGTCAGGATGAGATAATACACTGACACTGGCTGGTACATGGTACATGATCTCACCTCGGTTGGAATAACAGGAAGATGGGGTGGAGAATTAACCAATAGAATGCTGCTGCTCCCTTCTACCTTTTGCTGCTTGTAAAATTGTATAAAAGCAATAAACACTGCGAAGGCAGTCAGACATCTTTGCATCCTGCTATGACTGGTCTCAAACTCTTACAGTGAGGGAGGAGAACTTCACCTTGCTTGATATTGGCATTATATAATGCTTGAAGCATTTTCAAGAATAGTAGCTTACTTCCTCCAGTCCGGAAGTAGATTTCTGATAAACAATAGCACCATTACCACCACTGTTCTACAACCTTCATCTACAGCCTGGGTTATTTTGAACCGTGTAACCTTCATTTTTTAAAGTAAAATAAGGCATCTATAAAAGGAAAAACAGAGAAGTACATTTTTCAAAAGCAAAAATGTAAGACCTCCATTATACTAGCAGCATTATTAAAGAAAATATTTTATGTCATGACTAATTTAAGAAAGAAATTAGTGATTAAAAATGGAGAATGAAATCACACCAAAGTAATACATGGATTGATTTTTTTATTGGTCTATTGGAAAGCCTCTCACAATCTAATCAGAATTTATAGAAATTGAGAACTCATGGTCCAACTATTTCACCTTTCTTCATTTAGATACAATTAGTTATTGTTATATCATACTGAGTATGGAATAATTTAGTGAACTTGTCAGTTTTCAAAGTGAATTTTATATTTGGTTATCCTATGAAATCCAAGGGCATTCTCAAATGGAGCTTCAATCCTGCAACTGTATCATACCTGAATTTCCCCTCGACACATAGATATAACTCAAAAGAAGATAATTAAGGCTTTGGTAAAAACAAAAAACAAGAACACCTGCCTAAGAAACATATTGTTGCAACTGCACTTTCTTTGTCAGCAGGAACTACAAACAAACAGTATACTTTTTTTTTTGCTCAAGATGTTGAGTTTCCTTGAAGAAGTGTTAAACTTGTTGCCCCTTTGTGCTCCAAAGCCCTTCTGTTTTTACTGATGTTATGACACTATGAAATAATCACCAACTATGTGTTTGAACATGCTTCAGTTAATCCAGCCTCTGAAAAATTGATTGTTTATCCATTTTGGTTCAAACCCCATTATTTTATTTTAAGACCCTAGGCTGCCTTCCTATAAGACTCTGCATACAGAAACCTTTGACTTCCCTGCCATCACCTCTTTGAAGATTTTTTCTTACTCTGAAACATCTCAGTAAAGCATTAGCATTTATAATCTGTTTAGGCTACCAATTCATTTTAGCTTTTGGCCTGGTGACTGGAATTTGCCCTTTGTGGCTTTGTTTTTTCCTGTTATATTTTTGGGGACTTCAATAGTTTTCACATGTCCGTCTGTCCATCCATCCATCCATCCATCTACCTTTTTTTAACAGATAAATTTAGGTGAATATACATTTTCCCCTGTTCTAATACATCTTTTGCTGTGGATTACATTCCAGCTCTGTGAGGGAGTGGCTCATGGTAGATGCCCTCAGACAACTTAGATTATAAAATATAAGCAACTCTCAGCATTTATCTTGAAAATTATGATGTGGCACATGATAAAGAAGAAACATAAATAATTGTTTCTTTCAGGTTGGTTAATCACTACCAAGGCTTGGTTTAACTCTTCCATTCCAAAGATTGCTGCTACTGATCCTGGTTTTGTCTGGATAGCAGCTGGGAGTTTCAGCATTTAAAACTTTACCTCGGTACATTAGATAATGAGCTACTCAGAACCAATGCTATTCCCAAGTAGGCCATCATGCCTAAGATACTTCATTAAGCCACCTATTGTCTGGTTTTCCATGTGGTGCTCTTCTAAGCCCTGATCATTGATGCTAAGGACTGATCCCTCAAATTCAAATGTCCCTGTGTCTTACTTGCTATCCTTCTTTATCTAATGACAATTCATAGATATAAATTCATAACTACCGTCATAGCTCAATTTACTTACAAAAAATTAAGAATTCCACTTTTCTAAGTCCATCTTGAAATCTCTCCAACGTGGAGATGTGGCAAAGACAAAGAAAGAAGTTGGTGTGGCCTACCCCAAGAGATATCCACCAAATCTTGGAAAGGAAAACTGTATATTTCAGAGTATTTTAATCATTATATTGATATTTTAAACATGTTTATTATCTAGCATCAAAATAATGATATATCAACTATGTTTGCAACTCAAAATAAAACAAATAAATGGGATAGGTTCACACAGTAATTATAATTATATGTAATATAGTATAGTTAAGGAAAATAAATATAAATAAAAGTACTAAAATACCTAGTGTCTTATCAAAATAGCCAATATTTCCTTTCATTTGCATAATAAAAATCTGATTATGAGAATTACTGTGCATATTACATGAGTGAATATGCCTTCTCTATTCATCTTTAATGCTTTTTAAATACCTTCAATAATTCTTTTCTATTGTGTCCTCTAACATTTGCTAATCTGTTCTGTTCAAGGATATGTTATTTATCTGTTTGGTCTTTTTTCTTTTTCTTTGCACATTTTTCTACACTCATTTTATCTTATACAGCTAACTTGTTAGCTAACAATATTCTACAGCATAATGTCCCAAAGTCTTGATTACCGAAGGTACTTTAAACCAAGCCAGGCATACAGTATTAGAAAGATCAAGGGAAACAATGCAATTCCTAGACAAAGAGACATTCAGAATCAAATGATGGAACCTAAAGGTTACAAAGCAACCCCATTTCTCACAAACACTCCAAAGTACACTCCTATGATCACAATTTCCTGACATGTGTTTTTTTAATGAGAAAGTCATTCTTCAAGGAATATCTCTACTACAAACTAAAATTTAAAAAACATTTAATGAAATTTGCATCATTATATCACAGTGCAAAAGGTGGCCATTCACATTTGCATCTTGTCATCAGATGAAAGTTTCTAAATCACATTTCATCATTTGTCTGCTCTTTCCCCTTGCAACCTATGTATACAGGTGGGCCTGTCTGCAATTGAAATGACATATCCCAGAAAAACAATTTCCCCTCTACTCTGAATTAAGTCATTAATTTATATGCTTTCATCACATTTATAAAAACATTAAGAGGGTTGTACTCTTTTTTTCTGTGACCTTAAAAACTAATGAGGCCTGGCTGTTATAAAAACTGCATGCATGGCTTGAACAGAAACTTAAAGACAGCTGCTTGAACTATTATCTAGTCAGTGTATGCAATATGGCCTAGATGCTGTTATATTATAAATCTGTATCCATATAACAATCTACACTTCTGTTTGCCTAAACTAGTTTCCTGACCCATTAGTGCCTATGTCATTCAATATACAATGTGCAACAAAAGAAAAGATAGACTCGGAATTCTGTTTTTATTCTACAAAAAAAATATGAATCATTGAGGCTTTATACATGAACATATTACAAGATTGATTATATGCCATGAGAAATATTATATATGATTTTGCTTTATGCACCAATTATTTCAGAACTGACGAGGATATGTAATTTATACCAGTTTTCTTTGTACCTTCATGGCTCTAACACTAAGCCAAAATGGTTCACTTAGTCTTAGAACAATGTTTCCCCGTGTCCTTTCCAAAGGGTCCATTGTAGTTTTGGTACATTACATAAGAATAGATTCAAGGCTGATCAAGGATATTATAGAAACCATCAGCTGCAAAATTCCCTGTTATTAGTTAAGTGTCCTGCGCCTGCCTCTTTGTTACTTAACAGAAAGACAGAAAATTAGAAAGGATTTGCTGTAATGTATAGAAGTATATTCTAAATCAAAAATACTTTGATCTTATATCCTGTATCATATTCATCTCATTAAATCTTTCTAAGAAAAAATGACTTTTAATAACTTTTAATTCAGGCAACTGCCAAAGAACCTTACACATAACAGCATTCTCATTATACAGATCATAGGAAGAAGGTCTATGAAAAAATCCAGAAAAATCCAAAATAATAAACATACAAGCAACTAGAAGGAGGGGTATCAAAACAATTAAAATGTAAGTCACGACTGTGCAGTCAAAGCCTGGCCTCTTTTTCACTTTGGTCCCATTAAAAAGGGACAAGGCTTTGATCACACAGACACGGTTGCCATTTTGACCCTTTTGATTCCCCTATAGGCTTCACTAGGAATAGCCTGGCCTACTCTCTTTATCATATTATAATATAATCTTTATAAGCCGTCTGGGATAATATAATCTTGATAAGCCGCCTGGAAAAGCCAAGGGAAATCATCAAAACAATTAAAAAATGAAAGTTAGAATATTTCGGACCTGTGATGCGACACCCAGAAAAATACGGCATACTCCATTTAATCCTCCAGGGAAAGATTGAAGGCAAACGAGGTCCAGGCAGAAGAAGAACATCATGGCTTCAAAATCTAAGGGACTGGTTTGGACAAAACTCAGCAGCATTTTTTCGTGCGGCTGCTGGTAAAAACAGGATCACCAACATAATCGCCAACGTCCAATAACAGATATGGCACAAGAAGAAGAATCTTTATTATAAGGTAACTGAATGTATCAGATTAACTCTTTATCTGACTTCCCCAGTCTCTGTAATAGTCCCCTAAGGACATTTAACCAAACAAGTGAATTTACCCAAACATCAAGAGGAAGAGGAAGTAAAATCTGTCTTTTCTTAAAACCATGAACATATATACACACAGCACAATGCTTCTTAGACCTTAATACTTCTACAATCGAAGAGTCCCCTCATCTCACATTTTCTAAAAACAAATTCCCAAATTATGAAATGTACTTTGTATGTTTAAGTTTCTGTACGTTGTAATTTCTGATCTGACTCCTGCCTGCCATCCTCCACCCCACCTACCTCTGTACATTTTCCCTGTACATTTTCTACACTTTTTAGATGTAGGTAAAGGGGATAATTTTGCATGGACGAGCACTGATTCCTGTGAGTTCAACTCTGAAGCTTGAAGGAGTACCCAGGAAGAGTTTTAACAATTCAGTGCTAGGTGAATTAGATCCAGATACCCCTAACATTTGTTAGACATTCCTAATGAATGTTGCCTAAGTTTCTTCTTTTTATAAAAAGTTATTTGCTAGATACTAGAACAATATTCCTTTTTATTAACTCTCATAAATTCCCTCATACGTATCTTATGTATTGCCATCAAAACCCCAAATATTTGGCAGTTTGGTATGGACAAGGAATTCTGCATTATTTTCTTTCTTTGCTTAGATAATAATATCTACAGAATCAAACTTTTAAAGATGAAGTTGGAAACTGCTTTGAGATATTTTGTTTTTTATTCACAATAGCTCTTGAACCCAGAGGTTTAGAAAATTGCAAAATGCAGGTATTTTTAAGGTCACTATCCTTCCTTCCCCACACACAAAAGCTTTTTTGCTGAGAAAATATTAAAAAAAAATTTTTTTTCTATTTTTAAACTCCTCGGTGCATTATAGATACTGAAATGTGTATACATCTGTGACAAGAAAAAGATATTGTCCTGCAAGTTCTAGAAAACTCTTGGATATTTAGCATATCTGCACTAATGCAACATCTAAACATTAGAATATCTCTTGTCCAGAGATCCCTTTTAATAACACTCAAATATTTTGCTTTGTTTATTCTATGATACTGTTGCACATTAATGGACATCTCTGAAAAATTTAACATAACTAACGGTAATATTGTGCCCTTTTTTTGGTAACCTACATTCCCTTCTCAATAATTGTATTAAACACCTTACTAATAAGTATATGAGGAACAGCTGAGACATAAATGTCCTTCACTATCATTCAACATGGATGTAGTCAGAATTCAAAACAACTGACTCTACCTTTTAAGTATAGTTGAGAAATTCAAAGCTGCTGTTTTGGTTCAGTTATTATGTCTCATTGTATAAAGTACTGTCAAACTTAGACCATTTGGTGATAATTATTAACTTCATCCTTCCAATTTCAGGAGAGCTAAATAGAACTGTCAACATTTCAGCTGGTATTTATAACTTTGAGCATCCACCTAGGCTTTAATAATAATAGACAATATTGCTAATTTACACATTGTTAGAACCAAGCTGGGGAAGTGATGGGCAAGCGCATGCGCATCCCCACTTGTGTGAGCAGCGGGCAAGTGCATGTGCAGACAATTCATTTGCATGAGTGGCAGGCACGCATGCCTGCCACTCACACAAATGGAGCTGCACATGTGCACGCATGCCCACCGCTTGCATAGATCCATCTCCTTCCCCCACCAGTCCGCAAAGCCAGAAAGATTGGGGAACTCTGTTCTAAAAAAACTAGAACAAAAGAAAGCATTATTTTGAGGCATGTTGGCGCAGTGGTTAGAATAAAGTATTGCAGGCTGACTCTTCCCACTGCCAGGAGTTCGGTCTTGACTGGCTCAAGGTTGACTCAGCCTTCCATCCTTCCGAGTCAGTAAAATGATGACTCAGATTGTTGGGGGCAATATGCTTACTCTGTAAACTGCTTAGAGAGGGCTGTAAAGCACTCTGAAGTGGTATATAAGTGCTATTGCTATTGCTGTTATTTTCTTCCTTTGGCAATTCTACCTTTGAAATGATGAGTAGTTTCGTCTCCCATGATACTATCTTATCTAACCTCTGATTCTGAACTGTAGTCCATACCTCTGATCTTGATACTTTTTTTTTTTTTCAAATAAAGAAAAATACATTTCTACATGAAAATATTAAAGTTTAAGGCAGATTTCTGTTTAGAAATCAGAGTCTATATTTGAGTTTTCACTTAAAATTCAAAATTCAAATGTTCATGACTCAGAAAGTTTCTCTGATCCTTTACTCACAACAGTGCAGGCATTATTTATCATAATTAATATGAAAATTAAATGTTTCCCACACATTGTGAAATAGCTTCAGGAATATTGTAGAATATAGCAGGCTGCAAAGGCTTTTTCCTTTGTCCTGCTCTGTGCTATAACAACAGTTGCTCTGTTATTTTTTGTGGATAATCTAAAAGATATATTTCAACCACCCCACCAGATTATTTACCAAGATTCAAACCCACTGGCTTTCTTTGCGTACAGGGGCTTCCATTAAATCTGGGCAATGACTTAGAATGAAACTGCAATCTTACATCCAAAGGTGGATTGACAGAAAATTGAAACAAAAATTCTAAGTAAGCATCAACAGCTATATGATTACATTGTGAATGGTTCTTTCAAATATTTAATTTCTGAGCCTATGATTATTTACAGCATTTCATTATATAAATGTCAAATTCAATCAATTATTCATGTTCACTGCAAATACAAACATTAATTGAGTGTTTATAAATTACAAAGAACTTGATTAACTTCTTATATATCTACAAAGCACAATGGGTGACTTTGGAATATGCACTCAGGATTGTTGCAAGATTAACATGGCTGAGATGCAAATATATTAGATAAATAAATAAACAAACAACAACAACAACAACAATAATAAAGTTGGAAGGGACCTTTGAGGTCATCTAGTCCAACCCCCTGCTCAGGCAGGAAACCCTATACTGTTTCAGACAAATGGCTGTCCAGACAACCCTATACCGTTTCAGACAAATGGCTGTCCTCTTCTTAAAAACTTCCAGTGTTGGAGCATTCACAGCTTCTGGAGGCAGGTTGTTCCACTGGTTAATTGTTCTAATTATCAGGAAGTTTCTCCTTAGTTCTATGTTGCTTCTCTCCTTGATTAGTTTCCATCCGTTGCTTCTTGTCCTGCCTTCAGGTGCTTTGGAGAATAGCTTGACTCCCTCTTCTTTGTGGCAGCCCCTGAGATATTGGAACACTGCTATCATGTCCCCCCTCGTCCTTCTCTTCATTAAACTAGACATACCCAATTCCAGCAACTGTTCCTAATACTAATACTAATACTAATAATACTAATAATAATAAAGTTGGAAGGGACCTTGGAGGTCATCGAGTCCAACCCCCTGCTCAGGCAGGAAACCTTATATGTTTTAGCCTCCAGTCCCCTAATCATCTTTGTTGCTCTTCTCTGTACTCTTTCTACAGTCTCAACATCTTTTTTACATCGTGGTGACCAAAACTGGATGCAGTATTCCAAGTGTGGTCTTACCAAGGCATTGTAAAGTGATATTAACACTTCATGTGATCTTGATTCTATCCCTCTGTTAATGCAGCTTAGCACTGTGTTGACTTTTTTGGCAGCTGCAGCACCATTGAATTTCATTTTGTTAGATAGCGCCCAGTGTTCAAGTCTGTCAAGATCCTCCTGTATCTTAAGCCTGTCTTCTGGAGTGTTGGCTATTCCTGCCAGCTTGGTGTCATCTGCAAATTTGATGATTTCCCCATCCCCTCGTCCAAATCGTTGATGAAGATGTTGAAGAGCACTGGGCCCAGAACAGAGCCCTGGGGCACCCCACTACACACTTCCCTCCATGTAGATGCAGTTCCATTGAGGACCACACGCTGAGTACAGCCGGTCAGCCAGCTACGAATCCATCTGAATAGAGCATAAGTTCATATAGTCACTGCCTTTCTTACTGTCTCATTTATTAATTTTTAATCACAAGTATTGTAGTTTAGAAGGAATTCCAATCTTGGAAATAAGAAGGCATATCCCAACTATGAGAACAATTAGGCAGTGTAACAACCAGTCATCTGGAATCATGACTGCTCTGTCAATGAAGGTTTTCAGCCAAAGGTTTGTCTGGAATACAATGAAGATTCCTGCCCTTGGCAAGAAATCAGCCAGAGACTAGTAGCACATTTTTCAACTAACTAATTTTATTAAAAGGCATAGGTTTTCATGGGGTGAAGCACACTTCATTAGATGCATAGAATATCTTCAAGGTTCCCACAACTTCTGTGATTCTGACATTTATCTAAATTATTACAAATATTGAAATGGAAGCTCCATAACTGGACTATGTGGAAACCTGACTTAGGGCAATTGCTTACTGAATGGAAATGTGATTCATTTCTGCAAGATTTAATAAATGTGTCCAAAATACTAAGTGATGTGACTTAGTGTAGTTAGTCATAGTACATATTAGTATATAAGTTGAGCTACTGTGATTAGGTACATTTTCTATTTGAAAGTGTAATCTACTAAAAATCTTCCTTCTCATGTACTCCTATTACCCATATAAGTTGGGTATACAGACACAGAGAATAATAATATATGATCTGCCACAGACAGAGCAGCGTCTATTCAAATGCATTCTTTTTATACCTCTTATGGACTTTTTGCGTAAAACAGAAAAAATGTATGATTTATGGTTTCTGTGATTATATTGGATAGTTATATAAAGAATAGGCTCAGGATGTAACTTTAGAGAAAGAGGTAAATTCATAATTATAGTTATAACTGCTGTAAAGGAGATTGGAAGCCATTTCTTTATCTTTTTCCTTTCTTTTCTATTTTTCCTTTACATTTTCCTTTTTTCTTGCATTTTCCTTCTCTTATTGATTTCCTTTTCCTTTTTTCTTCCTTGGTATCTGTTTTTAATCTTTGTTTTTAAAACTTAATAACATTATATATAACAATGTATTCCTATTTATTCTGATTGTTGAAAATTAAGTTGCCAGAGTCATGACATTTTATAAAAAAAGCTGCAGGTTTATCTGTGCATTAAGAAAAACAAGATTAATGATGTTACCTAGTTTTATAATGAAACGTCTCCCAGGAAACCACAAGGTTTAGAGAGCACCAAGGACCCCACAAAAACAAGATTGCACTCATATATATAATTATATATAATTTGGTTCACTGTTCAATCTCACTTACAGAACTGTAGTAGGGTATGAAATATAATGAAATGTGTTCCTTTCCTTTTTCTAAGCAATAAAACTTGGATACTCTCATGATCAAAAAGGCTTGGGCAGCAGTTTCCCACTGCAACTTCTCAGCGTAGCAACAAACTATGTTCATTGTTTTAAGTGCTCTTTATATTTACAAATAGTGGTATGCAAAGCATTTCAAATTTGAGTAATTACAGGTTTAAAGTTATTTTGGAAATGTTGGGACAGTAAGGTTGGAAAATTCCATTTAAACTTGAAAAATATCCAATTTGAAAGACTGTTTGAAATTGTTTAACAAATTACTCTTGTTTTATTTAACACAGTCCTACCTAAGTTAGTTCCATGTGTTCCCAGACAATATGTTTTAAACCTTTGTTTGTTTTTATTTTAGAGTAGTCATTAAAGGGCTTTGAAAAATTTTAGATGCTATGTTTGTCTATACCTCAGAAGTTCAAAATAGTACAAGCAATGGTATTCCCAGTGACAATCTATGGAAGCAACAGTTATACTTTCAAACTTTAGTGTTGGAAACAACTCTTGAGAGTATTAGGAGTAGCTATTAAAACAAACACATGGATCTCTGAACAGATCAATCCAGAGTTCTCACCCAAGGCACAAATAGGAGAAAGTAATGGAGTCCCTGCAGATTTTACTCCGCTAGTCATTGCCGACTACAGGGGCAATGCTCATCTCCATTTCAAGGCCATTGAGCCGACGCTGTCGGAAGACACTTCCGCTGTCATGTGGCCAGCATGATGTCATAGAGCACTGTTACCTTCCCACTAAAGTGGTACCTATTTATCTACTCACATTTGCATGCTTTCGAACTGCTAGGTTGGCGCTAGGGTCTCGAACCTGGGCTGCTGGCTTTCCAGATGACAAGCCCAGAATCTTAACCACTGAGCCACCATGCTGCCAAGGCACAAATGACCAAGCTGAAATTATCCTACTCTGGACACATTATGCGAAGTCCTGGCTCTCTAGAAAAGGCTCTAAAGCTGGGAATGGTAAAGGAAGGAAAAGAAGATGATGATTAGCAGCAAGGTGGATGGACTTAGATAAAGTGGAAATGGGTGCACTCTTGGAAGACCTGAAGGACCAGGTTAAGGACAGATTGTCACAGAGAAAATCTACCTATATGGTCACAAAGAGTCAGTACCAACTTGGTGGTATATAATTAATCATTTTAAGGTGATTAATAATTTTACAATTATATTTAAGGTTTTGAAGATGCTAAGTTTGAGAGATTAGCAGCAATACTATACTTGCACAACAAAGTTTGGACATAGCTATTAACACACATTGTACATAGTACTTAGGGCCATTGGATATGGTGCTTTATTATCTTATATTTTTCTCAAAAAATATATATAATTAACTATTCCTAACTTGACTGCTTTCTCATTTCATGCACACATAAGCATACCTGATATATTTTCTCACTGCTGCTAAAGGAAGACCCACTGTAATAGAATGCATGGGTAGCCTTGAAGAAAAAGGAGAGATGGTGCCTTGGAAACAATCAGACAAGAGGGGCAGGAGCCCAGAATCGCTGAACAGTCAGAGAAAGAAACTGAGAAAGGATTTGCCCTAATGGATTAGGCAGTAAAAAGTCATGGGCGGGAAGGTTGTACTTTCAGACTTGCAAGATTTTGCTAATGTAACCTTACAATAAAGCAGAATTAGTTCACCTAGTCCTATTTCCTTGCCTGGTTTAACTTGGGAGGGTTGATACCCACAGACACTTTTAGATACCTGCAGATACTTTCAGATGCCTGCAGTGGGAAGGGGAGTAAGTAAAATTAATTGGTAGATTTCCAATAGGATACAAGACAGAAAGACTCACACTTTAAAATGAATATAAAGGTAATGGTTATTCTGTTTTGTTTTGTTTTAAATCTTGGTTCTCTTCTATAAATCAGAGTCAGGCTTCTTCCCCACAACATAAAATAATAACAATTGTACCATACTTAGAAAGAAATTACTTTAATTTAACTACTGTATAAATAAGTCAAGTATGAGAGATGACATCTCTATACAGTAATAACTATGTATTCCAATACTCAACAGAGTACCAGGAAACATGAAAAAAACATTCAAATATTTTGGCAATTATGAAATATCCTATAAATATTATTTTTAAGATAACATGAATAATCATATATTTATAATTGAACCCTACTAAAATCAGTTTTGTTTATTAAACAGTCTTTCCCAACTTCAAAACCAAAATTCATTTGCAATCTGTAAATGTTATAAACCAAATTAAAACAGCTATGTCATAACTGATGGTAGTATGATAAAGTACTAATAGCGAAGGCATTTTTTTTATTTTCTTGATTTTTTTTTTTGAAAGGCAAATTGGTCGGTAACAAATCCACCTTGGAATTACTATATTCATAATATGAAATATTATGGAGAAGAATCTATCAGTTCATTCTAAATGGAGAGATTCTTGCAAAATAAAGTTATTCAGAAAACAGCTGTTTTGATGGAATTAAGTGACCTACTTGTTCCTTTTGATTTGTAATGCATATTTTCCAAGATAAATGGAAACCTTGTTTAAATAGTTGCAGACTCTAAAATTGTACAAGAACAGAAGTTGTACAAATTACCATTTTAATCACTTTCATAGTATATTCATGTTGATTACCTGGTAAGTATACTATTATAATATTAATCCTGTCATGAATTCATTACTTTATATGTAGGAGTAACAGACTAGGCAAATACAATGTAACCAACTTTTTTTTAAAAAAAAAATGACAATACTAAATTAAAAACTGTACTGTTGATAAACATAGCATTGCCACATGATTGCAGCAATGTGCTTTTCCAAAACTGCAAAACTTCTGTTTCTTCCTCCTCCCGGAAAAGGAGATAAACTGCAACACACAGCAAAGTAGACTATAAGCCATCTATACATCATTATATTTATGAATAAAAAAGCATAGACTGATATACACATTTTTTTAAAAAATGTGTTATGCTATGAATAAACAGAACAGAAACTGTTGATTGAAAAGATGGTCCTTCCTATACATCTGTAAGTTTATGGCTGCTTATACTGTCAATTTCTTTAGCTTAAGCATGGCACAGTAAATTTAGACAAGCCTATGTGTGGCTCCCTTGTCCATTGTTCCTGTAGGAATTTGTGGGCATTTTAAATCTATTGGAATACATACAAGACAAAACATGAGCTCAGAGAATACGCAGGCACAAAGAATATTATGAATAACTGTATGTTCTAGCTTCAAATACTGATGTACGGCTCCCAATTTTTATAAAATGCAGTTGCAGGCACATGGCTGCAGAATAAATTAATTCTCTAACAATGCTATGAACACCTGAAAAAATAAACTAGCTTTACTTTCTATTGAAAAAATTAAGCAAATATTAAAAAATGTTAAAAGGCTGACTTGTATTCAGTTTTATTTTTAACTTCAACCTTTATTGGTGTATAAGCAAGTCCATTTTCAGAGTGTTTTAAAATGATATCTCCTTATAATACTGTATATAGACAGAGCCCTGAAGCAAACACACAGGCACACAAGTGTACGGTTGTAAATTGTCTGCAGTGTGAGTTTAAAGCACTAGAGTGATTTAATAAAAGTCTTGCACAATAGAAATCAATTAACTGCACTTGAAATATTAATCCTTTCTTCAGAGCTTTCCTTTCATTCATACAATATGCCTTACACACAAAACCCCACCACCTTCAACACATCTAAAAAGAAAAACAGGCTGCAATGCCTTTTTTAAAGCTGAAAACAATAGTAACCCCCTTTGTCATAGTAACAGAAGTAAAACATTTGTACAGTCCTTACTTGGGAAGTGCTCTGAGGCATAATAATATACATCCTCATAGCCCTCATGATAATCCTCCTCCGGACGGTACTTTTTGCCTTTTCTTCTCCTCGATCTCCTTATCTGCTTGACCAACCCCAAGAAACGCTCCATCTCTCATTCACCAGCCCACAGGCTCCGGTCTGTGTATCTTTTGTTGCTATTGCCCAGAGCTACACTTCACAAACAGCTGGTGGCAAAAGAATTAATAGCCAGGAGAGAGAATTGGCCCCTTGGACCAGCCAGCTTGACACCACTCAAATCCAGCTTCAGCTCTAGCAATAAAAGGACATCTGACTCTGCATTAAAATAATCAAAGGTATTATCTCTACACCTTAAAACAAATTCTTAAAAAGAAGAAACATAAGCTGAAAAGATAGGATCTTCATGGCAAGAACACTTTAATAAATGAAATAAAGTTAACAATGGATCTGACAGCAAGAGGAATCCTAGCACTAGAATTTCACTATTCTCTGTATCCATCATTTGAAGTGGGGCCAGAGGGGAGGAGATAAATGCTACTCAATGGACTGAACCACATCTGAAAACACAAGAGGTTTTCTCCAACCTAATAATTACTCCTTGTTATTTATAATCATACAACCCCTAATCACTTAAGATTCCATTTATTTTTATTCGCTTTCTTCTTTTCCTTGCTTGATTTACAGAATAAACAATGCACAGCTCATTCCTGCTACAAAACAATGCAATCTGAACAAATAACAAAGTGGTTTAACCCATATACACAGACCACTCAATGGCAAGCGTGCACTGAATGTGTTAATTGGAGCAGCAAGAAGAAAGCTAGGCAGACGTTTTTAAATAAAAAAAATTACACACTGGGCACTGATACACCCCAATCATTATGTGAACAAATATTACAATATATAGATCTTTATTATTATGAATTCAAGGAGGCTTAAAGAAATTATCAAAGGAAACTAGAACGAAACATGCCTCAGTTGATTTAAGTTACTTATTTAAAAATCTTTTCCCTAGTTTCAAAACTTTTTTAAAAAAGCATGTGCTATGAAGTTATTCGTTGAAACCTCTTTTAAAGCTTGAAAAATTTTCAATGCTTTCTGTTTCCATGAATCTTATTTCACAAGCACTCTTGAAGATAAAGATGGAATTTCTAACAAAATCAGACCAACTTTTACTGAAAAAAGCTATCTTAAGCCTAACTTTAAAACATAGCTAAATACCATAAATGGTATACATACAGTATAAATGGTATACAGACAGTACCATTATTAAATCTTTTGCAATACAATTAATTCAGGGCAGAAAAAAAGGAAGCATTTCACACAATATATATTAAATTATGAAAATTACTAACAAAATAGGTGGTGCTCGTCATCATGGGAAGGCTTAAGACTAATTCATGGAGTATAAGTAGTTAGTAGATATGACTGGCAAAGACTACTTCCAATTCAGGACTAGAATAGAGATACCAGCACATTGCAAGTGTGGTACAGCATAATGTCAATTACCTTATCAAATTATTTTAGACAATATGAGAAATCAGGCTACCACATTGATATCAAACATGTAAGCACAATAACTCATGGTAGTTTTTATTTACTATCTTCCTATCTCTTCTCACCATAAAGTCAAAGCATGGCAATGAACACAAATTGTTGTGGAAAATAAATAGGAGAGTGTTATTGTACTCACTCTCTGCTAGGAAGTTTCTTATAGTTATCCTGCTGGCCATGTATAGTTAGAACTCTGGACAGATTGCAAGGTTCTTTAGGCACTTTGAGACTCCTAACTTTCCTCCTATGGCAAAGGATACCCAAACCCTGTTTCAGGAAATCTTTTTACTTTCCCCTCTGGGAGGCTCCAACCATTGCTGCAGAGATTAGAAAGGCCATTTTAAAATCTGTTCCATTCTATAAGGGTCACCACAGCCATTCAGACACCATGGCTTGAATCTACTAGGAGCAACCAGAGAAGCCAGAATGCCTCAGAGGAAAGCAAATGACACCTTCCCAGCTTCTACAGATGCCCTGTCTCCCATAGGCTACTATTCTCTTCTTATTTCAGCAATTTTCCTCCACTATGCTTTTCCCCAACCTTACTTCTTCCCCTTTCTTGTTTGAAATTGTTCATTAAAAGAACCCTAAAGTTGCCAAGAAGGAACTTAGCAGAAGAGAATTGCATCCAACAGAATAATAGACAGTGTTGGAGGCATCTCCATTCATTAGTATGTAGGCAAGTGAAGTATGCTGCTTTTTGCAGAAAGTCTCACCTACTGTCATGCCATCAAATGCTGGTTGATCTCCCCCCCAAAAAAGGTTTCAGCAGCAGTTTTCCTCCCACTGGCTTGCCTCAAGATGCTAAAAATTCAATCCCATCATCGCAGGCCATCTGACTGGAGTGGTGGGAATTGACATCTTGATTTTAGAGAGTACTGTGCAAAAGGCCACACAGTTGTTCCAGTAAGTGCTGACATGATTATTATTGCTGCTGTTGATGTCATCAGCAGCAGCATTACTCATTGGAAGAGTCACGAAACATTTTTATTATTTTAGGTTTTTACTATACTGAAAAGTCTGAAATTCCCTTCATAAAAGGATTCATAATAATTTTATATTTCCTGTAGTCATCTTTTCTTTTTTTTCTTCAAAATGAAGGAATCATATTCCAAGAATATGAGTTCAGTAAAAGGTTTGTATCCTTATCGAATCCATGTACCTTCAATTTGTAACCCAGACTTAAAAGTGGATATATTTTGAAATATTATACTTTAGTCGCATAAAAGACATCAAGAATTTTAAGGGAAATGTAAGAGTCAAGTTAAAACATTGAAAAAAGCCCAAGAAGGATTTTGAAAGCAGAAATAGCTTGCAGTCATAAAGCTTCTTCCAGTTATTGCTGCACAGTGATGACAATGATAAACTGAAGGATTTTATTCCTAATGAACTCAAGCAAGCATGTTTGGCTTAGGGATAAAAATGACAAGCTTATATGCATTCTCTTAGCACACTGTAGATGTCCAGACTTTTCCAATAAAACAAAGATCTGACATTTATTAATTCACTGGAAGTCCTATATTAATTGTTTGACTCTCTAGATTTCTCTAATAGTTGTTCAATAGCTTTGTCAGATTTGTCAAATTCACATCCCATTTTCAGCCAGGATATCAAAAGTTATATGGAGATCTCCCTTAGCTTTATCCTCAGAACAACAACCCTACAGATTAGTTGGAGTGACTAGCCCCAAATCACCCAATCAAGTTCTAGATCTAAGGGTATACTTGAACCTGCCCCCCTCCCCGATGCAGTCTTTACCAGTACACCACACATTGATTTAAGATTTTTCTTATCCTTAGAAGTCCAAGGAAAAGATAATTGTATTTAAAAAACAATGTCAGCTTACATTCTGGAAAGACAAAAGGGAGGTCTAAATATTCATTTAAAAGTAATTAGTGTAAACTAAGAATAATTAATCATTCAGACAGCAAAATTCTTTGCATCATATCTATTGTATCATATCCATTACTGTTACCTTAAACCCAAATCGCATATTAGATACAATAGTGACCTCTGAGCCCTCTGACCCAATCTTTATGCAGTGGAAGGATTTATAGTGTATAAGTTATTCCTAACAGTCACTCATCCAATTGTCTTCTTTTAAAAAAATCAATTCCACCATTTCAAAGGTCATCTTTCTCATTGACTGATTTTTAGAATCAGAAAGTTCTAAATATATGGTCCAATCAATAATATTACAGCTCTTTGAAAACAGATTTCATATAAGCCAGTCCAGATGGCTGTTCTACATAAAGAGCTCTGATATACACAGGGGCCAAACATGGGGACTATAAGCATTATATTCAAACTCTTCAAGGTGGCACAGTTGTCAAAGATGCTCAGCTACAGCTATGCAAACTGCTCATTCCCATTGTAGGTTAGTCTACCTCTTCCCTATGTTGCAGCTGCTTTATTAGATGGAAGTAATTGTTTGATTTATTAAGAAGAAATAAAACATAGTTTAATTTAATAAGTAAAACTATGGGTGGGATTACAACATGCTAAGGCACAAATTTGGAATTTACTAGGTAAATTCCCATCAAATTACACCACCTAGTCCACCTCCTCTGGTCTTGAAAATTAAGCAGTGTCTGTCTGTCTGTCTGTTTGTTTGTTTTTATTGGGTTCTAAGGCTTCCCTCATCCAGAAAGATTTTAATCAGTTTGTCTGTCTGTCTGTCTGTCTGTCATCTACCAAATTTATACAGTCGTCCATCTCCCCAAAGGCAACTCTGGGCAGCACATAACAATAAATAAAACTGCCAATATAAAAAAGATAAAAATCTAAAAAAAAAAACAGTAATATTTATGTATGTATGTATTTATTTATTCATTGATTCATTGATTGATTGATTCATTTATTTAATGATCAGCAGTAATATATAACATTAAAAAAATACTAACCATGGGATAAGGGAGGATAAAATCAGCCCCCTCAGCTATGGAGCCATTGAGACAAATCTCCAGTTCCCTGGGAGCCCCGAAGCCTAGCAGCATAACCAGGTTTTGAAGGCCTTTCAAAAAATCAGAAGGGATGGGGCCAAACTAATTTCAGGGGGAAGGATACTAAGCACCATAGCAGAGAAGGCACCTCTCCTGGGATCCACCAGAAGTAGGTTCCTCACCAATGATATCCATAGCAAGCCTTCTCTGCAAGACCTAATGGAGCAGGCTGCTGTAACTTAGATAGCCTGGTCCCATGCCATGAAGAGTGTTAAAGATTAAAACCAGCAGTTTGAATTGGTCCTGGAAATAACCAATGCAGCTTGTAAAGCAGAGATCTAACATACTGGTAATACCTCAAACCATGGCAGTGGATAAGCTTATTCAGCAGCCTCATAGATGTTGAAAAGAAGAGAAAGCACCAAGCCCTGTGGCACCCTACATACTCCTCAATTATCACCAACTGGAATTGATCCTGAAGGAAAGAGATTTATTTATTTAGCTTATAATATACGCTAGACAGAAGTAGGCATACACATAATCCACGTCCTGCGTCTATAGCATTCCTTAAGCTACACATGCTCCCAGGGCAGTGCTAAATGGGTGACAATGGCCAGATATAGCCATACTGCCCTCTTGGGTCTTGCAGCCATGACAAACAGAGGTACATAAAATCAAGGAATGAAATGAACTCCACAACACCATGCCACCCACCATCACCACCAACCCTCTGAGCTGATCTAGAAAAGGATACCATGGTTGATGGTATTGACAGTTACTGGGAGGTCAAGTAAAGCAAGGATGGATATACTACCCCCATCCTGCCCAGAACAGAGGTCATCCAAAAGGTGACCAATGCCATCTCTATCCCATATTCAGGTCTGAATCCTGACTGGAGCTATTGTGCAATCACCCTCTCCACCACCTTCCTATGGAGGAGGGGGCTGCTAAGAAAATTGCAGGCACCTGTGCTGCCTTTCCTATTTGAGCCTTGTCAACAGAGTCAACATGGCAGAATTGCTTATAAAAGCTGTAACCTTTAAACAGGTAAGGGAGAAGATGGGAGGAGAATAGAGGAGATGGGCATATTTTGAAAGCACAGCAGCAGCAAAGAAGAGCCAAATAAAATAAAGGATTTTCTTCACAGAGATGGAAGGGTCTGGAGGAAAAAGGTGAGGAAAAGCAAAGCATAACATTGGGAAGGTGCCCGTCTTTACCTGCTGCCCAATAATGAAGAAGAAAATAGTACCAGAAGAAATCCCAGAGGAGATTTAAAGCCAGAGTCTATAAGAGTTAAAATACTCTTGTATACTAGTGACAATTTGATGGCTGCCTGGGAAATATATTATCCTTTGAGCTAGCAGGGTGACAAATGAGGACAAGACTTATTAGATCAACTCATCACCCTGTGTAGAAGGGGTATCAGAAAATTACCTGTGAAGCTGTTTCTCTCAATAAATTGGAGTGGAGTCTCCCCTATTCAAGGATGTTATTAAATTTGCTTTGTAGAAGAGAGGGTGTCAAAAAGACAATGGAAGTATGTTATGATCCATGCAGAGATTCTTTAGTGGGACTAATATACACTTGATAATAGAATACAATAAATGGTGTTGGTAGTTCATCAGATATTGTTAATTTGTACAAAACAGGAATGCTGTACTTTTAGAACTTCAGTTAAAAACACCTACTACATTTAGACTTTAAATCTAATCTCCCACAAATGATAGGCTTATATGACAAAAATCCTGATGAAAGGGAAATAATCTTATATTGGTAGAATTAGTTAAACTGTGCAGATGACAACACAATCATTTTTGAAAACCAAAGATGATTGCTTGATATTTCATTTTCCAAGAAATCTAAATAACACTAATAAGTTTACAAATATAAGAATATTACTGTTAAATTTTAGTTCATGTTCAGTAGGTAAACATTACCAAACCATGCCAGAGACATCTTATAGCCAATGAAGATTTCATCTTAAATTCTTTCAGAGATGGATGCATATACCTATTTTGCTAGTTATTTTTTCATAGAATCAGCTAGCCAACAAGCTAAGGTTATGTTTGCAACTATTAGGTCACAAATGACTCTTGCCTAATCTGAATAAATCTTTTTTTTTTTGTAAATTTTTATTGATTTTCTAATAT
The DNA here is from genome assembly GCA_023970755.1 of Azemiops feae. Classification (NCBI taxonomy): domain Eukaryota; kingdom Metazoa; phylum Chordata; class Lepidosauria; order Squamata; family Viperidae; genus Azemiops; species Azemiops feae. Next base: position 929,216 of record JALGBA010004248.1, read on the forward strand.
TACATTTAAATATTTGAAAGCAACGTGGCGGCTGGGTACAATAATTCTATTACACATAGATATCATTAGTACAGATCTCAAACTGTTACAATCCCCATTCCCTCTCTTTCTCCCTTAATATCTACTGTCTCATATTTTAACTAATACAATTCTTGTTCTGTCAATCAAATAGAAAGTAACTTTCTAACATTTATCAATAATTTTTAGTTAACATATATCTTAGTTGTTTTAACTTTTAATCTTTACACAATCAATGACCTAATCAATTTTTCTCAATTTTAATTTTCCATTAATATTTAAATTTAATGTTTAATAATTATCATTTCCACATTTTAGATGAGCCCAATTCCTTTATCACCATTCCTCCCAAAATCTAATATTCAGGATACACATCTTATCTATATAAGTTCTCACCATCTACATCAACAAGTTAATAATGCAATAATATTGTTCTTATTTTCTAATAATTCTCAAGTACCTCAAAATCTTAAATTTAATAACCAAAATTTCTTTTATTTCCACATTTAATACTTCCTCTCTCTTCTTCTTTATATCTACTATCTCATATTTAGAACTAATAAAAAAAAAATTCCCCCTTTACTGCTACATAAAGACATCTTTCTCACTTTCATATACATTCAACTTGTGTATGATTTCTCTAAACATCCAATAAACTAGGGGAAAAAATAGAAGGAGCATTAAGAACCCCAATTTATAGCAATAATTTCTTTAGCAAAAGAAAATAAATAAATTTATGTTAATGAATCATTAAATATTTTAGGGGACTTCCGGTCCCACGCAGCAGCGCAGCAGTCGAGGGGTTCGGGACTCTGTGCCCTTCGGCTGAGTTTCTTCCTGTTAGGGGACACTAAATGGGCCAGAAGCCGCCCCGAAGAGGCGGCAAAGAAGGAAGGAAGTCCCAGGGACCTTGGAGAGATGGCGGTCAACCCGATCGGTCCAGAAGAAGCCTTCCAGAAACCAACAGGAGAAAGGCTAGCCTAACTTCAGAGTTTAGCCCAAGCTGCAAGCAACCGAAGTCAAAAGCACTATTTTAAGCTGATTGTAAATAGCGCATTTGAATCTGGGTAAGAACATCGATTTTCTTTATCCTACTTATCAACTTTCCTGAAGGAAAAAAAATCCCAAGAAGCAAAAAACCTCCGAAAGTGAAGGAGGGGGATTTTTGCCCCACCCTTTTACTAACGGAAGCGGCGAATTAAACCTTTTATGGATGACCAAAACATATTGAATTGAATTGAAATGAAATGAAATGACTATAAAACCTAAATTTGGATAACTTTGAAGTTACTGAATGGTTAAGATTGTCATTTTAAAGACAATTTGTTCATTTTGAAAATTTAAAAAATAAACCAGTTCTGACATCTAGTGGTGGATGAAGACTATGACAGCTATGGCTTTCATGCAGGACTTGGCAAAATCTGGAAAAAACCAATCTCTACTTGTGACCTTCAAAGCTCTAACAATAGAGAACAGTTGTGACAAAAAAGAAAACAATCTGGGCTGCAGACAAAGTGAGACTTACAAACTTCAGGGAACAAAAAAAACATTTTTGAACTTTCTGGATTACAAGTATCTATTTAACTCTGACCCCAAAGCTATTTGCAGAGAAAAGAAAATTTGGATTCTTGGTCATAGTGGAATCCATGATGTTGCAACTAATTCAAATAACAATGATTTCAAACCACAAAGAAATCCAAAATAACTTTGAAAATATAAACCAATTCATCTCCAATTTAACTTTACAACAACAAAAAATCCCAGGAAACAACAACAGAGAAGGAACAGATAAAACAGACAACTGAATACAAATTTGAGGACAGAGACTTAAAAATGGAACCTAACAAAACAAAGAAGTATGATTTAACCCAAGTGGAAAAAAATTTACAAGAAATACTGGATTTGGAAAAGACAACTTATACTTTAACACCACAAAACAAATTTGAGGATAAGAAAAAGATTGGACAAAATGGACTGCAGAGATGCCAGGAAAAACACTAGAACTGGAGAGACAAAAAATGATAAGAGAAGCAGAGAGAAAAAGAAAGAAAAAGATTTTCAACAAAAATGAATGGGCAAATGCCTCTCACAAAGATATTTTTGACTCTTTGATTCTTTGACTCAGCAGAACATATTGATTAAGAAAGATACTGGGCAAAAGAAAAAGACTAAAGTGAAAATTAAGAAAATAGACGATGGGGCCTATCAGAGAGAATATTTTAAAAAGAAACACCTGTTCGAATATGGTTAAAGAAATAGAAAAATTTTGGATGTGAATTTGACTTTAAGAGGGAAAAGCCCCTCAAGTAACATAGTACTTTCTTTTTCTTCTTTTTTATTTTATTTCTTGATATGAGTAATATAAAAGAGTTGGAATGGCTTATATAAAGGAAACCTTTTAGATATCTAAAGGTGATTGACTTTAAGAAAATTACAATGGATTAAAAATGTTTTGAATAAGAGGACTAGATTTATTAAATGGAATATTTAAAGATTAAATATATATTTTAATTATGGTAAAAAAGAACGATTTTTTTTTTTGAAATAAAGATGTTTAGCTTATAGGAAATAGGGATTTTAAGTAGCATACTATCTTTTTATTTTTTTATTCTTATTCTTTTTTCTGTCTTATTTATTCCTTAAGAAAGGTAAAAGTATCAGGTTGGCTTACATGAGAAAAAATAGACTTAAATATTTAAATGTAATTAACTTTGAGAAAATCTTAACCAGTAAGAATAAAGATAAAGATAAATAACCTTTATTGTCATTTTTATATTGTGGGCACAATGGCACACATAAAGAATGAAATTTAGTTGCCCGCTCTCAAAGTGAAACATATACATGACACACACCTAAACATACTATGTACAACATATATATAGACCCACATCCCTACATATACATAGCAAATAAATATTAAATACTGTCCATCTGGAATATATAACGCAAGGAGGAAGTTTGAGAGTTCGCAAGGTTAATGCTGTATGGAATGAAACTATGGCTGAATCTGGATGTTCTGCTACGGATACCACGAAGCCTCCTCCCAGAAGGTAACAAGGAAAACAGGTTGTGAAGAGGATGTGTAGTGTCCCAGAAAATCTTGCGGGCCCTGCTCAAGCAACGCTTCTGTGCTATGTCCTGGATGGTAGGGAGGGAACTGCCAATGATCTTTTCGGCCATCCTCAACACTCTCTGCACCGCCTTCCTGTCTGAAGCAGTGATGCCTCCAAACCAGACTGTGATGCTGTATGACAGGATGCTCTCGATTGTCCCCCTGTAGAAAGTGGTCAGGACAGGGGAAGGAAGATGTGCTTTTCGCATGCAGCGCAGAAAATGCAGGCGCTGCTGAACATGCAGGCGCTGCTGAACATGCAGGCGCTGCTGAACATTGTGGGAAAAACAAATGTAAACAAGAACTGCAAACAGAATCTATGATGAGACAACCAGAATGACTAGATAGAAAAGGAATATTATATTGATGTGATTATTATCTGTAGAAATATTAGAAAACTTTTATACTCAATCATCATTCATTAAAACAACAAGAATTGTATTAACTTAAGGTTGGTAAAAGAGAACATTATGGGAAAAAGAGGAAATCAAGGAAAGTTATTATGTGGATTATAGATTATAGAAATCAACTGTTAGTGAATGTTTCTTAAATGTAAACCCAGACAACACACTGTTTACCAAATATTAAGGTAATTATGTTAAAAATTAATAAAACATATTTTTTTTAAAAAGAATCATTAAATATTTTAGTTCCCTACTGATCCCTTTTTTGCTGGGAATACAGCTACATATAAAAAAAAATAAAAGAAAAAACAATCTGTTTTACTTAAGCAAGGGACACCAATAACCTGTAAGTAATTCTGCACACCATCAGCAATGCTAGTTTAAAAAGCAAATATACTTATTTGCATATTCATTCATTCAACTTATTCATTTTCCTTTGTATATTACTCTGTAACTAAGCTTAAGTTTATATAACTTCAAGACAATACATAGTGGTGCAATTTATTTATATTGTTATGTCCTAATTATGATTTTAAAGGATGCAAATTAATCCATTAATTACTTAATTAAAAAATAAATAAAAATATGATACAGTACAATAAACTACTTCAAGTTGGTTACATTGTGGCAGCAAAGTTCCATTTATCTACAAAATGTAATTCCTGCCTTAAAAAGTATTCAAGACAAACATAAGATGTTATTTTATACCAAATCAAAACCACAGTTGCCTGTCTTAATGATAGTTTTCCAGGCTTCACACCCCTCATAATGATTGATGAACATTATTATTAGTATTATCATTACTGTTTTTTGCATATCAGTATACTAATATAGAGTCCTGAGGTTGCTTATAAAATTAACATAAAATGAAAAATATTGGTTACATTAATAAATACAAAGGGCATACACTTTAACTAGGGTACAGCTGTTTACTGAAGTGCCTTAGAAAGACATCAAGACAAAATTGTAACACAATAAATAAAGCTACAAAGAAAGCAGCAATAAAACCATGTGCTTGTGTCCTTTGTATGTCTGCATTTCCCCCCCATAGAGTGAGAAACTCCATAATGACACCAGACAAGCACTCTTGAAACTGCCTTGGGACTGATTAGTAAGAGTTCAGTGATCATTTCTATGCAGGCTCATCACTCATAAATGAAATACACAATGACAAAAGAAGAAAAATGGTAATACTATAACTGTATATGTCAATCTGAGCTTCTGGAAAAAAGGTGGGATATAAATCTAACACATAAAATAAAATAGTAGAAATTAAAAGAGGAGAGCAAAGACGAAAAGTATGATCAGGTAATATAGAACTGTCAACAGATTTCCTCAGATTTTGATTATGAGTTCAGTCAAAGAGAAAGTAGTACTTGTCATTTGTTTTAAATTTTAAAAATTACAAGAATATATTATTTCAGATGATTTCCACTAGAAGCATTTTTTCATTTCTACAGGAAGAAAAATATTAGAAGTTATTGAGATTAATTGCTACTGTTAATAACTCAAGTTGGTAGTCACTGTAATGTAGTGTTTGCATTTCCTTTTGCCATTGGCTTAGTGATATTGAATGCACCTACATCCAAGAATCCCTTCCCCACCAAAAGAAAAAAAGATCATTCATTTAATACCCTGGGATCACCTTCACCATGTGCATTGACTACTCCAGGAAATGCAGCCCTCTCTGAGTCATGAAACAGAGAACTGTTCTAATTTAAGGCATTTATGTCTAATGAATGCTTTATGTAGCCACACTTGACAAATAATTTTTCCCCAAAGAACTTTACAGCCTGAAATACATACACATATTGCATACTGAGGTTGGTTCAATAAATCTTCCAAGTACTTTCTAATATTCTGTGTAGCACTTGCTTCAAGGAAGCTGCAATTATTCATCTTACATCTTGTGCAGGGGGGAAATATAGGAAAGAGGTGGGAAATATAGCAATTCAGAGAGTATGAATCTATATGGAAAGCAAGCTGGAAATTTTAAGGAAATTTGATTATTCTTTTAAGATCAGAATCACTATTTTAACTACAACTATTTCTTAGAATAGTCCCATCTCCTTTAGTCTTGCTTTCCTATTTTTTTTCTTTTTGCTCCAAAACCAGATTGCAAGAGAGACTATCTTCTTTTTCAGGTATATTAATTCTGAAATTAGGGAGACTCAAATCCAAATCCAAGTCATTTTCTTGACAACAACATGGAAGTGATTTGGCATTGCAACCTTCTTCTGAGATTTTTTGTTTTTTTTTAATTCCGCAGTCTAGCCTACACCTCAAGGATTTCTTCACAGGCTTTTAAACAAGATTCAACATACCAAAGTTTGAAAATATTTGACTCAACATATTTAACTCAAATAGGAAATAAATGGATATTTTAAATGATATGTTCTCAAACTTCTTTGGATAATGGTAACAATCCGATCTATCTCTAACGTCTGTAAATCTGTTTTTAATTTAAAAATAAGTAGGGACATTTCTATCAAGGATGTAGATCTCACCTTGAGAACAGAGAAGGAATGAACGAACTGTTATGGAGAAAAATTACTCAGTCCTGAAAATGAGGGGAGCATAAGAAAGAAAAACTAGATGGGATTGAGGGACATTTAGTCAGGCTTTCAATATTTTAATGTTCTAGCATACTGCAATAAAGAGCACCCTGGAATCCCTGCTGTGCTTGTTTTTTGGCTACTTTATAGGGCTGACAATTTTCCATCATAATATTTCAGAATTTTTTTAAAAAAGTTCAAAGGCTTTAAGGGACTTCCAGAAAAATTTCATTCAACAGAACTTCCTTTCTTCCTATGCAGAAGAAGAGAAGAGAAACTGCCTACCTTTGACTTCCACATGGTGATACTGGTGGCTGCCATTCAATGCCTAATACAGACATTCTCCTAGCTGTTAGGAGTAAGAAGATCAGTTTTAACATCTAAAGAATAGAAAACTACAAACTTAGCAACCAACCTGTGCTGCCCAAAACTGTCAACAAACATGTTTACTGGGTTTTAGAGATCTTTCAGAAAACCGACCATCCCTCGACCAGCCTGCTTTTCATACAAAAAATGTTGTGTGTAGAGCATTCAGATCAATCATACAGAAAGGTTAATACCACAAGAAGAAAGAAGTCATCATAAGCCTAGTTTGGATAGCCAACATTTCTTTTCCTCAAAAGCACAAATGTAAAAAGAAAGGTTGAATTAAATCAGTTTATTAAAATTTCTACAGTCTCCTAGCAACTTATGTCTTTTGTTTACTTTCCATTTTTCCTACCCAGGTTCACCACTTTATGTAACAGATGCATGGAATGATAAAATTTACAATTTGATGACAGTCATTGTAACAAATCCAAATGTTATTGTCATTTTTTGTGGCGGAGGAGGTACCTCATATTTTTAGAAGATGTGTCGTCTTCTAGCATGATAGATGTGGATTAGGTTAAAAATTCTTCATTTATATTTAAATGTATATCTTAGTTACTCAGAATGGACATTTGTTTTATTATGTGATATATTAAGAGAACTAGGAGAGAGAGATATTATGATTCACATATTAAATGCATCACAGAAATTTATGTTCAAATTATTCAGAGAGCTGAGCAATATCTATGCATTTTTAAAAACCTCATGTGGAAAAGAAAGTAAAATATTCAAAGGCAAAGATGTTCCCTAGCTGTTAAATGAAGTCCAAATCTGATCCTACAGAGAAGATGGGTAACTGCAGATGGTTCACTATTAATTCCTGAGTTCTCTTCTTCTAAAGCTCAGATTGTATTTAAATTGTTGTGAACCAACTTGATTGTTTTCTAATAGTAAGCTGAGATGTACATTCAATAAATATGGAATAAGACAACTCGTCGCAGCCAATTTGCCATGGCCAACTCGCTGCGGGACAACTCGCCATGGCCAACTCGCCACAGGATAATTTGCTGTGGGACAATTCAACAACTCAATTTAATTATTTAAAATAGTTAAAACATTATTTTAATTTTTGTCATTCACATCTCATTTTGTCCATCCTTTGGCATCCTTTCTTTAATTATTCTATTTCACTATTTCTTTGATATTAGTGTAACTCTCGTCCCATGGCTAATTGTCCCATTGGCTAGTTGGCTGTGGCAAGTTGTCATAGACTCCAATAAATATGTGTTAAACACAATACTATGGTTGAAGATGAAATTAGTGGAAAGATAGATCTGGTTGTGCTTTAATCTTTGATGGTTTGGCCCCTACAATTTTTGAAGACAAATTTAAATCTAGATGAAAAATTTCTAGTCTGATGTTCCCTCACAGGATTTTTTTTTTTTTTTTTTTACTAATGTGGAAATTCTAAAAGAGTGTATCTGGAACTCAGATTTACAAAGGAATAGGAGTTGAGTCTCAATCATTGGTATGCAAGAGTGCATACCTTTTGTTCTGTTCTCAACACAGGCATGGAGACGAGGCAGTTTGTGCAAAAAGATGTTCTTTATTTGGTACTTGCACTGAACCGAAGCAAAGGAGAAAATGGCAACATGCCCTTTTATACTTCCCCTGCAAGGGGAGGCTCAACCAATGAATGCAGGCCATTCTCCCGCCTCGCGCATGCGCACGAGGCTGGAGACAGCCTGTCTGGGTCCCGGGCAACTTATGGGCTGCCCGGGTCTATACAACCGGTCCCGGGCAAACACGTGGTCTGCCTGGGCCTCTGCAGTCATCCTGCAGGTTGCCTGTGCCTTGCCGATTGACTCAGCAAGGCTCAGGACACAACACCTTTGCTGTCTATCTTTCCCGTATCCCAGCCCTGAAGAAATGTAGGACTTTTATGTTTGCTCGGTTTCATGTTTTCCCCTCAGTGCACATGATCTTCACATATCAGAATTTGATACTGTTGGAGTAATATCTCTTGCCCTGATGATACTAGTGAGATAAAAAAGCTAAATTAGGTTCTCTGTTCTGCTCATTTTATAAAGGGACATCATTTTAAAGTATTTTGATTACACTACTTTTAAAGTATTTTCCAAGCAAAGGATCTGAACTTTATTCTTCTTACAGCATCTCCTATCAAATCAAAGATGTTGGTATCTTTGGCAGCATAGACTGCTGATCTGCAATCTTGAAGATAAATAACAGAATAACAGAGTTGGAAGCAACCTTGCTATTCAACCCCTGCTTAAACAGAAGACTCTATACCATTTCGGACAAATACTTTCCAAAGTCTTCTTAAAAACCTCCAATGAGACAGCACCACAACCTCTGAACATAGGATGTTCCACTGATTACTTGTTCTGTTAGAAAATTTATCCTTAGTTCTAGGTTGGACCTCTCTTTAATAAGTTTCCATCTGTTTACTTCTTGTCTTGCCCTGAGGTGCTTTGGAAAATAGGTTGTCCCCCTCTTCTTTGTGACATCCCCTCAAATATTGGAAGACTGCTATCATGTCACAGCTAGTCCTTCTTTTTGTTAGACTAGACATACCCAGTTCCTGCAACTGTTTCTCATATTTTAGCCTCCAGCCCTCTAATCATCTTTGTTGCTATTCTCTACACTCTTTCTAGAGTCTCAACATCTTTTTTTTTTAACTCAAGCTCAATACACAATACTTCTAACTTTTGTCTTTGGTTGTAAGTTAGAAGTTGTTTAATTTCACTATTTATTTCTCTTTGTTATTATTTTGTATATTGTGTGCTGACCATAGCTATGAATTACATCCTGAATAATTAAATTTGGAAAAGAATATATGCATAATTCTAATTCCATTCCCAGCACTTTTTAAATCAAATCATTGTCTACACAAAAGGTAAGAGATGATTAAAGATAAATTGGTATGTTATACTTTCTGTATATAAAATACTATCAGTTTTAAGTTGAAAACATATTTTCATTACAAAAATATGATTTAATTTAGCAAACCAATTGATCATATTTTATTTTACATTTCATAAAACCTTTTCTGGGAAACATACACCTCAAATATTACTAAAAAGTAGATAAAAATTTCATGAAAAATAATATATACAGTTGGAAAATTCACAGCATGTGAATTTGCCGAAAATCCTGTATAGAAATATGCATAGATGTAGGCTCCAAACAAATATGACCATGAAGTTATTTCTCTTTCACGGATGGCCTTTTTATTTGCCCATTTCCAGATATTCTTTTTTCTCATTAATTCTCTCTCCAGCCCAGCCCTGGGATTTTTCTTATTCCCAGGTTGATCCTGATATACTAAAAGTGTATGTTTAGAGAAATCTGAGGATTTATACCTGATTGTCCATCCCACTTTATAGTTGGTCAACCCAGAAATATGGCTACTTGCCCTGCATTCAGTTATAGCTGCTTTGAATCTTAAAAATAAGATGAAAATGGAAATTGCTAAATGGCATTTTCATCTGGCAATGTTAGAAATGCCTCACAGGTCAAAGTCAGTCTTTTTCTGAAAGAGAGGTTCTGCTTTATTTTTACCTGATCACCTGTAAAGTTGCTTATAAAATTTTTAAGCTAATGGTAGGAAGATATTCAAAGAACAATACAGCAGACAAGTTCTTTCTGCAATAAATAAATGATGAGAATCACAGTGCTTTGCTTTCAAGAGGGAGCAGAAGATGACTGAATTAAGAAAAGAAAGCAATTTAAGTTTTGTAATGAAAAATTCAATTTCCATATGTAAACTGCTAAACTGTTTTCTGTATTATTGGTACTAATTATTTATATGCACTGCATACATTATCTGAATTTGCATTTAGAGAGTTAAAACAAGAAATAGGCACATTCTGGAGAGCTGAAAATCTGAAATACTGGTTTAATCTGTAATATTAGATTTTTAGAATGAACAAGCTAATACATATTTCAAATATTGCATTATTAATAGGAGATTAATTTTTAAACCTGGGAACTCACAATTCAATTCTTTTCTCAGACAGTATCTTCAAGTGTGTTTCTCTACATTTTTAATTTCAGGTTAATAATACTGATCTACTTAGAGGATTCTTGCAATGATTATAGCAAATACGTATATACTAATTCATATTTTACATTTGAGTTTTTACTCATCAGATTTCTTGATGGAAGAGTGTACCAATTTTTAACTATGAACATATGAAGGCCCCATTTCTACATTTTTCTAAAAATATGAAAAAATGTATTCTAAATGTTTAGAGAGTCATTATGTTGTTTTGACACCCCCAGCAACTTTGCACCAGCCAGTCTCTCCTAGCCCAATCTACCTTGGGCTAGTGATAATGTAGGAAAAAAATGAAGGCAGGCCCCATGCACATTACTTTGAATTTTTGAAGTTTAGGGGAATATAAATTATAAAATAATATAATATAAAATTCTAGAGTCTGTAATCTGTGCTTTTCAGGCAGAAATTAGGTGTCCAGTTCAGCCCTTCTGCTTTATTGAGCTGCCACACTATCAGCCCCTCTACCACAAAGATCCTGCAGGAGAAGGGCAGTATGGACAACCGTGGGATCTGCAGGGTGAGAGCTGTAAACCACAAACACAAAGCTTTCATTGTGTCCCTGCATAACAGATACAGTGCCCTTGCTGACCTTAATAGGGACACTAAGGAGACAGGTCAAGGTAGTTGTGATGATGATAACTCAAATAAGCAGGGGATTGTGGTCCAAGATAAAGAACTTGTTTTGGATAGGGGAAATCAGGTATTACACATCAGGTATTACACATCAGTCATGCAAGAAGAGCAAGGCATCCAAAAAGAGAAGCCACCTTCTGGTTGGTGATTCAATTATAAGGGATGTAAATTTAGGAAAGGATAGAGGTTTTGAAAGAGGTCAGGTGTCTTCCACATGCTACTGCCAGCAGGGACAAGAAGCGTATTTTTAAGATAGTCAAGAATGCCAGCAAGGACTGTGATGTGGATGCTATTGTATATCTTGGCATGAATGATCTGTCCCAAAAAGATGTACTCTCTGTGCAGAATGACTTCCATAGCTTGGGGCAGGAACTTAGCAGGATAGGCTGTAGGCTTACTTTTTCAGAAGTTTTACTAGTGTATAAGGAACAAAATGGAAAAGGCCAGCATATAGCAGAATTCAATATGTGGCTAAAGGAGTGGTGTAAAGGGGAAGGCTTTGGTTACATTAGTCACGATGTCTGCAGCTGCTCCAATGAAAAACTGTATAAAAGAGATGGTTTGCATCCATCAAAGAAAAGGATTGAGTTACCTGCCATTAAATTCACAGATTTTCTGGAGAAATATTTAAACTGAACAATGGGGATAGTGAGTTAATTTATATAGAACATTCTTGTCCCACAGCAATCTAAAACTAATATGGTTATCAATGCATGTAATATAGATGTGTGTGCAGATAAGAATATCAACCTTACTGTCAAGCAAAATCAAGCTTTTAATAGTGAGTGCCACACCAAGTGCATTAATCAAACAGATGGTAAGGAAATAGGGGAACTCAGGCACCACACTGGTTATGTAGAAAGTAAACACAGGGTCAGTCATAAACAACTCAAATGTCTATACACCAATGCACAGAGTATGAGCAATAAACAGGGTGAATTAGAAATTCAGGTAAATGAGGGCAGATATGATATTGTTGCCATTACAGAAACTTGGTGGGATGAAACCCACAAATGGAACACACAGCTAGAGGGATTTAAATTATTTAAAAGAAACAGACCAAATAAAAGAGGAGGTGGAGTTGCTCTCTATATAATAACTACATCTCTAGAGAAATAGAGCACAATGATGAAAACTGTCTTGAATGCATTTGGGTCAATATAAAAGGGGGGGGGGAAATGACATTGCCATAGGTGTATACTATAGGCCACCCAACTAAACAGAGGAAATAGATGAACTTTTTGCTAGTCATTTAACTAAGGTATGTAGGAAGCACATCACAATACTAATGGGGGATTTTAATTATTCTGACATCAACTGGGAGACAAACTCTGCACCAAATGGAAGATCAAACAGATTCCTGACAAACCTAGCAGACAACTTTGTCTCCCAAAAAGTAGAGAAGGGAACTATGGGATCAGCCATATTGGACTTAATTCTCACTAACAGAGATGAAATGATAGAAAGTGTTGAAGCCACGGGAACCTTGGGAGGGAGTGATCATGCAATATTGGAATTCAACATTATGTAAGCACAAGCAATAGAACATAGTCAAACAAGAGTCTTGGACTTTAAGAGAGCTAACTTCGATAAACTTAGAGAGAGCTTGGGAAGGATTTCATGGATGAGAATCCTCAAGGGGAAAACAACTTAAGAAGCTTGGGAAATTTTGAAAAGTGAGATTATAAAGGCCCAGTCTAGCACAATACCAATGAAGAAGAAAAATAACAGCTCTCAAAAGAAACCAGCATGGCTGCATAAAGAACTCTCTTGATAAATTGAAAGACAAAAAGGACAAGTATAAAAAGTGGAAAGAGGGGCACATAACTAAGGCAGAATATCAGCAAATAGCCCGAGCCTGCAAAGATGAAGTGAGCTAAGGCTCAAAATGAACTAAGGCTTGCGACCAAAGTCAAAAATAACAAAAAAAAGCTTCTTTCAACATGTAAAAAAAAAGAAGAAAGTTAAGGAAATGATTGGTCCATTAGTGGGAGAAAGTGGCAAGAAGGTGACAAGCAACAGGGAGAAAGCAGAAACATTTAACTCGTTTTTTGCATCCATCTATGTTGTTGTTAGTTGTGAAGTCGTGTCTGACCCATCAAGACCCCATGGACAATGTTCCTCCAGGTCTTCCTGTCCTCTACCATCTTCTGGAGTCCATTTAAGGTCACTTCTACTGCTTCAGTGACTCCATCCAGCCACCTCATTCTCTGTTGTCCCATTCTTCTATTGGCCTCAATCTTTCCCAGCATTAGGCTCTTCTCCAGTGAGTCCTTCCTTCTCATTTGGTGGCCAAAATATTTGAGTTTCAACTTCAGGATCTGGCCTTCTAAAGAGCAGTCGGGGTTGATCTCTTCTAAGACTGACCGGTTTGAACGCCTTGCAGTCCAAGGGACTCACAGGAGTCTTCTCCAGCACCATAGTTCAAAGGCCTCAATTCTTTGGCACTCAGCCTTTCTTATGGTCCAACTCTCACAGGCATACATTGCAACTGGGAAAACCATGGCCTTGACTATACGCACTTTTGTTGGCAGGGTGATGTCTCTGCTTTTTAGTATGCTGTCTAGATTTGCCATAGCTTTCCTCCCCAGGAGCAAGCGTCTTTTAATTTCTTGGCTGCAGTCCCCATCTGCGGTGATCTTGGAGCCCAGGAAAATAAAACCTGTCACTACCTCCATTTCTTCCCTATCTATTTGCCAGGAATTGAGAGGGTCAGATGCCATGATCTTGTTTTTCTTAATGTTGAGTTTCAAGCCAACTTTTGCACTCTCCTTCTTCACCCGCATCAAGAGGCTCTTTAGTTCCTCTTCACTTTCTGCCATTAGAGTGGTATCATCTGTATATCTTAGGTTGTTGATATTTCTCCCGGCAATCTTAATTCCAACTTTTGATTCATCTAGCCCTACCTTTCTCATGATGTGCTCTGCATATAGGTTAAATAGGCAGGGCGACAGTATACAGCCTTGCCGGACTCCTTTCCCAATTTTGAACCAATCAGTGTTCCGTGTCCAGTTCTCACTGTTGCTTCTTGACCCGCATATAGGTTTCTCAAGAGACAAATAAGATGGTCTGGTACTCCCATCTCTTTAAGAACTTGCCACAATTTGTTGTGATCCTCACAATCAAAGGCTTTAGCATAGTCAATGAAGCAGAAGTAGATGTTTTTCTGGAACTCCCTAGCTTTCTCCATGATCCAACGTATGTTGGCAATTTGATCTCTAGTTCCTCTGCCTCTTCGAAATCCTGCCTGTACTTCTGGTAGTTCTCAATCCACATACTGCTGGAGTCTAACTTGTAGGATTTTAAGCATAATTTTATTAGTGTGTGAAATGAGTGCAATGGTGCGATAGTTTGAACATTCTTTGGCATTGCCTTTCTTTGGAATTGGAATGTAAACTGACCTTTTCCAATCCTGTGGCCACTGTTGTTTTTTCCAAATTTGCTGGCAAATTGAGTGTAGCACTTTTACTGCATCGTCTTTTAAGATTTTGAATAGCTCAGCTGGAATACTGTCACCTCCACTAGCTTTGTTGTTGTTCAGATTTCCTAAGGCCCATTTCACTTCACATTCTAGGATGTCTGGCTCGAGGTCAGTGACCACTCCATCGTGGTTATCTGGGATGTTAAGCTCGTTCTTGTATAGTTCTTCTGTGTAGTTTTGCCATCTCTTCTTAATCTCTTCTGCCTCTGTTAGGTCCCTGCCATTTTGGTCCTTTATCGTGCCCATCTTTGCATGAAACGTTCCCTTCATATCTCCAATTTTCTTGAAGAGATCTCTGGTTCTCCCTATTCTATTGTTTTCTTCTATTTCTTTGCACTGTTCATTTAAGAAGGCATTCTTATCTCTTCTAGCTATTCTCTGGAATTCTGCATTCAATTGGGTGTATCTTTCTCTTTCTCCCTTGCCTTTCGCTTCCCCTCTTTCCTCAGCTATTTGCAAAGCTTCCTCGGACAGCCATTTTGCTTTCTTGCATATCTTTTCCTTTGGGATGGTTTTAATTGCTACCTCTTGTACAATGTTGCAAACCTCCATCCATAGTTCTTCAGGCACTCTTGTCTATTCAGATCTAATTCCTTAAATCTATTTGTCACCTCTACTGTATATACATCAGGGATATGATTTAGTTCATACCTGAGTGGCCTAGTGCTTTTCCCTACTTTCTTCAATTTAAGCCTAAATTTTGCAACGAGAAGCTCATGATCTGAGCCACAGTCAGCTCCTGGTCTTATTTTTACTGACTGTATAGAGCTTCTCCATCTTTGGCTGCAGAGCACATAGTCAATCTGATTTCTGTGTTGACTGTCTGGTGATGTCCATGTGTAGAGCCGTCTCTTGGGTTGTTGGAAAAGAGTGTTTGCTATGACCATCGTATTCTCTTGACAAAATTCTATCAGCCTGTGCCCTGCTTCATTTTGTACTCCAAGGCCAACTTGCCTGTTATTCCGGTTATCCTTTGGCTTCCTACTTTAGCATTCCAATCCCCCATGATGATAAGGACATCATTTTTTGGTGTTAATTCTATAAGGTGCTGTAGGGCTTCATAGAACCAGTTAATTTCATCCTCTTCAGCACCAGTGGTTGGGGCATAGACTTGGACTACTGTGATATTGAATGGTTTGCCTTGGATTCGAACTGAGATCATTCTGTCATTTTGGGGATTGTATCCCAGTATTGTTTTTCCTACTCTTTTATTGACTATGAAGGCTATCCATCTTTACACAAAGGGAAAAAACAGTCCAAACTATCAAAAACAGTACCGTAACAAACAGATTAGAAACACAAGTTAAGATAGGCAAGAAAAAGGTAAGTGAGCACCTGTCCACCCTAGACAAGTTCAAATCACCAGGACCAGATGGATTACACCTTAAGGTTATGAAGGAACTGGCAGATGTGATCTCAGAACCACTGAACTATATCTTTCAAAGATCCTGGAGCACTGGGGAACTACCAGAGGACTGGAAAAGAGCTGATGTAGTTCCCATCTTCAAAAAAGGGGGAAAAATGGATCGAGGAAACTAAAGACCTATCAGCCTGACCTCAATACCTGGGAAGATTCTGGAAAAGATAATCAAACAACGAATCAGCGAACACCTAGAAGCAAACAAAGTCATATGAGCCAGCAGTGTGCTGCAACTGCCAAAAAAGCCAGTGTTAGGCTGCATCAACAGAGGGATAGAATCAAGATCACATGAAGTGTTGATACCACTTTATAACACCTTGGTAAGGCCACACTTGGAATACTGCATCCAGTTTTGGTCACCACAATGTAAAAAAGACGTTGAGACTCTAGAAAGAGTACAGACAAGAGCAACAAAAATGATTAGGGGACTGGAGGCTAAAACATATAAACAACAGTTGCTGGAATTGGGTATGTCTAGTTTAATGAAGAGAAGGACTAGGAGTAACATGATAGCAGTGTTCCAATATCTCAGGGGCTGCCACAAAGAAGAGGGAGTCAAGCTATTCTCCAAAGCACCTGAAGGCAGGACAAGAAGCAATGGATGGAAACTAATCAAAGAGAGAAGCAACCTAGAACTAAGGAGAAATTTCCTGACAGTTAGAATAATTAATCAGTGGAACAACTTGCCTCCAGAAGTTGTGAATGCTCCAACACTGGAAGTTTTTAAGAAGAGACTGGACAACCATTTGTCTGAAATGGTATAGGGTTTCCTGCCTGAGCAGGGGGTTGGACTAGAAGACCTCCAAGGCCCTTCCAACTCTATTACTATTATTGTTGTTTTGTTGTTATTATTATTAATAACAAATGTGTGGGTGGTCAATAGTGTGGATGTTGTGTGTAAACAACTTTTCTCCTTCATATATGTGTTCTTGTGGTATCCTACTCTTGTCCTTTGCCCCATATTTGGATGCCTATTCTGGACTATTCCCATCTCTGTCTGATTATCTCTCACAAGCAGCTTGAGGACTATTCAGAAAGCAGCTAAACATGATCTCTTCAAACCATAAATGTTGTCTCTCTAAATACTTGCCTTTTTATTAGTTACTGTCAAAAGATTTACAACATGGCAGTAAAGACTCTCAGGCTTGTCATTACTTTGTTTTGTCCTTGCATCAGCTTACATGTGAGCCAATCAAACATATTTCTATCACTTGCACCAGCACATGTGTGTAGAGCAAATTGATGCATATATATACTGTACATGTATAAACACATCTCTGCATTGCCTGCCTGCCAATAAAATTCAACACAGCAGCATTCATAAAGCTGTCCCACATTCATGAACGCTTAACTTTTGTGTGTGAATTAAAAAAGAAAAAAGTATCCGTAATTTACCAGGCAGGTTGGCAGGCGTACAATTGCAAACAGTCATATTCCATCTGGCTATGTGCTTTTCTTCCTCTCCATTCCCACACCACCCTTCCAAACTAAACCAAAAGCAGTATGAGAATGATTACTTCCTTCTAATATACTGGCTAGGCTTGAAACAGCTGTAACAGTCAAGACGATGCCTCTTGAAACAATCAAGTTTCATATCATGTTTAGGACATAACTACAAAATAAATCTCTCAAAACACATGCATTTTGTTTCAGACTTGAAAGAATCATTTTGATGTTCAAAACTTTGGAAACTGAAATATCCTGCACATCCTAAGCAAAAAAATAGATGAACTTTTAGGGAAGGAAATATTCTGAACTGTATATTTTTCCTGTAGAAATGCTTATAACAGCCCAAATTCCAAAGTGCTGTGTGCAGTATTCTTACATGGATAGAGGTTTTTTTTTCTACTTTTTTCTCCCTGCAACAGCTTTTCTCTTCTTCAAAATTCCTGCCTGAAATCGTTAGGGCAACAATAGTTGTTGGCTTGCAAAATAAGTTTCTAGAAATCCTAGTTTGCACTGAATGCCTGAATGTGCATGGGGTAACTTTAGACTGTGTCCTTAGTAAGAGCAGGGACTGCTACCTGGGGCTTGGATACATTTAAGGCAGGCAATGTAATTTGCTCATCTTAATTAAAAAATATTATGTTAAATTTTCTCTCTGCTGAAGACAGACAGGAATTAAATAGTAAACTCTCAGAAACTTGGCCAAACCTGGCTGTGAACTAACATTTACTGTAATTTAGAAAATGAAGCCATTGCAATAAATTGGCCATATCTAAGCAAAATAGGAGAAATACAGAACTTATACACACTCCTGCTTCAAGACTCTCATACTCTTTCCCCACACTTCGCCTATGTAGAGAAATTTCTTTTATAACACTTCCTGAAAGTGTTTCTGAAAGAAGTTGAATATTTATAGTCTCTGCATTCTTTGTCTAAAAATCTCCTGCAACTACTGGAACTATAATAAAAAAACCTTTGCTATCTAACTCCTAATAAGCAGTAGAGGCCTATCTGTTGATGCTCATGGCATATGGAAGACTGCAGCTTGAAATATAAGAGGAATATATTGAAAACATCCATGAATTAATGTCATATTTATGGAACAAAAACAAAGGATATGGAAATAATATACTTGGTGTGCAATTGATGAATACCTGCATAGAAATGAAGGTGTATTATTATGAATTGAAGGGGCTAAAATGTAGGTCAGAAAGTGTAGGCTGATGTAGGTTGGTGAGGGTGCATATGAAAATAAGAGCCCAAAGTTTTGTGATAGCTGATGTTGTGGACCAGTGAATAGTGATAATGAGAGAACCACAGTTGAAAATTGTGCAATGTCCTGAATAAAAGCAATCCAGGAAATAAGAGTTGCTAATGTAAGTCTTTGTTAGGATCACATAAATTCTATTTGCCGAGAGCAATCTGAAAAATGAGATCTGAACAGACAAAACCATAGGCAGGGCAAGAAGTCTAAGAGGTTTCAAAACACATTCATTCAAGGGAAAAAATAATTTTACAAAACAAAGAAGTCGATTTCATTAGAGAACACAGGGAATCACTACCTATCTTTAATATAGAGCATCAAATATTTAAAGTCCTGGATGTTATTTCAAATATTGTAGATTCACCTGGATCAGAATAAGTGAATGAACCTTTGGGTTAAAGCAGTAAATATATTGAAGCAAGGTAAATTTATTTATTTAGTTTTATAAATAACTCAAGGCAGTGAACATACCCAACACGCTTGCTCATATTATTTTCCCCACAACAACAACCCTGTGAGGTGAGTTGGACTGAGAGAGAGCAACTTTTCAAACTCTAACTCTTGGGAGACTGCAACAGAAAGGTAACTTGGGCCCTGTTTGGATCTCCATTGTCTATTTAAACTGCCCAGAGCTGTGGGGGAGGTTTTTCAAACTCTAACTCTTGGGAGACTGCAACAGAAAGGTAACTTGGGCCCTGATTGGATCTCCATTGTCTATTTAAACTGCCCAGAGCTGTGGGGGAGGTTTTTCAAACTCTAACTCTTGGGAGACTGCAACAGAAAGGTAACTTGGGCCCTGATTGGATCTCCATTGTCTATTTAAACTGCCCAGAGCTGTGGGGGAGGTTTTTCAAACTCTAACTCTTGGGAGACTGCAACAGAAAGGTAACTTGGGCCCTGATTGGATCTCCATTGTCTATTTAAACTGCCCAGAGCTGTGGGGGAGGTTTTTCAAACTCTAACTCTTGGGAGACTGCAACAGAAAGGTAACTTGGGCCCTGATTGGATCTCCATTGTCTATTTAAACTGCCCAGAGCTGTGGGGGAGGTTTTTCAAACTCTAACTCTTGGGAGACTGCAACAGAAAGGTAACTTGGGCCCTGATTGGATCTCCATTGTCTATTTAAACTGCCCAGAGCTTTGGGGGAGGTTTTTCAAACTCTAACTCTTGGGAGACTGCAACAGAAAGGTAACTTGGGCCCTGTTTGGATCTCCATTGTCTATTTAAACTGCCCAGAGCTGTGGGGAGGTTTTTCAAACTCTAACTCTTGGGAGACTGCAACAGAAAGGTAACTTGGGCCCTGATTGGATCTCCATTGTCTATTTAAACTGCCCAGAGCTGTGGGGGAGGTTTTTCAAACTCTAACTCTTGGGAGACTGCAACAGAAAGGTAACTTGGGCCCTGATTGGATCTCCATTGTCTATTTAAACTGCCCAGAGCTGTGGGGGAGGTTTTTCAAACTCTAACTCTTGGGAGACTGCAACAGAAAGGTAACTTGGGCCCTGATTGGATCTCCATTGTCTATTTAAACTGCCCAGAGCTGTGGGGGAGGTTTTTCAAACTCTAACTCTTGGGAGACTGCAACAGAAAGGTAACTTGGGCCCTGATTGGATCTCCATTGTCTATTTAAACTGCCCAGAGCTGTGGGGGAGGTTTTTCAAACTCTAACTCTTGGGAGACTGCAACAGAAAGGTAACTTGGGCCCTGATTGGATCTCCATTGTCTATTTAAACTGCCCAGAGCTGTTGGGGAGGTTTTTCAAACTCTAACTCTTGGGAGACTGCAACGAAAGGTAACTTGGGCCCTGATTGGATCTCCATTGTCTATTTAAACTGCCCAGAGCTGTTGGGGAGGTTTTTCAAACTCTAACTCTTGGGAGACTGCAACAGAAAGGTAGCGGCCCTTTTATATAACTAAATTATATAACTAAAAATCAAAACGGCAAGTGTGTCTGAGATTCCCTGTATTTAAGAATGTCTGGCTTAGTTGAGTGCAACACTTGCTTTGCAGCTGTCTTTTGCAGTACCCTTTTCAAACTTGGAAACTGTCCTATCTGTAAACAAATCACTAGTCTACAAGGACAGATTATTTATCTAGGGTCTCTAATCTCTGCTCTTCAGGCAGAAATTAGGTGTCCAGTTCAATCCCACTACTCTACTGATCCTCCGCGCTATCAGCCCCCTCTACCACAAAGATCCTGCAGGAGAAGGGCAGTGTGGACAACCGTGGGATCTGGCAGGGTGAGAGCTGTGAACCATAAACGCAAAGCTTTCGCTGTGTCCCTGCACAACAGATACAGTGCCCTTGCTGACCTTAATAGGGAAATTAAGGAGGCAGGTAAAAGTAATTGCGATGATAACTCAAGCAGGGGATCGTGGTCCGAGATGAAGAACTTGTTTTTGACAGGGAGAAGTGTGAATCAGGTATTACACATCAGTCATGCAAGAACAGAAAGGCATCCAAAAAGAGAAGCCACCTTCTGGTAGGTGATTCAATTATAAGGGATGTAAATTTAGGAAAGGACACAGAGGTTTCAAAAGAGGTCAGGTGTCTTCCAGGTGCTACTGCCAGTAGGGACAAGAAGCGTATTTCTAAAATAATCAAAAATGCCAGCAAGGACTGTGATGTGGAGGCTATTGTACATCTTGGCACTAACGATCTGTCCCAAAAAGATGTACTCTCTGTGCAGAATGATTTCCAGAGCTTGGGGCAGGAACTTAGCAGAATAGGCTGTAGGCTTACTTTTTCAGAGGTTTTAGCAGTGTATAAGGAGCAAAATGGAAAAGGCCAGCGTATAGCAGAATTCAATATGTGGCTAAAGGAGTGGTGTAAAGGGGAAGGCTTTGGATATATTAGTCACGATGTCTGTAGCTGGTCTAATGAAAAAATGTACAAAAGAGATGGTTTGCATCCATCAAAGAAAGGGACTGAGTTACTCGGCTATAAATTCACAGATTTTCTGGAGGAATATTTAAACTAAACAGCGGGGACAGTGAGTTAATTGATACAGAACATCCCTGTCCCCGGCAATCTAACAATTATAGGGTTATCAGTGCATGTAACATAGATGTGTGTGTGGACAAGAATATCATCCTTGCTGTCAAGCAAAATCAAGCTTCTAATAGCAAGTGCCACACAAAGTGCACTAACCAAATAGGTGGTAAGACAATAGGGGAACTCAGGCACCACACAGGTTACGTAGAAAGTAAACACAGGGTCAGTCATAAAGGACTCAAATGTCTATATACCAATGCACAGAGTATGAACAGCAAACAGGGTGAATTAGAAATTCAGGCTAATGAGGGCAGATATGATATTGTTGCCATTACAGAAACATGGTGGGATGAAACCCACAAATGGAACACAAGGCTAGAGGGATTTAAATTATTTAAAAGAAACAGACCAAATAAAAGAGGAGGTGGAGTTGCTGTATATGTAAGAAATAACTACATCTCTACAGAACTAGAGCACAACAATGATGAAAACTGTCTTGAATGCATTTGGGTCAATATAAAAGGGGGGGGAAATGACATTGCCATAGGTGTATACTACAGGCCACCCAACCAAACAGAGTTAATAGATGAACTTTTTGCTAGTCAGCTAACTAAGGTATGTAGGAAGCACATCACAATAGTAATGGGGGACTTTAACTACCCTGACATCAACTGGGAGACAAACTCTGCACCAAGTGGAAGATCAAACAGATTCCTTGCAAACCTAGCAGACAACTTTGTCTCCCAAAAAGTAGAGAAGGGAACTAGGGGATTAGCCATTTTGGATCTAATTCTCACTAACAGGGACAAAATGATAGAAGATGTTGAAGCCACAGGAACCTTGGGAGGAAGTGATCATGCAATATTGGAATTCAACATTATGGAAGCACAAGCAATAGAACACAGTCAAACTAGAGTCTTGGACTTTAAGAGAGCTAATTTCAATAAACTTAGAGAGGGTTTGGGAAGGATTCCATGGATGAGAATCCTCAAGGGGAAAATAACTCAAGAAGCTTGGGAATTTTTGAAAAGTGAGATAATAAAAGCCCAGTCTACCACAATACCAACAAAGAGGAAAAATTACAGCTCTCAAAAGAAACCAGCATGGCTGCATAAAGAACTCTCTGATCAATTGAAAGATAAAAGGGACAAATATAGAAAGTGGAAAGAGGGGCACATAACTAAGACAGAATATCAGCAAATAGCCTGAGCCTGCAAAGAT
>JALGBA010004249.1:0-57500 GCA_023970755.1 Azemiops feae
TGGCTTTTCTCAAAGTCTGAGCAAGGATTGAAGAAAAGGGGAAGGCCCACCCCTCCCAAAACATACCTCTGGTCATGCCTACAATACGTTGTTTAACCTTACTTCCATGACAAGAGGTGACCAATTGTTACAGAAGTTTGTACGTTTTTGAAACTGCGTTTGGGCAATATTGACTTAATTTATGAAAGACTACTTTAAAACCAGCAGCTCACTGATGGTAGCTGTGGATAAAATGAAGAAAATCTAATGCAAACAAAGAGGAGTCTTGTACTAAAACTACATAGAGCCAAAGGCAGTGCTGTTGTATGTAAGCAAATAAAATAATAATAACAATAATAACAATAATAACAATAATAACAATAATAACAATAATAACAATAATAACAATAATAACAATAATAATAATAATAATAATAATAATAATAATAATAATAATAATAATAATAATAATAATAATAATAATAATAATAATAATAATAATAATAATAATATAAAGTTGGAAGGGACCACTACTGTTCAACATTGCATTAATTCCATTGACAATAATCTTACGAAACACAAAACTGGGATACTACATCTCAAGCCAGCATGGCAAGATAAACCATCTGCTGTACATGGATGACTTAAAACTGTACGCGAAAAGACACACTGAACTTGAATCAATACTCAGCGCAGTCCAACTATTTAGCAGCGACATTAGAATGAACTTTGGACTTGGAAAATGTGCTGTACTATCCATGCAACAAGGAAAAATGGCAAAAATAGAAGGAATAGAACTGGGAAATGGAAGTATTGTGAAAGCACTAGCAAAGGATGACGGTTACAAATACCTAGGCATATTGGAAGCAGATAACATCTTGAATGGAAAAGTCAAAGAGTCAATGCAAAAGGAATACATCAGGAGAGTCCGCAAAATTTTAAAATCAAAGCTGAATGCTGGAAACATAATTAAAGCCATTAATACATGGGCAGTCCCAGTGATACGCTGCCCAGCTGGAATTATCAACCGGACTGGAAAACCTAGACCAGAAAACGCGTAAACTTGAATATGCACCACGCTCTACATCCACGAAGTGACATCGACAGGTTGTACCTGCCAAGAAAAATAGGGGGCAGAGGACTATTGCAAATCCACCAAACTGTAGAAGAAGAAAAACGAAGTTTGAATGACTATGTGAATCAAAATACAGAAAAACTGCTGCAGGCTGTGAAAACAGAGAGCACTATAAAAATAACAGAAACAAAGGCAGAATATAAGGAAAAACGGCTGGATGACAGATTAAATAGATGGAAAACCAAAGCTTTGCATGGACAGCATTTGAAAAACATTGAAGGAAAATGTGATAACAATTTGACATGGGCATGGCTTAAGATGGGAACCATCAAGAAAGAAACGGAAGGCTTAATACTGGCTGCTCAAGAACAAGCATTACAAACTAATGCCATGAAAGCGAAGATACAAAAATCCACTGACAATCCAAATTGCCGACTTTGCAATGACAAAGTTGAAACTGTTTCACATCTAATCTGTGAGTGCAGCAAAATCGCACAAACTGATTACAAATCTAGACATGATCGAGTTGCTAAATTAATTCACTGGGCATTGTGTAAAAAATACGACTTGCCTGTGTCCAAAAAGTCGTGGGAACACAGGGTGGAAAAAGTTGTTGAGAATGAGAGGGTGAAGATCTTGTGGGACTTTCGAATACAGACAGATCGCCATTTGGAACACAATACGCCGGATATCGCAGTTGTAGAGAACCGAAGCGTACAGCTGATTGATATTGCTGTAGCAGGAGATGCCAGAGTCGAAGAAAAAGAACTGGAAAAAATTACAAAATATCGTGACCTGGCCATCAAAACTGTGCGATTATGGATGAAACGTGTAACAGTGGTACCCATTGTCATCGGGGCACTGGGAACTATGTCCAAAAACTTTGCAAAATACATCAAGAAATTGCAGCTTCCTGCAATAACTCCAGCAATGTTACAAAAAACTGAGCTACTCGGAACATCATATATTTTAAGAAGCTACCTGGTTGACACCTAGGATGCTGGTAGCAACCCGTGTCAACCATCAGCGCCAGCCAATTTGAATGTTCAGTTGACTGAGGTTCATGTTTAATGAATAAAAGATAATAATAATAAAGTTGGAAGGGACCTTGGAGGTCATCTAGTCCAACCCCCTGCTCAGGCAGGAAACCATATACCATTTCAGACAAATGGCTGTCCAGTCTCTTCTTAAAAACTTCCAGTGTTGGAGCATTCACCGCTTCTGGAGGCAGGTTGTTCCATTGGTTAATTGTTCTAACTGTCAGGAAGTTTCTCCTTAGTTCTAGGTTGCTTCTCTCCTTGATTAATTTCCATCCGTGGCATGCATAACAAGAAAAATGGAAACCTAACCTACCTGTTTGATCTGTATAGGAATTTGGTGGCCTTGGACTACCTAGTATATTTCCTCAGATTAAAAGTAGACAACACCTTTTAAAAAATGGACCACCCGACCTCTTCAAAATGAAAAGCCCGAAAAGCTATTCATGGCCTTTTTCTGTATATTTGTGCATTATTAAGAACTATATCAATAATGACAATTGTCAAAGCCTTTTGCAAGTCAGTTGTACCTTCAGGTTTAGACCAATAGCACTGAAAAAAAATTCCAGGTTTAAGCCACAGGTCAGATTGATGAAAGTAAACCTGAATTGTAAACTATAAACCAACTTTATTTAGGACAAGTTAAATAAAGTTTGCTACACTTCAATTTGTAGCAATTCACACTTGTATATAATAAAGATGTTGGAAAGCCTCCCATGATTTTTTTTTAATATATGAGAAGGTCTTCTAATCAATAAAAATGAGAAGCAAAAGAATACTAATCACATTCCGATATCACATCCATGGTGGAGACTAGTAGTAAGCAACAACCAAGGTAGACTG
The DNA here is from genome assembly GCA_023970755.1 of Azemiops feae. Lineage (NCBI taxonomy): Eukaryota > Metazoa > Chordata > Lepidosauria > Squamata > Viperidae > Azemiops > Azemiops feae. The sequence continues at coordinate 2,935 of JALGBA010004249.1, forward strand.
AATGCATTTTTTCAGACTGCATATATGAGGTGAAGGGAGGATTTGCCAATAGCAAAACAAGTTCTATTTATTTGGAAGAAGGTATATAATTCTATATTAGTTGTTATGGGCCAGTCTGATTAATCATACTTGGAATTGGAGGAACAGGGATTGACAAGTACATATATTGTATAGCTACAGATAAGACTCCGAAAGAGCAGGACCTGTTGTAAAATGAGTTTGCAAATCTGGAACAGTGAGGTAATCAGCCCCATTGCAAAAGCATAGCAGTGGGCTGGGTCAGTTATTTCAGACACAGTGGGAAAAGATCCTCAACTCTTGCATACATCAAAAGATCAAGGAAATAGAACAAAGAGGTTTAATGAGACCCCCTTGAAGGAGTAAGATTCCTTCAAAACAAGGAAGCATGACCCAGGGAAATTGGTCTCCTTGAGTGAGGACTATAAAAGAAGGAATTGGCAATCAGACTTTTTGTTGGCAAACAACTTTCTAACCTTGGAACTGAGTTTCTGACCGTGTGCAGTTTCTGATTCTCTGATTGAGTGATAGAAGACTATACTTAGCTCTGGTTCCTGGATCTTGGATTTCTCTGTCTGGAACTTCAGCTTCTGAAGCAAGCTTATTTGTTTCTCATATTACTGCACTGTGGTGAGATTTATAGCTACCATAAAGACTTCTGATCTCTTCCACTGGTGCAAGACAATATTGTCCTCTGTTGTTAGGCTTTGTCTTTGGAGTACATTGCATAGGTCAGGTGTAACTGATTTGGGATACTTGTATTATTTGGTATAGAGTAGACCAAAAAGTTTGCAATGCCTAGTTGGGATGCTAGTTTAGAGGAAACAGCTGTTATAAGAGATTAATTAGCACATGATGCATACATAATATGGTGAAGTTACAAGAAAGCTGCTATAATTTTCAAATACAATATTCCCCGCATGTGGTTCCTAAAAATCTTGAAAATTAAACCCTCTGGATGGCTCCTGGGATTAAATAAAAAAAAAACTTGCCCAAGGCCAAAACTAAGCAGAAAGGGACAGAACCACTGATTTGAGTGTGATTAGTGCAGAACTCTTCCTTTTCTGACCTGCAAGCATATTGTAGAAATTATCTACTTACTAATACAATACAATATATTTAAAAATTGTCCTGAAAGCAGAATGGCGGATGGGATTATTTGGTGAACTGGCAATATTTTGTCTTTGCTAAAAGGATTTGACTGAGTCTTCATCGTCATATTTTAAATTTATGTTATCCAATGATCCAGCCGCTGTAATCAGAAACAAGAGATAACCTGTGCTTAAAAGAAATTTTTCAAACCCAGGATAGGCTGGTTCTTTTAAATCTTTGATAGAATTTCCTCATCCAAATATTGCATTACAAACAAGATTAAGTATTTTCAGTCGTAATAATTATTTCATTATTCATCTTTGAGCTTATTTTCTTATTTTTCATGCTTCTATTTTGAGCTCATACACTTATGGAAACAGGGAGAATCTGCTCTACTAATTTCCTTAGGTAATTTCCTTCTTTCTGTCTCAGCCCAGGATTTGGAATTCCCTACCTCCTCTTCTGCTTGGACTGTCTCATGGAAGGATATTGTAGAATCAAATATTATGTTAGTCACATAGAAGTATTTTCTGTAAGTGCTTGGCTGTACAACCAAGCTTGATTTAATTCAAGTGGGAAGACATCAGCAACAAGAGACCTGGTGGAGCATTACTGTGGAGGGCTTATTTGTCCATGCCTCCTTGTTTGGGAGGTTAAAACACTGCATTAATCACATGGATCCTGTTTCAAGAAAAGCAGTTCCAGGACAGTCAAGATTGTTTGCCTGTTTAGAGGTTTGCTAGAAGGGTGAAAAAAAAGAGAAGAAGCAGAGGTTTCAGGTAGTGATAGCACACTTCCTTCCACACAGCTACTGAGCTTAAAGAGAAAAAAAATAGAACATTTAGATTATTTCCTGCGTTTCCTTTTGGTCATGGCTCAACAAGGACCAGAACTATAATAAAAGAATGCCAACAAGATGATGTTCCTTTGATTTGTTAATATATTTGTCCAACAAATTGAAAATACGTGGTTAGGCAAAAGTTGATGAGATCCATGACTCTGGGATTTCAATCTTGGTATATTTGGTTTGGTTGGGTGTCTTATGTAATAGTGCTATCATAAATTCTTTGGCTAATTCTGGAGTCTATGGATGTAAAATGTGATATCAAATGAGACCACGATTTCATCTTCATCTATTGTCATGTCTTTGATTCTTTTAGTGGGGAGTTTGATGGAATATTTGCTTCCCTCTGTGAGGTGTCCAAGGTTTTTTTTATCAATTCTTTGATGATGTTGTACGTTGGGGGTCCTTGGTAATGATATACTTGGGCAGAGAGGTACTTCTAGCTTATGTGTTTTGGGGCCTTCATAGAAGTGTGGGAGAATGGGTCCACTACTTTTCTTCTGTCACTGGTCTTCTTTGGTGATTTCACTTTTCTTGGTAAGGTCACTGAGAGTTCTCTTAATCCAATTGTCTAGTTTTTGTAGTGGATTGGCATTTACAATACAGTCCTCAATCAAGGAAGTGTCAAACAAGCTAACAATAAATAACAGCCCAATCAAGGAACCATGGAGACCATAACCACCAACACTGACAGGACAAGCCACTAGAATATGAAACGAGAGCAAACCCCATTTCCTACCAGCACTGATGATGTTACCTAGTTTGGTAATGAAACATCTGCAAGAAAACAGTCAAGCTCAGAGAACACCAAGGACCCCACATTAATATAGAATCAGTAGTTTTGATGGTATTTTTGTTGTGTTTACTTGAGAAATTAGAAACTCCTAATGAAAATAACCTACATACCTTTGGCCATTCCTTTACATAGGTTGTAAATAGCCACTCTTCCAAGACAAAATTTGTGTTCTGTGCTTGTTGCCTATGTACTTAAAGATTGCATAGGAGAGAGATGTGCTAGAAAGGAAAAGTGGGCCCTACAAGCAAGGACAAGAACAGTCTTTCTCCCAGTTCTGCCTTATATGAGGAAATAACCTACAGCATCTTTATACAGTAAACTTACATGTTCCTTCTGCAAGAATAGGTTGTCTAAATCCATCTAAATAAACAACTTTGTTGGACAAAATTAAGTGCCTTTAACTAACCCTTTGTGCCTTGAAATGGTAATGATATACAAAAATCAACTGGTGGGGTATTTCAAAGTCCAGCAATAAGTTGATGACTGCCTAAAGAACAGCTATAGTGGACATTTTAAAGTTGGCAGTCGTGGTGCTGAATATCACTTCTCCACCTCTAATGTTTCTGACATTGTCCCCATCTAGAAATAGTTTAATTTTCCTTAATAAAGATAACCGCCAGCAAAATTTAAAGACAAATGCAGAAACTTATTTCTTGACAACAGTTTAGATTTTCTTCAATCTACAGTAAGCCTTTAGCCTGCTTTATATAGATATTCCCCAGATAGCTGCATCTTTGCTTCCCAAGCACGTGCTGCATAATCTGTGCATTATTTCCAAACAACAGTAGTCAAACAATTTAACAAGCCATCTTTGTTCTCAGCAGGATTTGTCTTTTCGTAGATTTTTTCTCTCTGCTCCAGGGAGTAAATTATCCATTTTATTCTATTTTTCATTAGGATAGTCACTATTTAAATTATGCCTGTGTCAGTAGCAACACATTTGACTCTCAGCAGCTAAAACAGATATTTTAAGGGAATTATAGATACAGGCATAAACATAGATATCAGATCTAGAGATAGATCTATGGGTCTGTGTTTGTGTATACACATACACACACGCACACACACACACACACTAGATTACTGTCAAATGTATTTATGTCTAAACCATTAACAGTGGAGTTGGTATGTCACAGTATTAGAGGATGGACCTCTGCCTCTAAAAGCTAGGTAATATTCAATGCAAAGGAAACAGAAGAGAAGGAAACGAGAAGTGGGATAATCAGGAAATGAAAATATGGTTGTTCCAGCTACTCAAATACTTAGTTATAGGCAAAACTGCAGTATGGTATGGGGAATAAAAGTGAATATATAACAGCACTGAGGAAAACATGGGTTTGAAAAGAAGGATTTGTAAAAGTTTCCCTGTCCAGTCATGTTTGACTCTAGGGCGCAGTGCTCATCTCTTTTTATTGGCTGAAGGAGCCAGCGTTGACCGAGGACATGAGGTCATGTGGCCAGCATGGCTATACGCCAAAGGTGTGCAGAACGCTGTACCTTCCCATCAAAGTGGTACCTATTTATCTACTTGCATTTGCAAACTTTTGAACTGCTAGGTGCTGGGGCAAAGAATGGGAGCTCACCCTGTTGTGAGGTGCTCAAGTCTTGAACCTGGGATGTCAGCTTTTCAGATGACAAGTTCAGCTTCTTTAACTGCTGAGCCATGTAATATCCTATTTCAATCTTTTTTGGGTGGCAGTTTTCTGATCAAAATATCTTCCAGCAATTCCCTGCCATGTTTATTTTCTAAGAATACCTATGGACCTATGTACATAAAGATGATGATGGTGATGATGATAATGATGATGATGATGATGATGATGATGATGATGCAGACCAGTTTTTCAGTTAATTCTGTGGGGTACAAAAGCTGGCAGATACTAAGGAATACATGGACACCAGATTGTCCTGGGATGTAAGTAGGAATATTTTCAAAGAACAGATCTTCAAACAGTAGATTGGGCTGGAGAAGCAAACATAAGCAGTTATGTTTTGGGATGTTAGAGCAAAAATAAAAGCGGGGACAATCTGAAGAAGGCTTTAAAGAAGATAGATCTGTGGGTGGACAGGAAGAGTAATTTAAATAATGATATCATATTGGGTGATATGAAGTACTTTGGCAGGAGTATGCTGAACAGATGCAAGGAGATTGACGGAGACGATTGAAACCCCAAGAAATGCTGAAACTACATGGAAGTATATATATAGAATAAAGACTTGGAGGTTATATTGAAGTGTTCACAAGATCTATCAAAGAGGCAGCCAGAAATACAGAATTGTAATCAGGAGAATCATTCAGAAGATAATGTTGGGAGGCATCTGTGGTTGGATTTGATCAAGTCGCCCTTGTAAAACAGAAAAGGAGTCACGGCATTTAAAAGGGATCGAGTAAGAGAGAGGATTCACCAAAACCAGGATATATATAAAAAGCTAATAGACTAATTCTGTTTTGCATTTATGAGATTTTATTTAACAGCTTAAAAGTTGTATTTAAAAATTACTCTATTCCTATTAAGAATGTACTAGATGTGTTACTCATTGTTGTAGCCTTAGTATGTATTATTTCAGCTCTCCTTCAACCTTCAGACATTCGGAAATGATTTGTTTGGAAGCAAGGCAATCCTTCCTTCCTTCCTTCCTTCCTTTCTTCCTTCCTTCCTTCCTTCCTTCCTTCCTTCCTTCCTTCCTTCCTTCCTTCCTTCCTTCCTGTTAAAGGTTCGGGAGGAGGTTGAAGGAAATGTGTCCTATGAAAAGTTTAGCAGGTTTGTACGTTCAGTCTTCTCTGTAAACTATTATTCCCTCCAATGATGAAAGTTCACTTTATAGGGATTAGAAAGGAAACAAGCAATCAAGTCTCAGGTTAAGGCCAGGGTGGGGGCAGGAGGAGTCAACATAACTCCTTTTTTGTGCCTGATCAAGAGAGCACTTAATTCTTCATTACCAATTCATGAAGCAAGATTTTGTTTGGATCAATGTCAGGAGATTAAGACTAGCAGATGCTTAGAAATCAAGAGCTATTTGGGGGTTCTGTTTAGCTTTTAGACAACTGCAGTATTCTGCAAATGTTAACTGTGCCACAGCATAAGGATCTGCTCTCTGTAATCTCAGCATATAGAGTGCTAAGGATCACAGAGAGTTGCGAGCTAAACACACTTAAAATAGGTTTAGCTGACAAACAGGCAGGATTTGCTGGAGCCAGTAAGAATTGTATGAGAGCAATTTGAAAAAGTGACAGCACTACTCAAGACTCTGGGATTTCACTCACCATGATACAAACATGTCCCCATGACATTGTCTTTGTCATGTCCCAAGCCCATTGGTACGACAGGTTTAAATCTACCTTAATTGGACTGGTCTTAAAGCATCTAACAGCCATCCCAAGGTATTTAAATCTGTTATATTTTTTCCAGCCATTACATGAGACAAAAATATAATGACACACACATGTGAGGTTAGAGAGCTGCTTATTCAGCATCCTCCTTTCTGCTGATGGACAGTCACCTTTGTCCATTTCCACATTTTTGTTGTCTTCCCCAAAGAGCTAAGCACAACAATGCTGTCCTGGTGGCCTCTCAGAATTGGACAGTAATGCTCAGCCAGCAGTAGTATAAGTGTTTTAACTCTGTGGCCTTCATTAGTTCAATGCAAGCCTGAAAAAAATGACATTATTGGAATGAATGGACCAACCCACTCCAATATTGCCTCCTGAATGGAAAGCATGGAGGTATCTGGAAGTAAATAGGGAAGGAAAAAGAAGGGAGAGAAAAGACTTAAGTAAAAGTCCTGCTTGTAACTCAGTTCCCTATGGTTTCAATCTGGTTTGGGTTTATTTTTATTGCTCTTTTCAAAAACAGTGAAATGTGAGAGACAACTTATGTAAAGGGGCTTGGGGTTCTGTCTGCCAACAAACAGTTCTCTAAAACCCAACAGGATGTGAGAGACTGTAGCAAGGTGGGTAAAACTGCAAAAGGATTGGGTTCAAAAACTGGGCTGAAACCAGTGGTGGGATTCAAATATGTGAACAACCAGTGGATGCTGCTTCCGGAAGTCCATTCTGGGCCTGGACAACAAAAAATTAGCTACCGGCTGGATCCCACCACTGGCTGAAACTGTCTGAGGGCTACAGGCCAAAATACAACCAGAAAAAACTTCCCCAATGCAGAGGCCATTGGATGAAGGCTGGAATTGCTGCTGATTTTCCTAAACCCCCTTCCTTCTGGTCACAAGACCCCAAGCAAACTGTAATACAACTTCTCAGTGCACCCCAACACACATGTACATAAAACATCCACAGGCAACGCATGAGAACAAAGCAGAGGCTCCTTGGATGAGAAGCGAAACATCTTCAAGCAAAAACAAAGAAAGTCCAGTTGCCTTTTGAAAAAGCATCTCTGAGACAAAAAAAATATAGAAGCCTTCTATAGCCACGGCTACTAAGTGGTTGGAGAGAATTCCAAAAGCCCTGCTCAAAATCCGTTTTCTACTTTCTCCATTTTATAGAGCACTATAAAATTATAATACAGTGAGATGTAGAAACAGTGGCCCAGGGAAGCCCTGCAGCAGGCTCACACAATTCCTCCTGCAGCTTCATGATCAGTGGAGGTTTTTCCTGCTGTCAGCTATCTGCGGAAGAAGAATAGAGTAACTGGAGGAACTGCCAGTCTCTGATCGTGCAGAATCAGGGCAGCACCGTTTGGCAGCAAGTGAGAACAGATAAACCATAAAAGCAGAATAGGGATCAGCAGTTTGGGGCAGTCAGTGTCTTGCTGGCATCATTTCCTGCCGACTCAAGGATGGATGGCTAGCATTTTGCTCAGCAGCGAGGGAAAGCCCTTTGTCCTGTCCTCTTTAAGGCACTCTCTTTTTGCAGTGAGAAAAAGAAGCCCCGATGGGAAATGTATAAAGTGGCAGACAATAATATTTCTCCCTCCACCACCCAAATCCTGTAATATCTGGAGAATTAATCAATGCAGTGGCACAATAAATACCTTGTCTGGAAACTGTGCTTCTTTCAAGAATGATCAGTGCTGGAGAGTTACTTATATAGAGAGATAAGGGAGAGGCAACTGGGTTGGGAGGGATGAAACAGCTTAATAAGCGGCAGAAAATAATAATAAAATGAATCGGTCAATTTGGTGTTTGTGTTTTAATAATACTATGCAATTTTAAATCAAACATCAGATCAGTAAGAGCAATAAACCTTTTTTGCAGCCTTTAGGCCAGAAAACACTGGCAATGAGTGATGAACAGAAGACATGAGAGCCTGAATTATTAAATATACAGTATGGATTGAAAAATAAAGGGGCAAGAATGCAGAAAAATTATTTTGGGAGTACTCCAAGAGTTAGGAAACTGTTAGCTGCTTCGTAAGAGTACTGTAGATGTTTGACACAAAAATGTCAAAACATTTAGACATTTGGGGCATAGTAGAAAAACCTTAGTTTTAATTATGAAGTGGTTTCAGAAATACAGAAAATTAAAAAAAATGAAAAGTTTAATTACCACTTTCCTGCTATGACAGTTGCAATGATGTATAGGGCAGAAATTGTGTTAGATGTGAGATGCCAAGAGTCTGTTAATTGCAGTGGAATACTCTGTATGTGTGAGAGAGGCTCTAAATTAAAGTTTCCATGCTGTTCCTCTCTAGGTCGATGATGTTAAGACATTGACAGTTGAAGGAGAGCCAATGAGTGGGTTAGGAATATATTGGAGTCTGATTCCTCAATCCAAGAAGGATCTTTTCTAGAGGAGAAGTGACAGATCTGAATTTGGGGCAATATTCTATCCAAAAGTTGGTTTTGGTGCCAGAAAATAAACTGATACAAGTGCAAAGTACATAATTTTTTTTTACCCCCAAACTATCCCTAACTGTAGAAAAATCAAACAGTATGGAATAGGAGGTCTTGTTTATACACAAAATGTACCACTTCAAATTTAACTTCTACCAAAAAAAAATAGACCAATAGTTTAAGCTAGCCATGCTTTCTTAGTACAGCATAAGATGATTATATTTCCTGTGCTGTTGTGGGAAGAATTGAAAGAAAACCCAACACATGTGCAGCCCTTTGAACATTAGGAAGCACTAAAAATACAAGTTTTTATGCAAAGACAAATTAGTCATTGGTTTCTGTTTGCTAAAACAATAGTCAAGAATTTTAAGAATGCAACCCCCCCACACACAAAACCTCCAATGTTATTTGTGTGATCAGGATCCAGAATGAATGCAATACTAAATGTAAGAACACTATAACTGGTAATTACAAAGAAAAAGAAATACTGTGCAACCAGCTAGAAAACAGCAACTTTGCAAAACTACTCAATGAGACTGAATTATCCATTCTTGAGTCTTCACATGTGGTGAAGATCCCCATCCCAACTATTTGGGAGAGGATAACATGGACAGCAGAAGTCAGACTTATCTCTGAGTCTTTTATTCAATGAGCCACAGCAGGCTTCTAGGATAGTCCATAAGTATAAAGGAAACTTCTGAGATGTATTGGAGACAAATATAACACAAATGGAATGTCAGAGTTGTAGACTTCATGGAAAATGCTCCACTCCTGGGCTTCCACTCTGGCTTGTATCAACATCTAAAAGCAGTGGTGGCAAAATATAATAAACAGTTGTTTTACCTGGTGGAGTAGGGAGTGTTTTGTGGCAATTGTGATGATATAAAAAAGCAGTAGAAAGCTGTTTAGTAACCCCATTTGTTGAAGGGACATATCATAACATAATAGCATAGTACACTGTTGCACACCAAAAACTTGAGGTCAGATTTTAGTAACTCGTATGGGTGATTAACAAAAATGGCCTGTCGTTCTCACTCCCACACCATCCAGTTTCCAAAAATTCTTCCTTGCCTGCTTTTGGGGTGGGAGAACATGGGTTTTCTTGGGCTGATGGGTATAAACTGGTTTAATTAAAAGAGGAGATGCCTCAATTCTGCCAATGCTCCAACTGGCTTCTGAAAATTTCAGACAGCTGCTGGCAAGCAATTCCCCCTTCAAAGCAGGAAGGCAATTGTATTAAAATGTTCTGATCCAGAATCTCTCCATGGTTTACAGTGAGCGATATGGGAAAAAAAGTGGGCTGCCCTTTGACCACTGTAGAACAAAAGCAAGCAATCTGACCCCTTTTAAATTGGAGCCATGAGAGAATTGTTCTCTGCCATGAGCAGAGTGATTTTAAATGACCAGCTGGGTGGTCTCACCCAGTGTTGACATTTTGCAATTGTTGTGACGCTCTAGTGGCAATGGATTTTCAAAAGCTGCCATTCTAATTGTTAGCTCTATAGTAATGCTGCCAAAAGCAACATTTCTGCAGGGTTTACAATTGATGCATTTCCCAGCCACACTGATAACAAATGTGGTATCTTTTATATGTTTTTACTTCAGTTTTACAGAAGGTCAGGAAGGAGAGAGGTGTACAAAAGCAGATCTCACTATAGAGCCACACACAAAGAGTACATACTTATCAAAATAATATTTTATATCAGACTTTGCTAGCCAGGGAGTCTTAGGAGCTATAGATTTCAGTTCCCAGAATTCTTACTAATGGCTCGGATGGAGAATTCTGGGAGTTGAGTTTCGCATATCTTGAGACTAGCCAAGCTGGGGAGCACTGCATTACAGGTAGTCCTGGGTTAATGATGGTAACTGGGATTGGAATATCCATTGACCACATTGCTTACTGATAGCAATCCCAGCGATCCCCATTGTTATCATTAAGTGAGGATCGCAGGTCATTAAGCAAGCCCTGGGTGCTTAGCCAAGTAAGGTGCAGTGCAAGCGGGGCAGGGTGGGCCATGGGAGGCTGTGGCCGGGTGGGAGAGGCTGCACAGTTGGCTCCCCAAGCATAGCAGGACTGGGAGTGGCTGCTTTTGAGCAGGAGAGGTGGGAGCAATTTCCCAGGGCAAATTGTGACCTTCCCTGCCAGCTTCATCATTGACTTTGCTTGGAGGAAGCCGGCAGGGAAGGTTGCAAGTGACAATCATGTGACCGTGGGATGCTGTAACCGTTGTAACAGTGACCTGGTTGCCAAATGCCCAGATGCAATCACATGACCACAAAGATGATGCTGTGGCCAGAACTTTGAGGACTGTTCAAAACAGTCGCTGAATGAATGGTCAGTAAGTAAAGACCTGATGTAATTTATACCTTCTACCTTCTAAGTTTGGGGCAACATACAATTTTGTTGTTATTGTTAGTTGCGAAGTCGTGTCTGACCCATCGCGACCCCATGGACAACGTTCCTCCAGGCCTTCCTGTCCTTTACCATCTTCTGGAGTCCATTTAAGCTCACGCCTACTGCTTCAGTGACTCCATCCAGCCACCTCATTCTCTGTCGTCCCCTTCTTCTATTGCCCTAAATCTTTCCCAGCATTAGGCTCTTCTCCAGTGAGTCCTTCCTTCTCATTAGGTGGCCAAAGTACTTGAGTTTCAACTTCAGGATCTGGCCTTCTAAAGAGCAGTCAGGGTTGATCTCTCTAGGACTGACCGGTTTGATCGCCTTGCAGTCCAGGGGACTCGCAGGAGTCTTCTCCAGCACCATAGTTCAAAGGCCTCAATCTTTTGCGCTCAGCCTTTCTTATGGTCCAACTTTCACAGCCATACATTGCAACTGGGAAAACCACGGCCTTGACTATACATATTTTTGTTGGCAGGGTGATATCTCTGCTTTTTAGTATGCTGTCTAGATTTGCCATAGCTTTCCTCCCCAGGAGCGTCTTTTAATTTCTTGGCTGCAGTCCCCATCTGTGGTGATCTTGGAGCCCAGGAAGATAAAATCTGTCACTACCTCCATTTCTTCCCTATCTATTTGCCAGGAATTGAGAGGGCCGGATGCCATGATCTTGGCTTTCTTAATGTTGAGTTTCAAGCCAACTTTTGCACTCTCCTTCTTCACCCGCATCAAGAGAAACCTCTGTATTAAATGTAATGGTATTAAGAAAAAAGAAGCACCGGGGCTAGGGGAAAAAAATCTAAAATATGCTGCTATAATAGTGTAATATTCAAGAGCAGCCTGAAAATTGAAACAAGGTGGGAACAAAATTTTACAGAGAAATAGAAGTCTGACAATTTTTTTAAAAGAGAAAATAAAGTGGAGGTAATTTAAATTGTGAGGAAGACATTCCAGAATTAGGTATTGCTGCAACAAATACTTGCTAACAAAAGTCCCTCAAGGCTAAAGTCCACAAACCTAAGGCCAAGGGGCACACTGTCACTATTTATAGTATAAGTGAGAACATTTCTATCTAGGAAGATCTTAAATGAGTCTTAAATGGTCATACTTTTCTGTTGTTAAAAGGGAAAAGGTGTCTTAGGATGCTGTTATTGTGCCTTGCGGCATTTAAAAGATTGCATTATATTTTATGCTCTACTCTGTAGACTACCTGCAGTACATGTTAATGAGCAGCAATATAAATACAGGAAATAAATGTCAGGTAAGAAGCAGTTCAGTTTAAATCTTGGCTCAGCAACTTGGATTAATGCTCCTTTTTAAGCAGAAAGCAGAGCTCTCTTATTTTCATTCTTTAAAGAGAATTTTTTTCGAGGGTACAGATAATCCTTGATTTATGTCCACATTTAGGACTTGAATTTTGGTCACTAAGCAATGGGGCTGTTAAGTAAGTCATCACATGACCAGACCTGATTGTATTTTTTTTAACCATAGTCATTAAGTGAATCACTGTAGTTGTTAAGCTAATCAAATGGTTATTAAGTGAACCATGCAGTCATTAAAGAAATCCGGCATTCCAATTACTGTAACTTTGCTTGTCGGAAGCTGGTTTGGATGGTCACAGATGGTGATCACATGACCGCAAGATGCTGCATTCATCGTAAATGTGAGCCTGTTGCTAGTTGCATCCGAATTGCAATCAGATGCCTTCGGAGGTGTTTCAACAGTCAAGGCTGAGGATTGGCTGTAATTCACTTTTTCAACAGCTGTTGCAACTTCAGACTGTGGTTCTACATGGTTTTTTTTGAACAAGCTGATTTGAGATTTCATGCGCTGGATTTCTTGGAAAACAGTATTGAGAGAGAAGAAATCTCAGAAAAGGAATGGGTTTCATTCTTAGTTTTGTGTGTCATCTTTTCTTCCTTTCCTTACCAGATGTCCCATCCGCAGAAACGTGTGTGTTATGGTGGCTTTGGGGAATCAACTGATTTTCGCTATGGACTGAAAACCGATGATGCATTTTATTTCTTCATTTTCCATGCAATGATTACCATAGAAAGATTGCTATCATTCTCAGTGCGTGTAAATGTGCTGGCACACTTTGGAGTTGCATATAAATGACTGTGTGGGTCTCATTTAAATAAAAAGAAAATGATAGTCCCTTCTGCGTACATTTGCTCACTAAGGTCTGCTGAGTAGAGAGATGAAGACAGAGATGCCCAGTTCCATTTGGCAGGTATAATTTCTTATATCTCTAAATAGAAATTAAAAGGCCTCAGAAGAATTTTCAGAAACAATAACCATATCATCCAAAAGAGAGTTCGGGTTCTAAAAGGACAGGCAGGGCAAAGTTCAGTTTGTATTGGATCTTTGCCAGCTTAATGTATCAATCGGTCATTTCAAATCTCCTTTAGAGGATTTTCATGGTTCTGAAAGTTTCTATCACACTCTTAAAATTCCAGCCATTCCCCTGGCTATTAAAATAATTTAAAACTGCATGTCTAGAAATATTTACTAGAGAGAAAGACAATTCCAGTGTAGGATTCACCTCTCCATGTAAAGGTAGTCCTTGACTTACAACCGTTTGTTTAGTGACTTTCAAAGTTACAATGGCACTGAAAAAAGTGACTTACAATTGGTCCTTGCACTTACGACTGCTGCAGCATCCCCCGGTCACGTGATCAAAGTCCAGGCACTTGGCAACCAGCATGTATTTACAAGGAAGTCAAGTGATCACCATTCGCGATCTTCCCAGCCAGCAGCTTCCAACAACCAAAGTCAATGGGGGAAGCTCCATTCATTTTAGAGCCGTATGTTTCACTTACCATCCATGGCAAAAAAAAAGGTCATAAAATTGGATGCAACTTTGAGGCCTTTGAACTATGGTGCTGGAGAAGACTCCTGCTAGTCCCTTGGACTGCAAGGCGTTCAAACCGGTCAGTCTTAGAAGAGATCAACCCTGACTGCTGTTTAGAAGGCCAGATCCTGAAGTTGAAACTCAAGTACTTTGGCCACCTAATGAGAAGGAAGGACTCACTGGAGAAGAGCCTAATGCTGGGAAAGATTGAGGGCAAGAGAAGAAGGGGACAACAGAGAATGAGGTGGCTGGATGGAGTCACTGAAGCAGTAGGCATGAGCTTAAATGGACTCCAGAAGATGGTAGAGGACAGGAAGGCCTGGAGGAACGTTGTCCATGGGGTCGCGATGGGTCGGACACGACTTCACAACTAACAACAACAAAGTTGAGCACTACCTATATACAGTACAGTAAAATTATACTGGATAATCCTTCATACACAGCGGTACAGAATTTTTAGTTGCGGTCCATATTCTTCTTCTGCCATGTAGCCATTCTTTCTCAATCATGGAATTATACTGGGAGTCAGAATAACCATGCTTTCCACTTGCTTTCTCCCTCAATGTTTTCCCCTATCACAGAGAATCCATAAAAAGGGAGAAAGGCGCTGCATGGGACTCCTAATTCACATAGACTGGGTTGATGCCACACTAAATATGGTTTATTTAAACATGGTTTATTGAATAAACAGAGTTAGCTGAATATACATAATAATATGATTTACAAGCCACAATGTCTATAAACCAATACCAAAGGAGTTATACTGAGGTTTAATGAGCTGTATGAACTGAAGTATAATTGTCTTCCATATTTTATATGAACATCTCTGCACAATGAAAGACTCAATGGAGATGTTATATAGATTAGAACAGGGGTCCCCAACCCCCGGTCGGTGGACCGGCACCAGGCCGCAGCACGCCAGAAACCGGGCTGCGCAAACAAGCAAAGCCCCATCCACAGGATGCAGGCAGTACATGAAACCACGCTCCCTCCGGTCTGCAGAAAAACCTCTCTCCGTGGAACCGGTCCCTGGTGCTCAAAAGGCTGGGGACCTCTGGATTAGAACATAGAATAATAGGGTTGGAAGGCACACTGGAGGCCTTCTAGTCCAACTCCCTGCTTGAGCAGGAGACCCTGCACCATTCCAGACAAATGGTTGTCCAACCTATTCTTGGAAACCTCCAATGAATGAGTGCCCGTAACTTCCGGAGGTAAACCATTTCACTGATTATTTGTTCCAGGAAATCTGTCCTTAATGCTAGCTTGGATTTCTCTTTAAGAATCTTCCATCCATTCTTGTTTTGCCCTCAGGTGCTTTGGAGAATAAGTTGACCCCCTCTTCTTTGTCACATCGCCTCAAGTATTGGAAGAATAGTCATATAAATTACTACTTCTAAACACAGTCAATCAAACTATATTATCCCCACTAATTAGCATGGGACTGACCATTGTGTTGGGAACAATATCTTGCAATATTTGTCCTTCCTTATGTGGTAGAGGCTAGAGCTATAAAGAAAGGCAAAGGTTTCCCCAATCAAGTAGCATCTGACTGTAGGGGGCAGCCCTCATCTCCGTTTCTTAGCCAAGGGAGCCAGCCTTGTCCTAGGTCATGTTTCCATGGTCATGTGTTCAGGATGACATGATGCCGGAGTGCAGAGCATGCGGTGAAACACGGAATGCTGTTGCCTTCTCACCAAAGTGGTATCTATTTATCTACTTGCATTTTCATGCTTTCAAACTGCTAGGTGGGCAGAGATGTACCTTAACCATTTTTTAAATTCCTTGAACCCTTTAGAAGAACTGTAAAAGCTCCTGTTTGAGAGTAGCCAACTGATGAAATCCTGAAACTCCAAAGCTGTTTTTCAGATATATTGCTGACAGGCCTTCACAAGATTTAGTTGCCATAGAATGATCTCATAAGGAAATATATCCTGTAGGTTCTGCAGCATATAGTGTACATTGTGTGTGTATGTTGTGTGTATATGTGCCTATTTAATACACCTATGTAAGGAACCTGAAGAACAGATTTGAAGGTGAAAGATTTTTCTATTTGAAGCCATTTCACTGTTGCAGCTGACACTTTCATTTCTATAGCTAGCTTTACAGCTGTCCATCAATTATTACCGTCAACTCTTGCCTTCCCTGGCTCTAAATTCAATTCAATTTTAATTTTATTAGATTTATACATCACACAAACATAATTACAACTTTGGCATAGATTTTTTTAAAAAAAATAAAAAAATCCACAGAATAACAAATATAAAACTAATGTCCAGAAAAAACAACCACCACCTCCACAAGGGACTCACCACCTATTCTAGCTCTGGGAAAAGAGCTCATCTAAATAAAACCAGCAGTGGGGATTTGAATTTCTAGGGCAGATCATTCCAGAGGACAGGTATTACAACACTTCCTGGATTCCAACAAGCGTCATTGCTTAATTGTATAGGGCAGACAGCAGCTGTGAAGACAGGCAATTCCTCAAGTAACCAGGCATGAAGGGCTTTATAGACAATAGCCAACATCTCAGATCACATCAGGAAGCCAACTGTTAACCAAAGCAGCATCCAGAGCAGTCATATGGGCAAACCAAGACATGCTAGTGCATTCTGGACCAGCTGCAGATTCCAGATGTTTTTCAAAATCAGGCCCATGTAGAATGCATCATGGTAATCCACAAATAATCCACACATTAAGTGACCGTAGCATGAGTTAATGTCTTCCCTAAAATATGTTCATAAACCTATCCCTGATAGATGGAGGTTTTCCCAAGACTAGGACTCTTTAAGTTTTCCTCTGACACAACCTCCTATCCATATCTTCCCAATCCTCAAAATAAACTAGGCGCAAGTGTTCTGCATTTACCACACTTTAATAGGTTATTCTAATACTAAATCACACAAAGATCCCTCAACCATCTTGGACATTGTTAAAAGAGTAGCTACATACAGCACTTTATTGTTAACTATTACATCTTAATATACTGAGTAAAATGTCTAAGTCTAAATATCCTACTGAAATAAAATGTATTACGAATTTCTTCTTCAGCTGAAATATAGCTAGTAGTTTTAAACGCTTTGTTAACACATAAAGGAAGAGCTAAAATCATTATCTCCTAGTCTCCTAGTACATCACATTTCACAATATGCGTTGCAGTAGAAACATAAAGTAGATTAAGTTAGAAATTTGCAGGAACAAAATCCATCTTCTTAATACAGGAGAAATTGGCCTTGACATGAGAAAAGTAGAACTATTATTATCTAAAGGGATACTGTAGATCTAGAGGACAGTCTGAAATCTAACCTTAGCATCTTTCTAATGTGTCATTACAAGTTTGTGAAGTTAACCTATCTTCAAACATGCTTTCTGTATTAACATTTCTGTGTGAATCTTTTGCCTCTTAGTTTCTGTAATAAAACCTGAGCCATCCCCACTTTTTGATATGCTTTCTGTTTTGTTACTTTTCTTCGTAGCTCCCACCTTGGTTTAAGCATAGTTCTATGGATTTCTGCTTACCCTGGTTTTAAATCCAGTGTAATTTGTTCCTTCTACATTTTTGGCTATAGATAAATGTGCCCATGAAAACATTAACTTTTTCCTTTTTAAGTAAAGGAATTAATGCCGTCACTCTTCTGGAGGCTCTGTGATGAAATACCCTTGTCAAAAGCATCAATTTGGACTTACGCTTCAGCCAAAAGTCCTCTTGAAGCAGTCAGATTAAAAAAAGACTCCTAAATATAATTTTCTGCAGGCATTTGCATAAGATAGTATAAATTTCATTCTCTGACTTTCTCCATTTATATCCAATTTAAAACAATGAGGAAAATTAAGCTTGTAAGAGATAAATACTTTTTCAAAGAGGATAACTGAAATGGCAATATTTCTTGTCTGTGAAATTTCAGATGATGTTGTGTGTAATTGTGCCAGCAACAACAGGCAAGAACAACAAGAAAGAGAGAAGAAAAGTTCGCTCCAAATTTTATTCGGGGCACTCCTTTATCTCTTAACAGCCAACTTAGTATGAAATAAGTAAACTTATACTATGTCTCCATGGACAGGTAAATAGGGCTCACTTATGACAGGCCCACTTATGACTACCTGCTGTACAAGTGGTCCTTAACTTATGACCATTCATTTAGTGACTGTTCAAAGTTATGATGGTGCTGAAAAATGATCAGTCCTCCCACTTATGACTGTCGCAGTGTACCCATGGTCACATGTTTGTGCTTTGGGTGCTTGGCAGCTGCGTGCATTTATGACGGTTGCGGCATCCCGCAATCATATGATTGTATTGGCAACCTTCCCAGCCAGCTTCTGACAAGCAAAATGAATGGAGAAATTAACAGGGAAGATCGCAAGTCCAAATCACATGATGTCTTGCTTAGTGACCACACTGCTGAATGGTGAATTTTCTGGTCCTTATAGTGGTGGTAAGCTGAGGACTACTTCTATATAATTGTGAGAGATATGTGGGAAGGTACCTGATAACTAAACATAGCTGTGAAAAAGTGAGTGGGGCCATAATTCAGTATTCAAGATAAATAAAAAGTTAAGAACACAGACAGACAGATATAGATATAGATATAGATATAGATATAGATATAGATATAGATATAGATATAGATGATATAGATGATATAGATGATATAGATATAGATATAGATATAGATATATATTCCAGTGCACACAGTGTTGCAGACATTCACCCAGCTATGAACTTGTTCACACAGAGATGTTCCTTATCCACAACACACAGCAACAGGAGTTTGTGAATATGAGACAGAGACAGAGGGACACCCACACAGAGAGATGATGGATGGATATATATTTAGAGGGATGGATGGATGTATAGATGGAGAGAGAGAAAGAGAGAAATTATTTCCCCTGTTACGTTCTGTGCAAATAAAACAGTGTTGATTGAGATAGAAGTGCCAGAAAGAGGCAGTTATTTGTCAGAAAGAAGCAAATGTTAAGAACTCAGAGATACCTCATCTTTTCTGGATTTGCTTCTGGAACAATTGGGAGAGAGAGAGAGAAAGGGATAGAGAAGGGACAGAGAAAGTAAAAAGACGAAACTGCTGCTAGAGAGCATCAGGAAAATAAAGACTGAGAAATGAATTAGAAACGATTCTGAAGGCAAGGAATATATTCTATCACATCAAGATACTACATTCGTTGAACATTACCAGGAAAGAAGACATTGCCAAGATCATTCACAGAGCTTTGTGAATTTAACCTGAGCCTCTCACCTGTCCATTGTTTTTTGTTTTTCTCTCACGAACTACTTTCCTTTTAAGGAAACCTGTCAAGAGGTTAATACCAGAGGTAGGCAGGATCAAATCCAAAACCTATTCATTTCTTCCTCATCTATTCTACTGTTCCTTATTTCCTTTTTTTCTTTCTTTGCCCCCATCTCTCTATGTCATTCTATCTCTACAACCAGTAAAATGCTTCAGGAGAAACAGATTGCGGAAGTACAGATTGCTATAAATCCAATTTGTTTTACTGTCTGTTTTGTATTACAGGCTTTTGTTCCAACAGATTTATGTTCAGAGCATTCATAAAATACCTGAAGGTAAATTGACTGTTCTGTTTAAAGTCAGAAAAGAACTTTATTTTTCAAAAAGTATAAACATATAAAGAGACAGGACTTCTGGTTGTTCTTTGCTTTCTTGGAAAAACAAAACAAACCCCTCACTCACGGCTATCTGTACAAGCTGCTTCTCCTTTACTTTTACTTTATTTATTGGTTTTTGAAGGCCACCCAACTCCAAAAACATTCTGAGCATAATATTTCAAATACATAATTTAAATGCAGTTAAAAACATTACCACTGGACCAAACAGCAACAATAACATTTAGAAAGACTCCATGTAGGGTTCACTAAATATCTAAACCTCTGGCCTGGGAGCCTTTTCATCTCTCCTTCTATGATGACTTTCCAGGCTATGATTCTGCACTTATGATGCCCTTTGATTTTTCCTCTTTCTCATCCCACCGCTTTTCATTCCTCTATAGTTGACTTCTGCAATCCTTTATAACCTCATAACCTTTGCCCTTGGTACTCATTTCTGAGACCTTTTCATTTTGCCATCAAGGAAGAGGACAATATTCCTAATCTTTGCCCTTCCCATCTATGGGGGGGGGGGGAAATGAATGAAAATTGGCACTAAGGGCTGAATTGTTTTAGTGAGAGACCCATGGGCACAACTAAGCAATGTCAGATTTCTGTTAAACTGAAGACACGGCAAATCTACACTGTACTGTAGGAATTGTGAAACTTTTATCCAGATGACTAAATGTACCTTGTCTAAGGTACAGTGTATGGTTGGCAGCTATTGCTATTTCTTGAGAAACTAATTTTTGTGTGGAAAAAGAACAGCCCAGAAGCAAAGAACACTTCTTGACAGAGCACTGCATTGGGCAAAAGCCCCACAATCATTAAATAATGGAACAAATCATGCGAAAATTACCCATAAAGAACTAACCTCACCATGCAGTATCCAGACCCTCTCTGTATTTCATATATTATTTAGCTTCTCATTTCAGGAGAGAAAACCAAACAGGACAGCTCCTCCTCCTCCTCCTCCCCCCCTTCTTATTTATTATGCATATTTTAGTCTGCCTCAGAGAACTGCATGCTATCTCAATTCAATTATGCTAAGGTTAAGCTCCACATTGTAGTATCAGCTGCGTAAATTTAGAAGCAGTGGAGAGTGAATAGGTGCATTTGTCTTGCCTCCATTAAGTTATACTATACTAAGAAGGGCTTCCTGGGAATAAAACAATTATTGAAAAAATGAAATGGGTTAGGCCTGTTAGCTTTCCCTTATTCCAGATTCCCTTTTGTATTGCAACTATTATTTCGATAACGTAACTGGGATAAAGAGGAAATAAAAGAATTCAGCTGTCATGCCACTGGTGTTGCCAGAATAGGCAAAAACGAGGAAGAAGGTTCAGAGCTGCCTGATGGGAACTCAGGATTGTCTTCCCCACTTTGAATTAGAATTTCCTCTATTTTATGAAGAAAAAAAATGGTTCTGTTATTGTGATACAAAAGTATTGGGAGCATAGGTGTGCTCTGAATCTGCATCAGAACCGATAGCAAGAATTCACTCTTTCATTGAATATTTTGCTTCACAGAGCATCAACTCCTCCCTCGTATTTGCCACTTACAAGTAAGTTCTTGACTTACAACCATTCATTTAGTTCATTCATTCAAAGTTACAACAGCACTGAAAAAAAGTGACTTACAACCGGCCCGTCGCAGTCACAACAGGTCAAAATAGACAAGGATGTAAACTTCCCATTATCCACAATTTGTGTATTTAATGAACAGTCACTACAGAGAGACATTTCTCTGTACACAGTCACAAAAGATCAAAATAGGCATGGATGTAAACTTCCCATTATTGACAATATGTGTACTGTATTTAATGAACAGTCACTACAGAGAGACATTTCTCTTGCAATACTGTAATAATCAGACACATAATATGAAGCTGAACAGCAAGAAATTTAAGATGGATAAAAGGATACTAATTTAGTTAAACCTTTAGTATAGTTTAGGACAGAGGTCCCCAACCTTTTGGGCACCAGGGACCGGTTCCGTGGAAAAAGGTTTTTCCATGGACCACAAAGTGCGTGGTTTTGTGTGCTGCCTGCATCCCACGGATGAGGCTTTGCTTGTTTGTGTGGACCGGTTGCTGGCATGCCACAGACCGGTACTGGTCCACGGACTGGGGGTTGGGGACCCCTGGTTTAGGATGTTCTGAGGTAGCTATGTGTGGAAAAAGGAAACAAATTGTGACTTTTCTGAGCAAGTAAGCAACTTTTTGTCAAGGCTGTGGGAAGGAGGATCTTAGCAGATGACAATTATACCTGACCATCCTTGGCTGATCTAGAAATTTAAGAAGGTTCAAGGTGTAGGGTGAACTGAGGAGTTGAAAAAAAACATCCTAGAAAGTGGCAGTGGTAAGCTACTTCTATTTCATGCCAAGAAAACCATGTGAGTATATCCAGATAAGTCACAAGACGTTCAGATCAGTTCTAAGGGAATTTTAATTTTACTTTAGGGAGCAAGAGATAATGAAATCCTTTCACTACAAGCTGCAGTTGACACAAAACCTAGGCTTTCCTATGTCTCCTTTTTTTTTTTTAAGTGTCTTTAAAAATAGATCCCAAAGCCATGGTTTCTACTGATCCATTAAACAATGTAAAGTTTAGTCCTGAGGTTCCAGATTCAACAGGAACTGAATGATTAGGACAAAGTTAAAAAAAAGAAAAGAAAATCTTACCGATAGGATTCTTGTTCTTGAATTTATTCAAATATAATCAAGCTAGAGCAGATGACGAGGCTTCTGTAGGCAAGACTGAGATTCTTGTTTCTTGTCTGTATAGGTACATGGAAGAGTTTTAGGACAGGACCCGATCAATATGGCATATGGGCTTTCAAACAGAACATATGCCCTGCTTGAGTTGTTAGCCATCTTAGCATCATGTTTGCCAGCATGCAGGAAGGAAATTGTCTTCCATGCAAGATGGGGTTTGGACAGACTCCTAATGGAAACAGCCTGGCATTTGTGCTTTTCCACTGTAATCATTTTGATCCAACGATGAAGTTCAGTATGCATTTGTCAATACTCTATACTTCTCTTGAAATGCCTGCTCCAAAATCAGTCATGCGAAATATTGAATAAGGTATACATATATACATAATAACAAGGTTTCAGGAGATGTAACTTGGACAGAAGCTGCTATCTCCAGTCAGGGAATTTGACTTCATCTTCTCAATATCTTCTTTTTCAATCCTAGTCAGTGCTTCCTAATTTGCATTTGCTTCCAATCAGTTTCCACCTCAGGTGCTCAAAAAATTAATTTCCCATCTGGAAACTTGCTTGCTCTACAGAGGATAAGCAGCCTGATGCAAAATCTCTCTGCTTACTAAAGGGACTACAAATTAGCTTGCAACAATAATACTTTTACCAGACCGGCTACTGAGCCTTGTAACAGTTGCCTATTAGAGGTAATACTCCATTTACAATAATTCGTTTAGTGACCATTTGAAGCTACAATGGTGTTGAAAAAAGTGACCTATGACTGATCTTTGCACTTACAACCGTTGCAATGGCTACACTGTGACAAGATCAAAATTCAGATACTTGGCAACTGGCATATACTTATGATAGTTGCGGTATCAGGTGATTATCATTTGCAACTTTCCTTGTTGATTCTGACAAGCAAACTCAATGGGGGAAGCTGGATTTGCTTTACAACTACAGCAAAAAAGCCCATAAAATCAGGTGTGACTTAACAACTGCCTTGCTTAGCAACAAAAGTTCTGGCTCAAACTGTGAGGATTATCTTTGGATTGCCTAGATTGTTTCCACTGTTGGCACAAAATGATTCTTCCTCCTTATCCTTACACACTGCATCTAAACTTCTACTCACTGACTGCTCTACGCTAGAAAGCATGCAGAAGTATAAAAGTGGCAAAGAGAGAAGTATTTCTGTGGAAGGTTTTTACTATCTTGGAAAAGAGCGGTGTGGGTTTTCTTATTCTCAGGCTGGTCTTCCATCCATTTTCCCAGAAACACTGTGCTGTGGTATTTTCCATGGGTCAATCTGAACCATGTTTAAGATGCATTCCTGGAATAAGGCAACAAGAAAACATTTCCACGTGGTTGCCAAGAAAGCATCACCAGGAGCTGAGCTCGACTCAAGGGAGACTTTATCCTGTCTTTCTAAGAGTCATTAGACCTGCATTCATGGAAAGAGAAGTAAGAAGTAAAACCTGGACTGCTCTAAAGAAGTTTGGGTCTCTGTAAAGTAACTTAACTCATTATAAGTATTGTCTGAATGGAAGCCCTTAGGAGTAAGGCATGATGTATCAACTGGCATATTCTCTCTTGATTCTGTAAGGTCATTCTACTCTACAATGATTTTGTTCCACCAGTCCAATTTTTTTTAAAGAATACATCACAATAGAAAGAGAGTGCATTATTATGATTAGCATTTTCTGTAACTCTTTGCTGCCAGGTCTAATGGTAGTTCAGATTTCAAACACTGAGCCCAAAAGTTGCTATACACAACAGCACTTTGGAAGGAAGAAGGGAGCAACTAAAGGAAGGTCTACCACTTGCTGATGCCACCTTCTCCTCCATTGCCGTTCCCAAATCAATTGTCACCTTCATAGCAGCAGCAGCAGCTGCATGTATGAAAAACAGTATGTGGTATCCTTGAACTCTGAGCATTGTGGTTTTCTTGGTGCACTGATGATGTTACCTAGTTTGGTAATGAAACATTGGCAAGAAAAGCACCAAGCTGAGAGAGCACCAAGGACCCCATGGTTCAACTCTGAGCTACAAATATTCTCTTCTATTGGTAAAACAGTATGTGGTGGAAGTGGAATTCTTGGTCCTGGTAGCTTTCCCTGTGATTGCTGCAATACTCTCTGCTTCTTGTTGCTTCTTGCTGCTTGTGAAGATATGAGGGGAGAGACAACAGGCACATTGTATTTAGGCTGCAAAACCTGAAGAGCTTCCAGTCTGTTTCCTTTCTTAACCTGTTTTTCCCATGTTGATTGCTGCCTACCTGGTTAGTAGGGAGGTGATTGATGATATCATGAAACATTATTTATGCTCTCCTGATACAAGGGTTCTGTGGTGGAATGTAGTCTGGATTCTCAGGAGGGAATGGCTGCATTCCAGAGGACAAAGAGGCAGCAAAACTTAGATATTTTGGTCAGGAGAAAGAGAGTTAAGCATGCTCCTCCCTAGCAATTCTCAGAATATATCTATAGTGATGCAAATGCTTTAGTTTGGCAAGTTTTCTGTCTATATATGAGGAACAATAAAGGAAACTGCTCAGAAGTAATTCCACATGACTTTCTTGGAGTTCTTAGAGCATGACAGGTTCATAAGATACCAGGCCCTTTCTAGAGAAATTTGGTGGAGAATCTGCAATCCCCAAATGAGACTTAGTAACCAGGTATATGATTGTGTGCAGCTAAAATCAGTGGTAAAGTGATGTGACTGTACTAGTGGTGTCTGGCCAGAATATATTGTGGGAACATTTATTAACACTACAGCTCAATGTCTATGGAGATTCTCAGTCATCCAGGTCATGGTTGTCCCAAAGGTGCTTTTTCAGGAGGCAACAGGACTTTCTTGTTTTTCTTTGAAGACGTTTCGCTTCTCATCCAAGAACTTCTTCAGCTCTGACTGGATGGTGGGGAATGGAAGGATTTATATTCCTTGCAGACAGCTAATCATTTGCATTCTTTTAGAGAGTTTGTTGAGGCCATTTGGAGATTTTCTGTGTCCTCAGGGTCACCTGAGTAGTGTAAATGTGTGTGGAGCCTTCTTGGCTGCAGGATGTTTTCTGTCCTGTGTCCCTTCACTGTTGAACACAGATGCAGGCTCTTGGGGATGAGTCTGTGTTGTCTGCATCTCAAACCGAAGTGCAAATGGTTCCTGTAGTCTGCAAAGTTTTCTGGAAATCCGTTCATATTCCCACACCATTCGAAGGATGTTCATCCCAAAATGCATAGCTAAATGTCTATGGAGATTCTCAGTCATCCAGGTCATGGTTGTCCCAAAGGTGTTTTTTCAGGAGGCAACTGGACTTTCTTGTTTTTGTTTGAAGACGTTTCGCTTCTCATCCAAGAAGCTTCTTCAGATGAGAAGCGAAACGTTTTCAAAGAAAAACAAGACAGTCCAGTTGCCTCCTGAAAAAGCACCTTTGGGACACCACAGCTCAGTAAATTAAAAGACAACTAAGCAACGTTTGAATATCGATTTACTGTGACAAGCATCTCTTTTATTTTCTAGACTGTATAACTTTATTCAATGTGTTGCCTTCTAGCCAAGTTGGGCTATGACTCCATTCTGGCTGGGCATTACTTAGAGGAGATGTGGTTGCTATAAAACAGTCAACTTAAGTACAGTGTAGCCATGTTGATTAAACCAGAAGGAACACAGATGGAAGCCTCTCAATTTTTAATTTGGTAGTGAAAAGATTTCTGCCACTTTTTTACATTCAGCCCAAATTGTTGCTCTGCCTGAGGCAGGAGCAAAATGGCGTCTGTCCTTATGTAATGTTCAAAAGCAGCTGGTGATGGACAGCCATGCAGCTGGATTTTAAAGCAGCATACTGGATGAGAAGTAGCAAGGCAGCTCACTGACCATATTTCTCTTCTCCATTCCCATGATATCTGAGAGGTGTACTACCTTTATTTAAAGATAGGCCCAGCCTTGGCTTTGTTCTGCAGGTACCCCTTCTGCAGAATTCCTGCAAGGTATTGTCAAATTTTGGAATAATTATCAAGTTTCTTGAAAAGGGATAGACTTGTGACACATAATCTACCAAACCTCATGCAGGCTTTCCTATCAAATATTGGTACTATAAAAATAGTATTTTTGTAATAACACAATAAAGTGTACTAGATAGGCCTCACTTAACAACAATAGTTGGGACTGGCAACTCTATTGCTAAGCAACATGGTTGTAAAGTGCAATATCACTTGACTAGGTTGACTTTCAATGGCAATTCTGGCACTTCCGGTTGCAGTTGTTAAACAAATCCACATAATTGTTAAGTGTGACATCACATGATCACCATTTGCTACTTACTCCTTGACTTTGCTTGTTAGAAACCAGCAGTGAAGGTCGCAAATGGTGATCACATGACCGTGGGACACTACAATGTTATCATTGTGAGCCAGTCACTGCATGCTGAATCGTGATCGCATGATTGTAGGAATGCTATAACAGTTTTTCGAAGGACTAGTTGTAA
The DNA here is from genome assembly GCA_023970755.1 of Azemiops feae. NCBI lineage: Eukaryota > Metazoa > Chordata > Lepidosauria > Squamata > Viperidae > Azemiops > Azemiops feae. Next base: position 29,515 of record JALGBA010004249.1, read on the forward strand.
GTCTCTTCATTCAGTGCCATTGTAACATCAAATGGTGCTGAACAAATGGTCATTAAGTGAGAATTACCTGTATATGTTCATATTTATGAATATAAATATGAAAAAATAAAATAAACAACTTTGCTTTCACTTACAAAATTGTTCCAAGGGCTATTTGTAAATTATTTAAATTTAGGATTATTTTTGCCTAAATCCAGGAATTCTTAGTAGGGGAAGTTACCTCTTTAGGTGAATGTATATCCCGGGTTATTTATTATGCTGAGACTACAATGCTTGAAGGACTGCCCACATCCACTGCAGAGTGTAAGTCTTGAAGTTGCAACTAGATTCCAATTTCCCTTAATATGATAAGGTTTTATTTTTATCATTTAATTATTTGTATGGTATGTATAGCTGTGATCACCAAGGCTAACATAAAAAAAAACATAAAGCACAAAACAGTATAACAAGCCCTAATGTTATTGGTGGTATTGCTATTTAAGTTATTTAAACAATTTTTGTACAATATGTAAGTTAAAGGGTGGGCACGATCTCCCTCTGATGATGTATCTTTTTACATATATGAATTCTAAGCAAGTTGTGTAGTATATCTTCTCTTAGTGTTTCAGATTCAGACATTTAGTCTATCATTAAAAGAGTTGTTTAAGCAAACCTGTGGTAGGCATCTAACATAAACATTAGAAAAATCTGTTATATGGTCCTTGGCCATGTGGCGTTGATTTGGCTAGATATTAACCTGCAACGAACCTGACTGAAGCTATCTTGTTCATTTTCGGTTGCCACAAGATTGGGGGGGGGGGAAGTATGGGAAGTTCTATGCTAGCCTAAACAATTCTCTGTCCCGTGGGAACCAAGGTCATTTCTGTTCCCTCAGCTGGGGGTGTTGAGCCTAATGTCAGAAAGCCCACCAAACTATTCTATGATAGTTGATTGCATAGATTTGGGGTGGGAATTTTAACTTTGTAATACTGTTGCTTTTGGAGGGAATTTTAGACTTGGTTTCACTTTTGATCGTACTGATACTATGTAACCAATAAACATGTTCTTAGAGGAAAGCTCAAGCCTCGGAGTTCTGCTTTAATTGGTCTCATCTATCGGAACTATGACACTATATTTGACAGTAAAGAGATCGCATTCTTCTAAAGTCACTGGCCTAGAATTAGATTAGATTATAATAACTAGCCTCTTCACTAGAGGAGGAGCAGGTGGAGTGATTGAATAAGTAAGGAATGCAGAGAGATTGCTTTTGATGCCATGATTTCCCAAATCCTTTCGATGGGCTCCTGAAGGCAACCAACATATCAAGTAGGTACTTAGAAGTGGTGGAAAGGATTCGGACATATTCTAGCAGAGAGGTGTGTTCCTAATCTAGACTAAGTCTGTACTTCCTTCATGGTTATTAGTTCTTAGCAAATCAGAAAGATAAATCTATTTCTTTTGGGTGCCAATTCCATTTAATTTCTCCACTTTCCTTATTAAAAGTTTGTCTACATCTTGGACTGTATAAGGGTCAATGTAAGATACCTAAGTATCTGGCAAAATGGGCACAAAGCTTGACAGTCAATTTATGCCGTTGTTTAGTTCTTACACACTATCATATTGATTATCCAGCACGGGAGTGATGACTGCAGCTTATAGTACTAGTTTAGTTTACATATCACATTAAGTAGGTCGATTCTGTTGATTCTGTTTTGGTTTTGGTAAGAACCTGGCCAATGTGATCTGTAAGGAATGAGGTATGAGATAAGGGACAGTGTGAATCCAGCCCATTAAGGTTTATTTGGTGACTCTTGAATAATCAAACAGAGGCTTACTTTGATAATTATGGAGAAGCATTGTACTGTAAGAGAAGTGATAAAAAGTGTTAGGAAACTTTTTTATCTGGGCCGAATGCCAAACACAAGCAAGGCACCACTTGATGTTGCTGTCACATTTAACACGCATGTAAGAACTTAACTGTACACATCGGGTCCAGAATTGTAAGAGCGTGAAAAGAATCAAAGGTCCTCTCCTCTTTTGCTGCCTCTTTCGGCAAGGATCAGGGAGATGAGTATCTCCTTTTAAGATAAATGTCTTGGATGGAGGCTCACCTTAAAGTGGGCATCATCTTTTGGGGAGATAGAGGAACCCGTCATTGCTGAAAAGAAGCTTCATCTTTTGGTAATTCTTGCAGGAAGGTTTACAATATAACAGACTAAATTGTGGTTTAAATGCAATAGGTATAAAATAGAGGTAGTTCTCGACTTACAACAGTTCGTTTAGTGACCATTCAAAATTACAACGGCACTGAAAAAAGTGACTTATCACTTCTTTTTCACACTTAGGACTGTTGATGTATTCCCATGGTCACTTGATCCGAATTCAGATGCTTGGCAACTGACTCATATTTATGATGATTTCACTGTCCTGGAATCACGTGATCACCTTTTGCGACCTTCTGACAAGCAGTCAATGGGGAAGCCAGATTCACTTAATAACCTTGTTACTAAGTTAACAACTGCAGTGATTCACCTAACAACTGTGGCAAGAAAGTTCGTAAAATAGGGCAAAATTCACTTAGCAAATGTCTCATTTAACAACAGAAATTTTGGGCTTAATTGTGGTTGTAAGTCAAGGACTACCTGTAATTAGAAATAAAGTACAGGATGTTTTTTTGGAAATGTCTGCAATGTATCTTCATTGTATTTAACTTCTTCATCTTACTTGCTCATCTCATCCTGCTGACTCATTAACATTGGTTAAAGAATGAAAGAATTCCCACTGGCGGGTTCTAGGAAGAACAGCTTTCTCTGCTGTTGCCTCCTTCCTTTGGAATATCCCCCCCCCGAGGTAGGTCCCCTTTCTGAAAAGGAGTTAAACCATGGCTCTGCAGCTTCACGCTGGCGCCCTGAGATCCTTCCCTTTGCCTTTCGAACTAGGTTTTAACAGGGTTTAATCATCCTTACCTCCTTCTACATTTTTAATTTTTATATGCCGTTTTTATATTTTAATATTTTATCATACAACCCCAATAAGGGAGCGTACAATAGGGAGAGGGGCGATTTTAAAAGGTGAAAAATAAATAGAAATAAAACATATCTGAGAGAATAAAGTTTTCTTTAAACTGTTTGTGTGTTGTTGTTTTTTGAACACTTACTTAATTGCTGCCCAGCAAAAATATAGGAAGGTTACCAGAGTTCTCTCCACTCTTGCAAATAAATCCTGCCCTACAGACATGAAGTACAAAGAAAACGTAAGGGTTTTTTTTTCCCCACCTTCCAGTCTTCGGATATAAATTGCTGCTCAGATGCTTTGTGGTGCACTTGCTTCTACCCTGTTAATATCTTGGATTCAGGCCAACTAGGTCAAGCATGAAAATATGGCTAGGCTGCTTTGTAAAATATTTAAGAATACTGAAAGAGCAGTGCCAAATCAGCATTCTTCATTGCCTATTTTCCTGTCTCTCACTAAGCTGTTTCCCAAATACTTTCCATGAATTCATTGTAGAGTCCAGTCTACCAATGGAGCAGTTAGTTCTGCCACAATTATACTTATTGTTGCCCTGTCCTTTGAGTGCTCATCTCAAATCTGAATAAACATCCATGCTATAAACCTCAACACACTTCTGCATGAGTGGGAATCCTGATCAAGAAAGGCTTCCAGTAGTGTGGAGGAAGAACTTAGAAAATGTTGATGCTCGATGGGCAGCTGAAACGAATAAGGATCTCCTTCCTGTTTACGTTTTTAGTATTTATGAAAGATGTGTCCATTTCTATGGTGCATATCACTTTCTTAGTTGCATTAGGTCTGCTGACACATGGCTCTGTCTGGCAGCCCTTAATATGTAATACAGAATTATTACATTAAAGAGTCTAGTTCAGTTACTTCTCAGACAAAAGATTTGGCTCAATGGTGACATGGAAAATAGTAAGTATTTGAGTCTCCCCAAGAATCTTATACAGGTAGTCCTTGACTTACGACCACAACTGAGCCACAAAATTATGTTGCTAAGTGAAACATTTGTTAAGTGAGTTCTGCCCCTTTTTTGTCACAGCTGTTAAGTGAATCACTGCTGTTGTTAACTTAGTAACACAGTTGTTAAGTGAATCTGGCTTCCCCATTGACTTGGCTTGTCAGAATGTCACAAAAGTTGATCACATGACCACGGGATGCTGCAACGGTCATAAATATGAGTCAGTTGCCAAGCATCTGAATTTTGATCAGGGTGACCATGGGAATGGTGCTATGATTATAAGTGTGAAAAATAGTCATGTCACTTTTTCCAGTGCCGTTGTAACTTTTAATGGTCACTAAATGAACTGTTGTAACAAGCCACATTGTTACATTGCTGCTGAAATGTAATGTTACGCTCTCCTCGTGTCACAAGTGCAAGGGAAACTTTATAGAATTTAGTTTACGTTTTTTTGGCACGATCATGGAAACCTTGCAATTTTGTAATGCAATAAAATAAAATTTATTATGCATGAAGTATGTATTGAGGGAGACTGCAATGGAAAGCAACTTTGATAAAATTGGGTGGTTGTTCCCCACTGATTTCCACTATGCTTACTGTCCTTATATGTGCTGGCTCTCTTTTTCGACATTTAAATTCAGAAGTTGAAAATGTTCTGTTCCTCCCTAACAATGTGTGGGTTTCCATGGGGGGGGGGAGTTGATGGACTACAATGAAGTGGCTGTTTCCCAGGAAGGAGGGAACACATTCCAAGGAGGACAGCGAGACGAGAGAGAGTACAGTTTGGAACTGGATCGTGGGAAGAGGAAAAGAGCTAGGATAGGCACTTCCTAGAGCCTCCCAGAGAATATCTGTTAGGGTGAGAGTAGTAAGAGTTTAGTCTGGCAAGATTCTGTCTGTTGTGTGTAAGCAGATAAAGAACTGAACTCTGGCTGAATGGTTCTACGTCGTTCTTGAGCTTAACCTGACACAGTGACACATTGTGAAGACTTTGGACATTAAGAACTTCAAGTTTCTCCTGCCCAATGATAGATCCTTGTTAGATGATATTTAATGGCAAGTATACAGAATAAGCAAATGGAGTAAAGATGGTCCATATTTATAATACCAATAGAGTAGTTCTACTTTGTAGAAGACAGACCTCTGCTTAAGAGCAGATAGATAGTCCTCTGGCATTTTCCAGAAGATGATTAAATATAAGGAATTGTGAGAAATAAGAGCCTGGAATCTTGAAGGCAAACATCCCTTGATTAAAATATATATATATGGGGCTGCCCATCTTGTAGAACACAACTTTGGGCAGCTACATCAATAAAAACTAGCAATAAGAAAATCAGGAGAATTGGGCACCTGACCCAGAATCATCAATCTACAGAAGCGTACAGTCCTCAGGCTCCAGCTAAATTGGCATTCCAGCATCACGGGAACTTACCTACCTCTGTACTGAAAGAAATGTTAGAAAGCATTAGCCATGACATGTTGAGTTTTTAGAAGCATCCACAAAAAAGCACACATTACAAGGCAACCTATCCAAAGAGGCAATGCAGTACAAGAAGTTGGAATTCAACCAACTCAGTGCAAAAAGCATCTTGAACTCTCTTTGATAAGGCCATAGAGATGAATTCTACTGACCTGGGAAGAAACAGATATAAAAATTCAATTTACTCTTGTACTGTCAGGAGAAGAACTAAGACCTAAGACATTTCTATGGGAGGTTTTTTTTTTTAGACGGTTTTCAGATATTTTTCCTTACTTGGCTTTATCAGCACATAAGGTTTAATTAAAAGGGCATGTCTGCTGTCCCAAAGACACAACCATATGAACACTGACATTTATTCTTAATACATCCTAGACCTTAATCTTTTATTGAACTATCAAAAAGGGTTTGTTCAAGCAACAATAAAGCAATGCTGTCTTCTGTGGAATATGATTTATCCTCTGCTGGGGCACAAACTTTTATTATTTACTGTTTCTCTAAAATTTTGTCATGCTGCTCTTCATCCAGTAGGTTCTAGGACTGAGAACAACCCATATATCATAAATTGTTAAGTAAAATCACTATATTAAAGCTAAAATAAAATAGTAGTGGAACTATATATTGAAAATTGATTCCCCACCCCCAAATTATAACCCCACCCCCAAACCAAATACTTCTGAATGAGGTGCCTTAAATACAGGCTCCAGGCACACTTTTTGGAACAAGCTTTCCCATTGCCAGGAGTCAGTACCAAACAGACTTCTTCTTTGTTGTTAATTTGTACATATTTCCCACAAGGAAGGCACTCAGGTAAGAGCTTAAATAAAATACCTTAAAATTTCATTTTTGGGAAATAAATGGTGACGATCATGATGGAATGAAGAGTGAGCAAGTAGAAGGGCTCTTTGTAATTCCTCTGTGGACAAGGAGATCATCCATAAGTGCTCCAGACAGTTGCTCCTCATTAGCAGACTGCATGATAGCAGTCTCTAGTACAGTTAGAGCTCTGTGATATGAGGGAATACCCAACTTGCTCAAACCATATTCAGCACCTTCAAAAGGACACTGGGTTCACATACTTCTTTTTCTAATCATTCTTGAAAATTGCTTGTTAACAGCTTTTCAGCTGTTAGAAACTTTTGGATTGACAAATCTGAAAACACAAGGTGAGTTTCCTTCAATCCTCAGTGAAAGAAGTTTTAAATACAAGTTTAAGAGGTGTTTTAAAAAAAGGGTTTTTTTGAATAAACACCAAAACAATAATTAGAAGTTTGATTTTGGAAAGTTACAAATGGACTAAAGGTCCAGACGGATTTGAAATAAGATTTTTGAATTAATTATGAAAATCCTTCCCATGGGAAAATACTTTTGTTTTGAATTCTTAAAGTCATAAAATGCAATCATGTAACCACAGGATGCTGCAACCAGTCATAAATGCATGTTGGTTGCCAAGCACTCAAAATGTGATCATGTGACTGGGAGTGATGCGTTACTTGTAACTTTGAGGATGGGTCGTAACTTTTTCCAAGATCATTGTAATTTTGAATGGTCGTTAAATGACCAATCATAAGTCAAGAACTACCTGTAAAGAGAAGTAGAAAGAACTAAAGATTACAATTAAAAAAGAAATCTATTAATATAAAATGCAGCAAAATATTTTAACATTGGACTTTTGGAAATATATTTTGAACGGAGAATCCAGAAGTTAATTTTAATTTTAACAGTCTCTACCTTTATAGACAGACTATGTTTAAAAGATGTTATGGAAGAGGAACAGGTTTTACTGGGCAAGACTGAGTCTGGTCTGAAAGTGGATTTAAAAATGGCAGACTAGATAAGTCATATGGAAGGAATGCTATACTGTGTATACAACATTTAATGGCTAATGCCTTAACCAGCTTAAAAATTAAAAGGGGTATACAAATAACAAACCAAGAGAGTGACCTGAATAATTTTCCTATATTGGATTTATAAAAGAGGCTCTAAGAATTGGGATCTTAAGACATGTATGGCCTTAAAAGCAAATTCCAGTATTTTTCATTGGATTCCAATGAAACAGAGAACCAGTGCAGCTCTTTTAAAATTGATATGATATGAAAAAACTGGCTATACTAGTTAAAATGTTGGTAGCCATGCTCTGCATTGAGATTTTCTTAAGCGCTTCTCAATCTAGGCAACTTTAAGATAGGTAGATTTTAACTCCCAGAATTCACCAGCCAATACATCAAACACAATACATCTTAAAGTTGCCAAAGTTGAGAAACACTGCTGTAAACAATGGGGAGGCATCTGAGCTACCTTCAAAAACATAATTTTGTAAAGAATATGATTAAACTATTTACTACCAAAGAAACTAGCAGTACCTCTTGCGATCATGTGCTACCTTGGTGTCTAATGATAAGAGTCATTGGGAGTCAGACGGCATACAAATTTAATAAATAAATAAAACTTCAACTAAAACTTTACCCAGTCTATTCTAAATTCTGGCTCTGACATCCTTTTCATAGGATCACCTATCTCAGTTGACAAAGAAATAGATCTGAGTGTTGTCTTTATATCACTGATGCTTATTCTAAAATCTGGAATGACTCCTTTTAGTAGGAGTTTATCTAGTGTGGGAGAATTATTGCAAAAGTGCTATGAAGCCAAACAGAAATCTTGCGATATTATTTTCTTGAAATGATTAGCAGTAGAAATAAAACACCATATCATCTATCGTACCCATACCCATTCCACAGAATATGCCAGACAAGATGCCATGTTTGATAGTATCCAATTCTACTGAAAGATCAAGGAAAACCCACATTTTCCCCTTTTTGAGTATTACCCATCAGGGAATCAAGACTTGACAAGGCCCAAGCAAAGGCTGAATCCAGATTGAAATAAATCCAAATAATGCGTTTCATCCCCAAAACATGTGTGGAGTTTATTCCCCTCCTTTCTAACATCTTGAGAAAAGGAGAATATTTGCAAGTAGTTGATGAGCACTATTACAGGATGACACTTATTTGGCCATTCTTCAGAAATCAACAGATGCCCATCCATGTCTGTATTACATTTAATTGTAGCTGTTGCCATTGCTCTTTCAGTTAAGTTTTTGTTGCTGTTGTTGCATCAAGAAATTCTCGCTGCTAACTATGAGCTCATTCAACTCCCAAAGCCTGGATGTTCAGCCAGTCTCTCCCTTGGTAAGCTCTTCATCCAAAGATGATTTTAAAGATGGAGTGTTCCACTTCTGTAGCATTTCTTGCTGCTTGGCAAACATTCTCCAGGCACGTTTCCAACAGCTTCAAATAAAATGTTCAGTCATGCAGTGATCCTTTGCCAAGATGGCTTGCCTTGCATTGCTAGAAGATCAGAGGCCTCCTCAGATCTGCTGCCAGTTTTACCAATTCTCATCTCCCTTCTTCTCCTCCCTCCTGCATTGCATCCTGGCTCACTTTCACATTACTGATTCTGAGCCTGAAAATAAAGCGTTGTTTAGTCAGAGTTAGTCCATTAAACCAATAGGACAATGGACTCAAATTGGCAGCTAGCATATTCCTCTTTGCACCACTTTAATCAAGGAATAGTTGTAGGAATTATCTCAAATAGTGGAGTCCTTGATGCTCTCTGGGCTTGGTTGTCTGCACCAAGAAGAAGGTGCTTCAGGGACCACTAAGGACTCCACAGTTCAATACTAAGCTACAGTTATTCTCTTCTCTTGATCTCAAATAGTGATATAGAGGTTTATAACAGCTATGTTCAGAGGACACAAGTTACCCTCTCACTACATCAGTTCATTCTCCTATTTAAGTGAATAGTCCAAGATGGTCAGGAGGCAGCCGTATTTTATTTATTTATTCTCTATTCATTTGTTAAATTTATTTGTCACCTATCTCACCATGGGAGTACTCTAGGCGGCTTAACAACAATAAAAAAGAAAATGAAAGGAATGTAAACAGAAGTAAAATAATAGAATAATAAAATAATAAAATAAGCAATGAAAAAGAACACAATGAGAATAAATCAATATGATAACCAAAAAGATGGATACCTGGAGAGCAGAGCACAAAGGGGAGGAGGAACGTGGCATCTGCCATCACTCCAGCAACCACTGCCATTGTGGAATTCCACCATTTGGTCCCCAGGCCCACTGGCATTTTGAGGTCTCCCCATATCCTCCAAAGTAGACTGTAGTCCATCTTTTCTTGATTGCCCATCCCCATCTTCCAAAGGTCAGAAAAAAGACCTCATGAATGAAGTCAGGGCAAGACTTCCTTACCTCAGTTGGTCTGGTCTTTTTTGCCCCAGTAATGTGGTCCTAGGGTGTATATGAACGTTGAAATGGCAACAAATGTGTACTTCTGTATTATTGTGATGGGTTTTAAAAATGTGTTTATTTTTGTTTTATTGCACTTTTTAAAGATTATAACCTTTCCTAAGATCTTTAGAATAGTGGGTGGGTGGTATATTAATCCTCACAATGGAAGAATGGATGGAAAAACTGATGGAGCTTGCAGAGATGGCCAAATTAGCTTCTGTAATCAAAGAAAACAATGTATCTAGTTTTGTTTTTACTTGGAAACTGCTTCTAGACTTTGTACTTGAGATAGCAAAAAAGTTTGGGATCCGCTGATTAGATAGGTCTGTTATAGAAATAGCTTGTATACTCAGAGAAATGGGAGAACTCACCATGGCCAACTCACTGCAGGACAACTCGCCACGGCCAACTCACTGCAGGACAACTTGCCATGGCCAACTCACCACGGGACAACTCACTGCGAGATAATTCAACAATTCAATTTAATCATTTCAAATAATTAAAACATTGTTTTAATTTTTGTCATTCACATTTCATTTTGTCCCTCCTTTGGCATCCTTTCTTTAATGATTCTATTCCACTATTTCTTCAATATTAGTGTAACTCTTGTCCCGTGGTGAGTTGGCCCATGGCAAGTTGGCCATGGCGAATTGTCCCACAGCAAGTTGAGGCTGTACCATACTATTTTTTCCCTACTCTGCTGAAAAAAGTTGGAAGTTAATTCTTTTTTCTTCTTTTCCCCTGTTCCCTTCCCTACTTCCCTACTATCTTTACTTTCATTTGCATTTTATATTACGAAATTTAATTAAACATTATTTAAAAAAAGAATAGTGGTTTTAGGCTAACCATTTTTAACCCAATAAAATACTCTGCTTGCCTTCCCAGAGTAAATATGGGCTATTAAATCCAAACAATGGCCAGAGGTGAGTGTGTATAGTACAACACTATTATTAAAGCCATCAACCAGCCCTTGAATTAGGGCAACCAGGGAGACAGAGAAATCAGGATTGAAAGCCTCCTGTGGCTGCTCCCAGAGACTCCCATCATAAATTTGCTACTCACCATTGCTCAGCTGAGCAAAACTCATTTCCCTCCTGTTCTCTTACTCTTGGGATGTGTTAGCAGAAGCTGTGCTGCTTTCAAAAGCAGTGAAACTGCCAGCAAAAGCAGACCTCCTCATAGTTGTAAAATTTGGATGGAACCACCCAAGCAGCTAGTGCACCACCACTCGCTCTGTCTTCTTAGATAATTTATTATGAAAATGGGAACATAAACCAAGCATGAAAGAATACAGACTGGGCTCCTGCTGAGGTTCCGCCATGATCCTTTGTGTTCTATTATCAAACAGTTTTCCAGTTTTCTACACAAGAAAGAGAGGAAGCATTGAGCTGCTTCATTTGGCCCTTTTGCATATGGAGAGCTGGCACCACAGGTCGTTAAGAAGTATCCCTTTCTGAAATTCTCTTTGGCTGGTTTTTTTTTTTTCCAGCGCTCGACCCATATAATGTTTTCCAAAATGGCCATTAGCGAGTGGCTTTCTTTGCTAACAGCTTCCGGTACAAGTAGCTGCGAAGTTCAATTTGGTGAAATGGTAAAAGCATCGCTGATAAGGAGCATATTATAAGGTGCTTGTATGTCGAAAGCATTAACTTTAGACTTTGAACGTTTAAAATATGCATCAGTGATCCCATTTAAAATGGAACAATTGAAGTCGTGCAGGTTGGAGATATTAAGGCATAGATAGGCTTCTCTCGTTTATGCCAAGTTATGTTCCGCTTTAAACCTCACTTAAAGCCAACTCCCATAAAGAACCAGTGAGGAAAAAAGGAGGGGTTGGAGGGAGTAACTCAAATGTATTGACAAAAGTGCTCATACATTTTTAGAGCCTCATCATTCTTAAACACTATCTCACTCGAACATATATTCTTCCTTATGTCCTGTTCTACATAGAATGAAAGCATTTTCTCAATCTTTTCTATAGCTGGATTTCTAATAACATGCAGTTACGTCAGGCAAAGAGGTAGAATGCCTCATAGAATTAGAAATTATTAGCAGAAATCAGTAATGGATAAGAAATGGATTCAAATGCAGTACATACATTGATACAAATGATTTTAAATATTAATATTCTATTGAAGCCAGAACATTTCTTTTTAGAATTAGTGAATAAACTAGAAAAAAAAAAGTCATGGAAGATTATTTCTATATATGATTACAGTGACAAGATTATTACATGGACTTACACTGTGGAAGAATTTGTTTATATTTATTTGTATCCTACCTTTATCATTTTTACAAGGTGGCAAACATAGCTAATACTCCTTCTTCCTCCTACTTTTCCCACAACAGCCCTGAGAGGTGGTTTGGGCTGAGAGAGACGGGCTGGCCCAAAGTCACCCAGCTGGCTTTCATGGCCAAGGCGGGAGACATTTTCCATAAAAAAAGGGGTGGAAATGAAATTGTGATTTATGGCCTTGATCAGACAGAATTAGATTATAGAAAGAAGACAATCATGATTTGAAGAGAGAGATTAAAATATAATTGTATTTATAACAGCTGTAAAGAATATTGGAAGCCTCTTGCTTTCTTTCTATCTTTTTTTTCTATATTTCTTTTTTCTACTTATCTTTTTTGTTTTCTTGCACTTTCAGCTTTCTCTTTGAGTTCTTTTCTTTTTCTTACTACATATCAGTTTGTATTAGTTTTCATCTTTCTTTTAAAAAGTTTTAATAAAAATTATATATTTAAAAAAACAACTTATTTTAGCATTCTTCATTATATTGTGCACAGTAGATTTATCCAGGTTCATCCTATGGTTGAGGATCCTTCATCAGCTTTGGCATGACATAATATGTCAATCATTGTTTCTAACCTTAGTAGAGTCCCTTTCCTTTTTATGGGGAGTGGGGGAGGGAGTTGGACAAGAGGTTGACCCAGTGGTGGGATTCAAATATGTGAACAATCGGTTCTCTGTGTGGATGCCGCTTCTGGAAGTCCATTCTGGGCAACAAAAAATTAGCTACTGGTTCTGCCGAAGAGGTGCGAACTGGCTGAATCCCACCACTGCTTTAACCCCATCCAACTGCAGCTATTGTAGGTATGAAAGTAAGTGAGAGACAAGATGCACAACACAAGGATAAATGTATGACTGAAAGCAGAAAGGGCTTTTGGTGGGAAAATTTCCAAGTGGTTTTGGTGGGAAAATGTCTTGCCATGTTTCTAGACCTTTGGCACAAATTGACTATGCTGGCATAAATTACATAAAGATTATTATTTTTCATATAAAGCAAAAATGATAAATCACACAATAGTAAATCTGTAGGTAGGAAACTCACCCACTTTAAGAATAGCATTTCATATTTGAAGAACGCCAGTTTAGAAAGCATTTTCTCCTGCTATGTTCTATGTTCTACTATGTTTATGAAGGTCACAGCATCCCAGGGATCACATGATCCCCTTTTGCAACCTTCTGACAAGCAGTCAATGGGGAAGCCAGATTCACTTAACAGCCGTGTTGCTAACTTAACAACTGCAGAGATTCATTTAACGACTATGGCAAGAAAGGTTGCAAAATGGGGCAAAATTCATTTAACAAATGTTTCATTTAGCAACAGAAATTTTGGGCTCAGTTGTGGCTGTAAGTTGAGGACTACCTATAATATGATGTTACTCATTCTGGTGTGTCCGACTGTTGGCGATTCTGTGGGCCAGGCCTAACCGCATCTTCTGATCTTGCCCTGCTTCTTTGAGTTTTCGGCTTTGAGGCAGAGCTGACTTAACAATTGTCTTGCTTAGCAGTGGAAATTTTGAGCTCAATTGTGGTCATAAGTTGAGGACTAACTGTATTCTCAAAAGCACGCCCTTTTCTTGCCCAATTTTTGGACAGCAGATGCTGTCCAAGAATGGGATGTGCTCTTGCGCGGCCTCTGAAAGTTCCTCCCAAAATGTATTTGTTTTACTCGTATTTCATTTTTGTAATGATTTGACATTTCTCTATGTAACACGTAGCACCACGGAGGGTTAGACTGTGGGTTTTTTTCTTAAAAAAAATAATCGAATATGTAAAGGATTGTTTGTAAAGGGAGAGGTGGTAGGTGACACACCAGCAGGGCTAAGTCAGACAACCTAGAACTAAGGAGAAACTTCCTGACAACCAAAATTGACACCTGGCAGTTCTTCCAAGCTGAGTTCTTTATTGTTTCACACCTATAGACAAAATCGTGCGAGATTGAAGATTCTACTATCTACATACAATATATACTCTGTGAACAAAGATGATTAGGGGACCGGAGGCTAAAACATATAAGGAACGGTTGCTGGAATTGAATATGTCTAAGTTTAATGAAGAGAAGGATGAGGGGGGACATGATAGCAGTGTTCCAATATCTCAGGGGCTGCCACAAAGAAGAGGGAGTCAAGCTATTCTCCAAAGCACCTGAAGGCAGGACAAGAAGCAACGGATGGAAACTAATCAAAGAGAGAAGCAACCTAGAACTAAGGAGAAACTTCCTGACAGTTAGAACAATTAACCAGTGGAACAACCTGCCTCCAGAAGTGGTGAATGCTCCAACACTGGAAGTTTTTAAGAAGAGACTGGACAGCCATTTGTCTGAAATGGTATAGGGTTTCCTGCCTGAGCAGGGGGTTGGACTAGATGACCTCCAAGGTCCCTTCCAACTTTATTATTATTATTATTATTATTATTATTATTATTATTATTATTATTATTATTATTATTATTATTATTATTATTATTATTATTATTATTATTATTATTATGTTCTATGATCTGTTAATCTAAGGTCCTACACTGAAATTCAAGCAAGATTTCTGATTTATCATGTTGACAAGTTTCTTCTTCAAAAAGTGGAAGGAGGCATATACTTGTATTCTTGACACAAGTGATATAAAAAGCATATATAAAACAATTTTAGCTTTTTAAAAATTGTATTGTTATTTTTAATGCCTCATCTGGACTTCTTCAGATGCAATGAATATCTGGGATGTTGGGGGAATGTCAAATGGAAATTTCATCCATTGCATTCAAACTCCACCAAATTAGGGGTGGGTTAACACAAATTAACACTGTCAGTTAATCTAAAGTTTCACAGCGAGCCCACATAAAAGGAAAAACCAAAAACTGGGTAGCAAATGTTAGGTTCGAATGATTTTCTTTAGGAAAACGGTATTCGTTCTATCAAGAGATGGTTAGCACTGGTTGGGTAGAGTTCAAGCTTGACCTTGACAGAAATATAGCTGTGAAAGTACCTTCTGACAATGAATGAGTTCAGATTCTCGTTCCGTTCCCCCGGGCATTTAAGGAAATTGCTGGTGGTTTGATCAATTATCTTTGAGATAATTGCTGGTGGCTTTATCTATTATCTTTGAGAAACTTTGGAGAGTGAGTAAAATGTTTGGAAAGGAGCAAATGCGTTCCCTATCTTCAAAAGAAAGAAAAGACACACTTGGGGACTTATAAAGCAACCACTCTAATAGCAATACCTGAGAAAATGAGAAATTGCTCTGTAGACATCTTCAAATTTTAGGTCAGTATGGTCAAAAACAAGTCTTATTGCATGTTTTATAGAAATGCACTAATGGGCCAGTATAGCTTTTCAGGTTCCAAAGAGAGAAAGTACATCAGAGCATGTAAAAACATGCATGTACCTCCTGTGGCAGATTGTTTTAACTTTAAATGTCTTTTCCTGGCAATACACTGGCAGCTGACGTATCTTGGGAAAAGACAAAGCTGCTTCAAAAAGCTGCTTCAAAATGCCGCTCAAAGGTTCTGTGTGAACGCCTTGCTTCTACTAGAATAGCCTCCTCCAACTCTAAGATTGTATGACAGTTTGATTTCTGGTATAATAAAAATGATCTTAAAATATGCTTAGCTTCAGCAAGTTTTCTGCACCATGTACCCCTGATTCTATGGATAAAAATGGCATTTTAAACAAACCATATATGAGGTATGAACTCAGTCATAGTCTCTGTACAGCAAATGTATGTTTCTTTGAAGAAAATTTAGATTAAGTGAAGGATGATCTTTTAGACAGACTCTGCTATGAACAAGCAATGATATTAGCTCTCCAGCAAAAAGACTGTCATTTATTTATATTAGTAGTGACCGACAAAAATGACAACTATACTAAGGTGATATTACTCTTGCAATTTCTCACAACTGTCATAGTTCATTGTAAACTTGATCCTGGGTCTTCCCTGTCCAAGTCCAGCATGTGCAGAATCCAACCGTTTTTGTCAGAATGTTTTTAAAATTTATTTGTTAAAATAGTGGAATATATATAAAAAAAGGCTAGATTAAATAGTGATTATGTAGGAAAGGGGAAAAACAAACAGAACATAATCACAAAAATCAAACAAAAGGAAAGATTCATATCCCAACTATACACTCATTGATTGACTTTGTGACATCAGATTGGTGTTTTTTTCTTTGACAATCGGTCCCTAATCTGGTTCTTTTAGTTTTGCATCAGTGAACCCATCGTCAATGTAAAAATGGAATTAATTTATCATGAAGCTTCTCCTTAAATCTAAAGCACATTGCAACATGTTGTGCTGTTTTCTCATTTTTAAAATAAAGGCTTTCCAAAAATAGATAGAAGACTCTTATCTTAGACCCACTCCTTAAGTGTGGCTTTCTTTCCAGGTATGTAAAATTGTCCTTTGCCATATCCCAGGCTCATTAAATCCAGTTCTTCATAAGGTAGCATATTCTCTATATAATTTAGAATCACAGTGAGATCCTTAAATACAGTATTTTCCCCCAAATTATATCCATACATATTGAATTGAATCCCAAACAAACTATAACAGAACAAGACCAATCATGTGAGTTAAAGAATCCCCAAATTTCTTTTACTGCAGCACCAACATAGAAAATCTGATGTCAATCCTTTTTAAATATTCTTTGGGAAGCACTCAAAAAATCTTACTTTTGGGGTGAATTAATTTCATTTTTAAATCAGAGGAAGTGTATTTCACATTTTTTAAAATATCTGAACCCATTGATTTTCCAGAATTAGATATTCCAATTCTTCTTTCCACAGCTGAAATATCTAACTTATACTATTTTTCTTTTTTACCTTTTTAATATTGTACCATATAGAATTCCATTGTTGGTTTCTGTTCAAATGCCGCATCGCTTAACAAGGCTAAAATTTCAGGTAAATGGTTTTGTCAGAATGATGGAATTAGCACTGATGCCATGAATAAAATACCTCCCTTTCTATGTATGCATCTAACATCACAGCAAATGTATAAAAGGGGCAAAGGTTTCCTTTTCCATGCGTTTCAGCTTATAGTCATGCTGGCCACATGGCCATGGAAGTGTCTTTGGACAACGCTTCCCTCTGAGCCTTTTTTTCTCCATCCATCTCTATGCCCTCTCTTATCTGACTGTTCCCTAGGCAGCATCTCTTCACCCTGTTTCTTCAGGTCTTTCTCACATACCATTACATCTACTTTTTACTTTCCAGAAAACTAGGGAGGATCTCTTCTGATACCAATAAAGGAGAATGTTTGCAGCTCAGGGTTGAAATGAGGGGTCCTTGGTGCTCTCTGAGCTTGGTTGTTGTTTTACAGACATTTCATTATCCCGACTAGGTAACATCATTGGTGCTATGGCACATCAGGTAGCACTGATGAGGTTATCTAGTCTGGGTAATGAAATGTCTGCAAGAAAACAACCAGATCTCTTCTGAGTCACTTCTCATATCCCTTTTCCTTCTGTAGGCTGAGATAACTTTTGCATGATGGCTGTTCAGGCTACAGGTCTTCCTCCTGTCTCCCAAAATCATTCCCACAGACCATTACATTAGGATATGTGCAGAAGAAAGATGTTGTAAAGACATGTTTGTACTTTGGTTAGATGCAAGTGGGCAAAATCCTACATTTATCCCCAAATACTTTCAGTGATGATACTTTATTAATAAACGGTTACAGGCAGCAGAAAAAGTGTTGTGAGAGACCATATTGTTATATTTTTAGCATAGAAAATGGCCCGTTTCCATTTGCCATTCTTTATAAAGTCAGCATGGATTTTCATACATTGTGGAGATCATTAAAGCTACTCATTACATTTTATTCCTAGCTCAAGGCTTTGTTGTTCCATCCCACTACCACAAATCACAGGGTTTTCTGGCGACTTTTTTTTTGTACTTGAGATAAATCCATCAAACCATTTATCAAAGCTTTGGGCATAAAACTCAGGAACTTTCTCTGCATCAATTTCACTGTGTAGAAACTGTACAATATCTCCCTGCCTATCTACTCCTCTCTTTATCCAATCAGTATATGGTGCATATTCAGCAGGTTAGGACACTTCTTTGGTTCTAAAATATTGTTGGCTTTAGATCACAAAACATTTTATAGTGCAACAGAATTATTAAATTTAAAGGTGCGTAAGACTTTTTTCTTTGCTGAAATAATTGGAAATTCTCTTGGACTAACCAAAGACATAAACCCAGCAAGGATCCATGTTCTATCGCAAAGCCTCCAGATAGGAAAGCTCATGCTTTTTTTAACAGCAAGTTCATTTTTGGACCAGGCTTTGAAATAGGAACAATTATAGCATATAAACTGCGAACGGGCAAAGGGATATCAATTGTAGAATGAGCTATGGAAGCTCTTCAATGCTTAAGAGAGTAAGGAAAAAAATTAGTGAAAGAGAACTAAGCCCAGGGTTTCAATTCTGGCAAAAGAATTAATATTTTGCTCTGAAGTCAGACATCAGTATCTAGTTCTTTAAAATGATCTATGAACCATGGCTTTAAAATGGGCAGTGCTACCTTGGTTGTTTATTGCGCTTCACTGGGAATTTATTGCAAGCCATTTAAAAGCTTTCAATGAAGCTGATCATAAAATGTTGGCCAGTATAGAGACTTACCAAGACTGCTGATGGTTCACATCTCTTAATTGAACTCTGGAGGAAATCCAAATAACCTGAGATCTGTTTGTGCACATATATAGTTCCATATGCACGACTGGCACATACTGGCATCCCATCCTTTGCACTATACTTGTTGGAAAGCAATTCTCAGCTATCCATCCAGAGAATGCCAACATGTGGCATAAGGGGGGGGGCATTTGCTAAGCCTGTTCTTCCCACAGGTCTACCAGGTCCCCTTTCTCTTTTGCCAGTGTGTCTGCTGCCAAAACATAGTGCAAGGATACAGCCTTCCTTGCTATGGTGAAAGGTCTTGCATTCCATTTGAACTACTGCACTGTACAGTTCTTAATTCTAAGTGTGCCTCCAAATATTTTAATGAGCAGAGGCAAATACTGTGTAAGCCCTTGCCCTATTTGGCCTTCTTTTCCTTATTGATAATAAGAGGCCACTCTTTGTGTGCAGAAGACTCTAGGAATGCAAAACTTTAGAAGGTTTCTCGTTTCTTTTCACAGCAGAGTAATCACAACAGCTGAGAAAGTCACGCTGTGCCTCTTCCTTATGATCTGGTTTACGTTTCTCCTCATATTCATTTAAACGAAATTGCTTGGCTTGCCTGATGGTACTTCTGCTCTGTAGACCGTTACAGTGTTTACACTGAACCATGAAGACACATGCTGCTTGCAGATGACGAAACACCAGTGCCAATAAATTAGAGACGTGAAGAATTACTTCGGGTGATAGATAGTGTTATTGGGAAACTCAAGTCTGAGTTTTGATTCCTTCAGAATTCCTCAAAGTTTCGTGTGCATTAATGAAGTTTCAGTCGGGTATTGGCTATCTTGGCATGAGAAGGGAAAATAACCTGAGCATCTCTGAATTAAGTAAGAGATTTTTATTTGAAGGGCATCAAACTAAGTTTTAAACAATTGTTGGGTATGTGCAGCTTCCTACCACCACCTCCTAGGTGTAATGCAGAAGCGAGTTCTGTATTTGAAAGCTGAATTCTTTCAAAGACTCCCCTAAATAGAGTCTTTTTCAGTTCTTACATGATTTATTCGTATCAAGCCCACTGCTAAATCTTCGAGCAGAAGGAGGGTTTTCCCCTCTCTCCCTGGGGCATTCATGAAGAAAAAAAATATATCGTACCACTAGTTGTGAACTTCTTACAGTTTTTATTTTTATCATTAAGAAAAGCATACAAAGATAGGAACAGGCATAAGAAGAGCTCTAAAACCATGCTGAATGTTTGAATTCAATGCTCAGAGCTGGTCCTCTTCTCACACACGGTGTCAGGCACAAACAACCAGACCCACATTTGAAGAGTTCAGTTAGCTGCTTTATTGCTCAAGCCTATACCCATTATCTTCTCAGATTGATGGTTTGCACCTGGGTGAAACTAGATAAGGTTCAATGGCATTCGGCAGGGGGGGGGAGGGTCAGACTTCACCCTCTTGTGTCCACATAGGGATTCTAGAATACGTCCTGTTTGATTCCTCCCCCTGGCTTGGCCAGTCTGTCTCCTACACACAGTATATTGAATAATCTCCCAAAAGATTCAGACATTTCAAAAATCCAGTACATGTTGAAGCTATCCAGCTCTCCCAACTCTGTTAAATGCACTCACGGTAATTGCACCTGTGTCACATAACTGTTCTCTTCTGATTATCTTCTTGACAAGGCCTTCTCCCCACTTCTCCCCCAGCCAAATCCATGGGCAGTTCCTTCACAGGTTGAATTTCCAACTCCTCTGACTCTCCACATTGCTTGAGTTGTTGAACCAGAATTATTTGCTCGGAGCCTCCTGCCTTTACCTCTAAAAAGGTACCTTTACCTCTTGCTCACACATAGTCTTTTTGCCAGCCAAGGGGAGGGGCTGCTGCTTTCAAATAACCTTCCTTCCTTCTTCTTTTTTCCTATTCTTCTCAACTTATAGTAGGGATCTTAGATATCTTGCTCAGATGGCTCTCGGCCATCTCATCAAAACTGGCCTGTTTTTCTCATTCTGTTCCTCCCAGCCATGAATAACCTTTAGGGGCTGGGGTCTATTAATCTAAAATCAATAGACCTAGGGAAAGCTTCCCCTCTCTTTCCAAAATCTCTATTCATATTCATCCACCATTTCCTGTACCCAGCAGTTTAACTATTTAGCTTAACAACATTACCAACTTCACTGGAATTGTTGGGTTGCATGTATACATGTTCAGCTATATACACACATGTACACATACTGTACCTCCTGCCGACACATTCAGTGGCTCTTTTCAAATAAATTGCCCCTCCTCTATTCACCTTTGCAAATACTACCACATAATCTCAGGTTACATAGTCACGTAGGAACCATTTTTGAACTTCCGTTATTTTCACGAGTGGCCTGCTCCCCAGCAGTTCATTTAGACTAGTGCTACTATGGATGGGGTCAGATGGTAGATAGTAACAAACCCATCTGACTGGGTGGACCATGCTGAAGAAAATATAACCTATTTTCATTCCCATGCTAGATCTCTGATCACAAATTGGTGCATTTAGTCTCAGATGGCAAGAACCATTCATCGCTGAGCTTTTGAGTTTATATGACCAGGAATGGCAAAATTTACCGTTTCTCATTATAGCTTGGTTATAATTTGGAACTGTGCAATGGATACTAATGGCATTTCTTGAGGGCGATCTCAGTTGAATGCCAAGCAGCTCTGGCTGATTTTCTGATGCACATTTGCTCTCACAGGTTTGAAAGGACAATAGAAGATACTGAAGATTGCCAGACATTGGACTTACATTTTGTCCCCTGTGTAAATCTGGGGGCTGTATCCAAGTTCTACGAAGCAGTCTTTCTCAAGAATTCGGTCTCTCTTCCTCCCTCTTGCAGTCATATTATGTGTTTTCCACGTGCAAGAGATTTTGGCTATCAAGCTGAAAACACTGAAAGAGTAAATCGGTTGCCTCTTTTCTCTGTGTATCTAATATTTGCAAGCAGCCATGTACAGGACAAATTTGGAAAGGCAGAGTCTGAGCATTTTAAGTCAGCTAATCAAATAGCCTGAAGGGGTAAGAGTTCAGTACCGGAAAATAGCACCCTAATAATATATTTCTCAGCAAATTATCTCCCAGCTGAATTGATTGCCATTATTTATATTGCAGCAGATAATTTTCCAGAGCTGTTGGCTGTGACTGAAGATGGCAGTCTGTTCCCTGTTCAGTATGGTTCAGCTCACTGGTCTGAATAGTCTGATGTAGTTAACTGTATAATAACATTCACTGCTTTCCATGTTATACAGAACAGGGGAGCCTCTAGAGCAGTGTTTCTCAACTTTAGCTCTTTTATTATGTGTGGACATCAACTCCCAGAATACTCCAACCAGGACTGCTAAGGTTGCAAAAAAACTGCTCTAGAGAATTAGTGGGTAAGAGCTTAGGCTTTGCTGGCTGGGGTGTTCTATGAGTTGAAGTCCACACATCTTAAAATGGCTAAAGTTGAGAAAACTGATCTAGAAAGTTAGAGGTAAGAAATTAGATTTGCCTAAACAAAGGCAGTGATGGCAGTGCCAATTGCGTATATTAAAAGGCCTATAATATCAGAGGCAGAGGGGAATGAACTAGTCTTTAGCTTCTGGTCTTTCTATCCAATGTCTGGGATCAGCAACAGAATCATCATTTAACCATTTTAGAAGAATATATTTTATTTTTAAAACAAGAATGCAGTGTGTTGACTTCTAAAACAGGTGTCAAACTGCCAGCCCACGGGCCAGATGCGTCATGCCAAAACCGCGCCCACCCCAGCTCCGGCAATGGGGGAAAAGTCGCGATACATCGCGACACGTCACATGATGTTGAGAGTTTGACACCCCTGCTCTAGAAGATGGTATTTCTAATCACATGGAAATGATTTTCTGAATGCTATGCTTGGGAAGTGCTTAGTGCCAGAATTTTACAATGCAGAGATGCCATTTATGCCAACAACCCCTACTCATTCAGTTCCAACACAAACCAAAAAGTGTGTTAAACTGAGGAAAGGGGGAGTGGGTTAAAAAGACTACAAAGGGTATTTGAAGGGACTGCACCTTTTTGTCAATCGAGAGCAATCAATTATTTGGAAAAAACTTAGATTTCTATGTTGTGTTCTGTGTGTAACGGTCTTTAGATGAGTTTGAGCCTAAAGGCCTAGTTCAACTGTGCTTGTTAAGTATCTGGGAAGTATTGCTGAGCTTTTCAGTGAATTTGACCCAGCTGATTGTATGAATCCCATAAATAATCTCACATTCCCCAAATTCCAGGAAAATTGAAGGATTGATTATACTCAATTCTTCAGAAGTCTAAAACCTATAAGTGACTGTGGCATGCTGTTTGTTCAATTTGGGCTTAGCATGCTGCCAGAATCCAGTTTGTAAACTATGAGTTAATCTGCTGTGGGAATCCAGTCTCTTATCATTTTCAGTTTAGTGTCTTCAAATTGAGATCAGTTGCTGTTGATTTCATGGGAAATTTCTTGGCAACAGTAGAGAAGTGATTTTCCATTCCTCCTCCTTGTATTTTTTCCACTTCCCAGTTTAGCCTACAGCCTTGGCATTGATAGTTAAATCATGGCTTACTAATATTTATGAATCTAATTGCTGCCTCTATGCAGTTGGGCAGTCACACGGAAAATGTTCAAAGTATGGCTAGTTAGGACACTGTTGATCCTTTCAATTTCAGGTCCCTCATCTTGCATGCTTGCTTTGCAAGGAAAAAGAAACCAAGTGTAGTTACACTCAATAATAATAAAAAAAGGAATAGGAACAGCACAGGAAGCAACAGCATGGTTAGGTTCAAGTGAATATAACTTGGCCATATCATTTCTTGCCATGAACCCATGAATTTTCCTCTGTCTTCTCCCCCAGCCAAAGAGTGAAATGGATTTAAGTCATCCCTAGTAGCATTTTCTCCCTTATTCAAAGTTTGACCAACAGCAGCCTCGGGGGGGGGGGGTAAATCTGGTAGGTTTTGTCATCCATTATATTGGAGGGAAGTTGCAGGACTGGCAGTGAGGAAGAACCGGGTAGTCCGAGTAGGCTAACAATGCTGGTCTAGTTTCCTCCAATGCAAAGGTGGGTGGTAGCACTTCAGTATGAGAAAGACCCTTAAGCATAGTATTCCTTGTGTAAATAAACACAGTCATTATATCTAAACTGTTTATTGTTGTCCCTTTGAGTCAGTGTTGACTCCTGGTGACAGCCTGGACAAGTCACTGGAGTTTTCGTTGCAGAATTTTGGAAGTGGTTTGCCCTTGCTTGCTTCTTAGGGCTGAGAGGGAGTGACTGGTCAAAGGTCACCAAGCTGACTTCATGCTTATAGCAGGTCTAGAACCTGGTCTGTAGCCTGGTGCTTTAGCCACTACAGCCAAGCTAGCTTTCTTATATGTTTATATACTGTATACTGTATTTACATATTTACAATGAATGTTTAATCCACCACCCCCAAAAGAAAAAAAAAGTGCCTGGAGGGAGCCATTCCAGTAAGGAATTTTCATAAGTATGTAATGTTCTCTTTCCAGGGTGAGTTGCTGAGTCCATGTCGGTGTGACGGGTCAGTGAAATGTACACATCAACCTTGCCTGATCAAATGGATCAGCGAGAGGGGATGCTGGAGCTGTGAGCTGTGTTACTACAAGTATCACGTCATTGCCATAAGCACAAAGAACCCCCTGCAGGTAAAGGTACTAGAGATTATTCCGAAGTCTTTTCCTTTTCTTCTTTTGGCTTTTCCCTGCTTCCTGTATTTGCACTGTTGGTTATGCACATGTGGGCTTTTTCATTATATGGTGCCCTGTGTGTGGTGAAGAAATGGACCGTTTACTTTAGTTACTTTTTAGAAAACACATCAATGTGACCAAGGTGAAAAATAAATGGAGACTTCAAAATAAAATATTTTGCCAAGTAAACACAAAAGGTTTGCCTCCACAAGACTGTCAACTGTGGCTTTAATCAGTTCAGGGGACACATAGTCCAAAATTAGATTCACATTTGCTAACTTGCACAGGTCTGAATCAGAGCATCTGCTGTTTGCAACGGGGGAAAAAAAAAAAACCCTTTTGGTGCATATGAAAGTTTCCTTCCATTGTCAGTATCAGGCCCTGAGGCTGAGATGGTGGGGAGACTGAGAGCTGTTCTGCACCGCAGCCTAATCTGCTCGTGCTGGTTGGAAAGTCTGGATTTCAGGTCCTGCCTCGGGCTTGGGATGATGCTGGATGCTGGAAACTGTTCTGTCTGAGCATCAGCAATGATGGGCTGCTGAAGGCAGAATGGTTCTCCATCTTTGTCTCACAAAACACTGGCAAGAGAAGTGGACGAAATAGAAGAGGCCCATCCTCCTCTTCTCTCCCCTTATTTCTCCTGCCATCAGGAGTTGGCAAAAGAAATAGGAGTAGAGTTCTGACTATTACTGGTATGTCTTTTTGCCACACTAGTAGAGTCCTGACTCTCTTGCTGCCAAAAGCCCAGCAGCTGAGGACTAAAGGGGTTGTCCATTGCAGGTGGCCAATAGGAGCAGGACAAACCTCTGCCTTTAAACTCAGGAAGATTCAGCTCAGAGCAAATACTGTGGCCAAAGTCAAAACACGGCATTTCTGCAGTGAAGCAAGAAAGCACCAGTATGAGCCACATTTGGGATAGCAGTGATGAGGTGAGTTGAAGGCAGGATCATCTGTTCATATTCTCCAAATCCATTTCCTGAAGTATTACCAGTCTGAATTTAGTGGACAGTACAGAAGAACTCTGCTTCAAGTCTGGATCTTAGCCAGGGGCAGCAGAATGAAGGATTAATATCCTAGAATAGGGGTCTTCAAACTTGGCCCTTTTATGATTTGTGGACTTCAACTCCCAGAATTCCTCAGCCAGGCATGTTGGCTGAGGAATTCTGGGAGTTGAAGTCCACAAGTCATAAAAGGGCCAAGTTTGAAGACCCCTGTCCTAGAATATCCTAGCCACTAGAATATAAAACGAGAGCAAAGCCCCCTTGCTAGTAACATTGATGATGTTATCTAGTTTGGATAATGAAATGTCTGCAAGAAAACAACCAAGCCCCGAGAGCACCCAGAAGCCAAAGCTCAACCCTGAACTTACAGATACTCTCTTCTGTTTGCAATAAACAGTGAAATGTGCTAATCCCCTAATATTTAAACAAAATATTAAGCACTACGTACTGATGTTACAGACTTCTTAGCATTTCCTCTCCAGCTACTGCCAGATAGCTCACTTAGAACCCAGAATTGAACTAGTGGAAAGGATGCCTGCCGTTGTGTTGCCCTGGCCAATTTAATTTATAGCAACTGCACAATTTGATCTATTAGAATCTGCAAGTCAGCTAAAATACAGAGACTCCTGAGAAATACTCCACTTGGTTCTGAGGCACACA
Organism: Azemiops feae; assembly: GCA_023970755.1. Taxonomy (NCBI): domain Eukaryota; kingdom Metazoa; phylum Chordata; class Lepidosauria; order Squamata; family Viperidae; genus Azemiops; species Azemiops feae. The sequence goes on from JALGBA010004249.1 coordinate 55,535, forward strand.
GTGTGGAGGCAACAGCCTTCCTGCTTGAAATAGTGGCCTCAGCAATATTATTCCTGTTTAACTTGTTCAGAACACAAATCTCTGCTGAATTCAAAGTTAATGTATCAGGAACTGGAAATTGTCATTTTTAATGAAAGGAAGCAGCCCTCTGCCTCATTTGCAGCATGCATTTCACAAATTATATTTGCATCCCACTTTTCTTCTAAAGAGTTGAAAGTAAACATATGTTCGAAGTCACTATTGGGTCATCACAATAACCCCTGGTGGGTGGAAAGGAGATTTTGTGGCTGTGTGGGGTCTCTTCAACAGATCTCAGCAGTTTAAAACCATCTCCCTTATATGATCTCTGTGTGCTATATCACACCATCACTCATGGAGGGGAAATATATGCAGGAACACATAGCTGCATGAGAACAGATGTAATTGCCAGTAAGGAATATGTCATTTTGAACTAGAATGCCATTAAAGACCCGAGTAAATGATCAATAATATGTCAACACACACACACACACACACACACCAAAGTCTACAAATATTGAATAGATCAAATGAATGTGATCTCTTTTTCACAAATAATGTTTATTGTAGTGTTTAATCAACATCTTAATTTACGGGATAAACTAAATCTTCCTTTGTTTCTCCTCACCGCTGCTTCTCTTAATTCCATAGAATAAACAGCTCTAAACAATTAGTTTTAAAACAAAGAGAAAATTTTTTTAAATGTCAATCCCCCTGAGAGAGGAATTTAACAAAAATATATAAAAGGATTGTGTCTGACTCCTTCAATCTTGATCTTTTGGGGGCCTTGTTTAGTACCTCAATAAGTTTGAAAACAGTCTGATGACACTGTCATGAAAGATACCCTTTCATAAAATAATTGCCACAATGGGTGACAAGACACAAACAGAAAGATAAATGTATATAGTGAAGCTAAAAGACAAAGTGGTGGAGTTCCTGCTCCAAGTTCAGCCCATTCCACAGAAAGATAAATAGTTGAGGCTGAAAATAGGTGGTGAGGTTTTTCATTGGATATGTGTGGTGGCTCTGTGGTTCAGTTTGGGCTCGATTTAGTCATCTGGAAAAATGCTTAATGTATCTTGGACTGTTTAAAAGATTCTCTCATTCTACTCAGAGCTAAATCTAGAGCAAACATCGGGGCCTGACTATCTTAGGAGATCCCCAGAAGTTTCATTATTTAACTTGGCCCAAACTGTAGGAGAAGCCTATTGGTGGGGATAACAGAAATGGATTTACCAGGAGTTTCAGGAGGGCAGCATCTTGAGATCATATTGCTGAAATTTGGCAACAAAATTTCATCAGTGTGATTAATAATAATAGATTCACTACCACTAACATTGGTTGTCGTTGTAATGATTCCTCTGTTAACAGTGTTGAACAATCAGGCCATGGCAATCAAACATGTCTGCCAGGCTATCACACCTCCTTTACATGGACAATATAAAGCTGTGTAAAAAAAAACATCATATGAAATGGAATTGCTGCTCAGCACTGTCATATCTACAGCCAAGATATTGCAATGGACAAATGTGCCACACCCACCCTCAACAAGGAAAAAACAGTGAAAACTGGAGGAATCAAGTCGCCCTCTGGAAGCAACATGAAGACTCTAGTTGAAGACGATCACTACAAATACCTGGGCATCCTTCCAGCTGTGAACATCAAGGACACTAATGTCAAGAAGAAAATTGGAAGTGAATAGATCAAGAGAATGAAAAAATACAAAGTCAAGGAAGGCAATACCATCAAGGCAATTAACACCTGGACAATTTCAGTCATTAGATGCACATCTGGATTAATGGACTGGACTCAAGCAGAACTAAAAGCCCTGGATAGGAAGATCAGAAAAATAATGAGAAAGAATCATGCCCTTCACCCATGCAGTAATATTGATAGAACTACTTACCAAGGCAAATAGGTGGGTATGGAATGTTGCAAGTACATCCAA